>CM040798.1:47500-128915 GCA_022829025.1 Squalius cephalus
TCTGTCTATCTATCTATCTATCTATCTATCTGTCTGTCTGTCTGTCTGTCTGTCTGTCTGTCTGTCTATCTATCTATCTATCTATCTATCTATCTATCTATCTATCTATCTATCTATCTATCTATCTATCTATCTATCTATCTATCTATCTATCTATCAGTCGACTCCCCGCCCCCTAATTAGCGTACACACCAAGTTTCAGCTCTCTAACACCTACAGAACTCGAAAACACCATGGGGGTGCAGTTGGATACAGGTGCACTCTTCGCTTTTTCACATATAACCCTAACAAGCCCCACCCACAAAACAACCCTACCCACTTAAGCCCCACCCCCTCAACCCCACCCAAACAAACACCACCCAAAATCAACTATAACTCAAACCACCAAAAGTCTAAGAAAACTGACCTTTGACCCCATAGCTGATAAAAAAACTATATCTATCTATCTATCTGTCTGTCTGTCTGTCTGTCTGTCTGTCTATCTATCTGTCTATCTGTCTATCTATCTATCTATCTATCTATCTATCTGTCTATCTATCTATCTATCTGTCTATCTATCTATCTATCTATCTATCTATCTATCTATCTATCTATCTATCAGTCGACTCCCCGCCCCCTAATTAGCGTACACACCAAGTTTCAGCTCTCTAACACCTACAGAACTCGAAAACACCATGGGGGTGCAGTTGGATACAGGTGCACTCTTCGCTTTTTCACATATAACCCTAACAAGCCCCACCCACAAAACAACCCTACCCACTTAAGCCCCACCCCCTCAACCCCACCCAAACAAACACCACCCAAAATCAACTATAACACAAACCACCAAAAGTCTAAAACCATCTTTACATCCCTAGGAATAGAAAACTGACCTTTGACCCCATAACTGATAAAAAAAACTCTATCTATCTATCTATCTATCTATCTATCTATCTATCTATCTATCTATCTATCTACATTTTGAGTTTGTGAATAAACATTGCATTCATTTTTAAATTGTTTTCTGTAAAAAAACTTTTGTTTTCTGTTGCAGTGTTAAGGGCCTACGGAGCATGAGAGCTGGACTCAGGGGGGTGGGGGGCTCACTTCCTGTATACACAAAAAGTAATTTGTTTGTATATACTAATGCATGACATCTGAAATTAAAAAATGTATAGAGAACAGTCAGAGAACTTTAGAGATGGGTAACAGATTTATTTGAAAAAAATAACATCATAAAAAGTAACAATTTAAACATTAGAAAACTATAAAATAAAAAACTATATAACAGAACTATAAAATACATAACTATATAAATAACAGACCTATAAAATAAATAACTATATATAACAGACCTATAAAATAAATAACTATATATAAAAGACCTATAAAATAAACTACTATATAACATAACTATAAAATGAATACATAAAAAAAAAAAAAAAACTGTCTGTGGAATGAGGGAAAGGGGATTCTACGGGGGACTTTATAAAAAATAAAAAAAGAGCAGCATTTCCAGAGCAGCATTGATGGGTTGGCTGTGCAGCTGTTTCTCACTGGCCTACCCTCTTCACACAGCACAACCACTGGAAATACTGGAAATACGTCTCCTGCACATGAGGTGGAAGCGCTGTCATAATCAATGCAGAGTTCAACAGGGTTCATTAACGTTAACGTTAGGGTTCATTTTTCTTGGACAACCAGCAGATGAAAGACTCCAGACAGACAATGTTTGGATATTTTTTAGGTGACATAAAAATAAAAATGGGACATTTTTTTAAGAAAGAAAGAAAGAAAGAAACAAACAAACAAACAAACAAACAAACAAAAAAGAAGCTTGTTCTAGAGTTGCCTAGTCATCTAGCCATTCTAGTTCCAGGCCTTCCCCACGAAATGACTTGCGGTTGACCCCATAATCAAAAAACAATTCTGTGTCCACGGGGATGTCACGCGTGGCCCTAAAAAGGATGACGTCACTGACGTTGTCGCCAAGCTTTAATTCGCACCGAAAGGGCTTGAGGTTCGAGGACTTGCCGGAGTGGTTTATTCGACGGCCGTACGTGTCTTTTCCAGGGTGGCACGCGCAGGGGAACGTTTGTGCGTCCACGCACATTTTTCCACTGGGCGAGTCGAAAAAGAATAGGTAGCCAGCCTCATCACGAAGGCGGCTCAGGATGGCTTTCCCTTCCGCGGCCGTGATGATCCTACCGTGGTAGTCGCAGACCACGTCCCCCTTTGAATAGTGCTGGGTCGCGATGACTCCTGTAATAGGGAAAAAATTACATTTTGAGTTGCTGGACAGACAGAGCTTGCACGTTAGACAAACGTTTCAGGATTCAATTCTAGATCTGGGTGCAGTCAATGGCTGTGGTACAATTATATTTGTATTTTCTGGCCTTCAAAAAATAAATAAATAAATAAAAGCCAAAAGCAGGGATGTACCAATTTACATTTAAAATGAAGTGTTAAATCTCATCATTGAAATATCAAACGAAGTATAGCAATGCCTACATATAGGTGTGGTGCACGAGCTGAAATTTTTTGAAAAACTCAAAGATTGAGGGAGACAGCACACTTGTGTTGCATGCTCTTGATTGTGGTTGATGGTTCACTCAGCACAGCGTCATTTGGATTAAAACTAAATTGAACATGCCAGTAAGACATGAACTGTTACCAGATTAGTACATAAGTGCGGTGCTATTACATAAATACAATATAAAATATGAGAGAGCAATATAATGAATAATGAAAGTGGCAAAAGCTCACACAGTAAATATATACGGCGACTACCAAAGACGAAAGCATCGCACTCGGTCTGGACAAAAGTGGTATCGTTGCATCCCTAACTAAAAGGTGTCCTTACCAAACCCTTTCGGCGGGCCAAAGTCCTTAATGGCGATGCCTGTCCATGACTGCTCGGTGACGTGGCGGATTATAAGAGGGTTGGTCTCCACCCTGCTTCTCGAGGGCGGTTTCCACGCCTCAACAATCTCATGCGGTTGCGGGCAATTGCCGGTCCACCCCTCCGCGGAAATGAGCCGCGCCACTTTTCCGGCCGAAGGTCTGTGCGTGCCAAAGTATCCTGAAAGGCAAAATGACAAGACTTTACTCGTGCGTGTCGTTTGTCACTGTGAGTTAATGTACAGTTAGCGGGTGCCAACGCTGTATTGACTGTTTTGGAGACTTACCGAGAAGGTGCGCTCTCCTGAGGTCATACTGGGACAGGCGCCACTTGTCATAATAGGCGCGGTCTCCTGGGAAACCGCAGCTGGTGCGCTGCACCTTTGACGGAGGCTGGCCTTGAAGGGAGACGGGAAATGCGGAGAGGAACTCGGTGAAACACCGCCGTTGGGGCGCAACCGGCGTCCCCTCATCAGAAGGCATCCTGTGTATAGGTGAGGAAAACAAAGTTTACACCATTACATGATAAACGTGGACAAGATGTTAATACGCTGGGCAAACGGTTTGTGCTATGTCCTAGGTAAACGAAGAGACACATACACGGCCAAGGAGTGCAGCAGCTCGGCCGCGTCAACCAGGTCCTCGTCGCGGACCTCGCCATCGCAGAGGCCAAGGTAGGCGTCGAGGGTGCGCTGCTGCTGTGCGGTGAGCCGTTTAGCCGCCACTCTGACGGCCCTCCGAACGTCGAGGCTCGTCGACGTCTCCAGTTTGTACCTGTAAAAATACAATATAAATGGAAATGTTAATCGTGAAATGACTCTTACTGACAAGATGCAACCGAGAGTATGTATTCACACATGTGCGCGTGGAGGTGTCTGTGCAGGTATTTACATGGCATGAAAGTTATACATGTCTTGGGAGACGCTGTGCACGGCCTGACCGGACCCGGAGACGAAGAGCTTGTTGGATCCTTCCAGTGGTCGGAGACTCTGGTGCCTGATCCTCGCAAAGTAGGTCTGCAGCATCTATGAAAAAAGGGTCATACGGGTTATTACACTTTTTTTTTTTTTCTTTTTTTTTTCTTTCTACCTTTCTCCCAATCGCTAGGTCACACATTTATCAGGGTCACTTTGTCAAAACTATCCACACAGTGAGCACAGCAGAAACCTGTTTTGGGCTAAACTGTGGACCATTTATCAGTGCCATGCCACAAAGTGCATTAGATGACGACATCTTTCGATTTTTACGTGAATTATTTTTGCACTTAGACATCAAAACTTTATGTGAACTGCTGTGCCAAGATGAAATGTCGGTTGGGAGAGCTTTGTGAAGAGTTCTGCAGAAGTGACCCAAGCATGGGGAAATGTGTCGGAGCAAATTAAACCTAACTGTACATACCTAAATGTAAACATGGTGTAGTAAGCAATCTACTACAGTTAATGTCTTAGTGAAACTTACAAATTCCTCGTCCAGAGTCAGCGCTATATTGAGATTGCCAGCGTCTTTCTGGTGACTCCGGAGGACCACTCTGCTCCTGTGGGTGACACGGCCCACCCAATCCGCATCCTGGGAAACATCAAAGGTGTCATTTAAAAAAAACATCGAAGGTGTCATTAAAAAGGAGCGAGTGAGTGAGTGAGTGAGTGGGTGGGTGGTTGTTTGGCTGGGTGGGTGGGTGAGTGAGTTTGTGAGTGATTTTTTTCTTTTGCATGAGCGAGCGTGTGTGCTTGTTTTTGTGATTCATGAGGACACAATTTGTATAATGGCACGACCATTACGACGTAAACATGACATTGCGTGCGTCCTCATTTTTGAAATAGCTTTAAAAACAAATTCAAAATGTAAAAATGCACAATGTTTGCTGTCATGGGTAGGTTTAGACTAGGTGCAGTGTAAGGCCGATATACAGTTTGTACAGTATAAAAACCATTACGCCCATGGAATGTCCTCACTTGGATGGCAAAACAAACCTGAGTGAGTGAGTGAGCGAGCGAGTGTGCGTGTGTGTGTGTGGGAGCTAGAGTATGTGCGTGTGAGTTAATTTGTGAAAGTGTAAACTGGTCAGAATGGATGGACTTACTGTTAGATTTTGCACTGCCATGGGGACCTGCACATGATTGTAGACGAGGACCGCCTCACAGTAATAACGGTACACGGTCTTGCCTCTTCGCGAAATACTGCGGCCCAACTCCAGGTCCCCACGTATTCTATCCGCGTCCCCTTTGGCCACCCGCAAAATGGTCTTACATTGATAAAGACAGCCAGTAGAACGCCTGTTTGGATGAAAGGGGTCAAAACAGACAGGATACTTAAGACGCCACCCTTAAGATTACCTGAGACAAGACAGGTGCATGCCGACAATAATGATGCTATTAGCAAACTTTATTTTGACACGATAAAGTCGCACTGCAAACGATGCTTTGCTGCACTTACTTTTTGCGCTGACCAGATGGGACGACGACAGCAGCGGTGGAGGTGGAAGGGCCGGCCGATGAAGAAGGAGCTTCTTCACTGAGGTCCGGCTGGTTCCTGATGAGGAAGCCTAGCCGAAGAAGCTCCTTCACCATTGCCACCTGGCAACCTCTGTCCGGCAGTAGCCCACATATATGTTCGAAGTCCCAAACCCGGGCGTTCCGCGCCCAGTCTCTGGCGGAAGCCTGGGCTTGATCCGCAGCCGCGGCCCTTTCAGCCGGTGTGCCGTCAGTCAGACACCCACTGGCCAGATGCTCGTAGATGTCGTCCTGCAGCTCCTTACACACCAGGCAGTGGACAACCAACCTTTGAGAGAAAAACACGATACAATACATTACAAAAATTCAAAAAGGAAAAAAATATATAGAAAGAACGATACTCTCATTAAAACGATTCAATTAGATATTAAACATCCAAAATAAAAGAAAACTGTTCACACTTTATATTATGGTGGCCTAAACGTCTAGTCGCGACGTAGATATTAATGAACTTGCGTACGTACATTTTGTTGTTGTTGTTTTGGAGAAAACAGTGATTTGGACACCTATAAGGAGGTTGAAATGTATGAAAAAATCTTAATAGAAAGGTAATAGTTTTTCTGTTGTTGTTGTTGTTGTTGTTGTTGTTGTTGTTTAAGGTAGTTTTATTGTTAGTTTGACCAAGAAAGATGAATTTGCCCAAACCAGTATGTATTTTAAAAATATATGACCAAAGAACATAAAAGTGCCCGAATTGTCACCCAATTACATCTGTAATCAGGGGTTCAACCGCGAAGTGACCATATACTGTTATTTTTTTAGGATTATTATTATTATTATTATTATTATTATTATTATTATTATTATTATTTTATATTGCATGCACAAAGCAGAAACTTCTAAAAACCGTAGTTGGCATGAAGTCCTTGAACCCCATTAATTGCTGATTGCAGCTATATTTCATTTTTGTAATTACATGTATTATTATTACGCTGTTGACCCATCCCTTAAACCTCAAACACCATCCCCCACCCCCAACCCCAATAGCTGGAAAAAGTGTTTACCAATAAAATGTGAAGAAAACTAGTACATTGTACTTTTTTTTATTTTTATTATTGGTTCGTGTCACTTTATTTCGTGTCAGTAAATAGTAGTTAAGGCCACCAAATATAAAGTTGGTCCAGAAAACACGTCGGTCATTAAAACGGACAAAAACGCTGAGTCATTTACACAGAGTTGAACATTTTAGATTAAAGTCGCACCGGTCACTGACACGGAGTTAATTAACAACTGTGTTGTTACAACGTCAATGTTAGACATCAGAGTTGAAAGAAATGTATTAATTTTGCTCATTTTACACGAAGTTAGTTAACACCTATAGGTTGTCGGAGAAAAGCTTTTTGAACGTCCATAATGCAAAAAAATAAAATAAAATAATAATAATAAATAAAAAATAAATAAATAAAAACATAAATAAAACGAGTTAAAGAATAAACACAAACCTTTCCATTTCTTTGATCACTTTTGTTCTTCCCTTTTTTCCTCTTGCTCCGTTACAAAAGCACCTGTTTCACTGACAATTCGACGATCTCTGCAAAGGTGCGCGTCTTTTTTTTTCAAAATAAAAGTCCCGATATCAGAATGCAAAGCTTCAAACGAAAAAGTTAAAGGACTTTTTTGATCTGTTCACTTTCAATTGTAATCCTTTTGCTTAACATGAACTGATCATGAACTCCGCGTATACAGAATGTATTAATATTTGTTATTGTTAATTACAACAATTACTAATAATTTATTATTAGTAATTGTCCCCCCCCCCACACACACACACACAAAAGTCCCAGTTTCAGAATGCTTCTCGCTAAAGCTAAAGGACAAATTGTTATATTTCTTTAGTTTACTTGTTTGTTTACGGAAATGTCAAATAAATGAAATCATGTTTACATTACACCGTTTTAGAAACGTTGCTCTGTTTACTTTATCTGTTTATATATATATATATATATATATATATATATATATATATATATATATATATATATATATATATATATATATATATGTATATATATATATGTATATATATATATATATATGTATATATATATATATATATATATATATATTTATATATATTTATATATATATATATATATATATATATATATATATATATATATATATATATATTGTGTTAGATGATGTATTAACTTATGTTTCATAAATGAACCTGATTGAAAAGTGATAACAATGAATGTTATTATGACTGTCTATGTCATTCATAATAAACTAAAGTTATAAACACTTGATTATAGACTGATTGATTTATTGTTTGTTTATGACTACATTTAGTTTGAGGAAAACCTCTAAATCTAACATTATAAATTAAAAGTACACATTTTTAAAAATGACAAATGTTTAAAATGCATGAATGTTATATGTGTGACATTTATGGTTATGCGTATTACATGTATAATTATCTCTATAGCCTTTACAAAGAATGAATGTCATAAATGCTCATTTATTGAGTTATTCACACAGAAAAAAAAAAGGATTCACACAGGTAAACAACAGGTTTATTTGCAGAAAGGATGTCCATCGCAACGATGCCAGCAGGTAAAGTGAGTGAGTGTGATGATACCTGTCTTGTGCTCTCCTTGTCTTGTGTGGTAGTTTTTCTTGTTTATTGTTTGTTTTTGACTACATTTAGTTTGGGGAAAACCTCAAAATGTAACGTTATAAATTAAAAGTACACATTTTTAAAAATGACAAATGTTTAAAATGCATGAATGTTATATGTGTGACATTTATGGTTATGCGTATTACATGTATAATTATCTCTATAGCCTTTACAAAGAATGAATGTCATAAATGCTCATTTATTGAGTTATTCACACAGAAAAAAAAAAAAAGGATTCACACAGGTAATCAACAGGTTTATTTGCAGAAAGGATGTCCATCGCAACGATGCCAGCAGGTAAAGTGAGTGAGTGTGATGATACCTGTCTTGTGCTCTCCTTGTCTTGTGTGGTAGTTTTTCTTGTTTATTAGTCTCCCCAGGTGTTTCTGATTAACCATGCCCCCTTGTTATCTAGTGTAGCTGCCCTGGATTTACCTGTTTGTGTCATTAAAGTAGTGCTTGCACATTTGGATTCTCTCTCGGCTTCGTACTTACCTCATCGTTACAGTGAGTGTCCGGGCTGGACGTGTGGTGATTGGTGACACAGGATTACTGAGCTGGACCAAAGTGATCTAAACAAAAGTGAACCGTGAGCAAAAACCCTCCCCATTCATCCAGGCTTGGGACTGGCTCTGCCATTACACTGATTTGGGTAATGTCAGAGGCTGGGTTAAAAAAATTTTTTTTTTTTTTTTTTTTGGGCTTTTGTATTTTTTTTGTATTTTTTTTTTTTTAATTATTTTTTTTTTGAAAACGCATAAAACACAACCCTAACCATAACGAACCATAACTATTTACAAATATTCCAAAAAATTAAATAAATATTATATATGCGCGCGTGTGTGTGTGTGTATAAATATATAACAAAAATAAGCTGTTTGGCGCAAATCCAAATAAATAAATCTAATAAAAAATCCTATTTAAAAATAAAAATATACTTTACGAAGAGGAAAAACACGCGCTTACGAAAAAAAAATATATACAAAGAACTATATACAGTGTGCAAAAAAAAAAAAAAAATTCCGTGGAAAGGTTCTCACTGCTCTGCCGTCAGGCGCTGCCTTTTTCTCTTAAACGAAACAAAGGTTCGGACAGAGACGGAGATTTCAGTGCAGCGCTTTACATAGCTGTTGTAGGCGGCGGAGTGGCTCAGGTCAGGGCTGAGGTCAATGAGGCCGACCTCCAGATTTGTCCACCTGCTGTTTGTGCTGGCCGGAACCGAGGTGGGTTCTATCCTCTCCACGAGCTGCTCCTCGACCTGTTCCTCTTCCTCCTCCACATCCAGGGGTTCCACTCTCTCCTCCTGGGGAGGCGGACGCGGACGGGCGGGTGTGCTGGGCACGTCTCGTGGCACAACCAGCTTATATGGTATGCTCTCATGAAACCTCCATACAGCGGGGTTCTGGATCAGTAGCAGCCGTGATAGGATGTGCAGATCCTGAAGGTGACGCTGGGACACCGGCATGGAGCGTTCGAGCTCCGCCATCTTACTAAAGCTGACAAAATCTCCATTTTGAATGAGCCCAATGCAGCTGAGGAAGGTCAGGGAGGTGATCGCCCTGTCCTTGGGCATCCCCTTTGGAAGACGCTCCACGCAGCGCTCCAGCCAGGGCATCCCGTGCTCGCGGTACCGCACGAGGTTGCGAGAGTACGACAGCCCGAGCTCGTCTATCCTCGCGCAGATGTCTCCGAGGTAGGAGGCCGCGCGTCCGGCGGCCGACGGTATGTGTGCCGGCTGGTGGAGCTCCACGTAGTCTTTGTTATTCCACTTGGCCTTGAGGTGCCGTTTTTCGTCCCAGTATTTGATGTGCGGAAAGTACTTGTATGGGGCGAGGCCAAGGCTGAGGCAGTGGGCCGGGTCGTACCCCATCGCGGTCACCATTTGCACCGCGCGGCCGAACGTGAGGGGGTACCCGAAGGCTCTCCTGTCCGCCACCTCACGGGCGAACTCTGAGACCGACCGGCAGTCGACCAGCCGGCCGAAAGGAAGGGCCGGGCCTTTGAGGGACTGGCCGGGCAGGGGGGCGTCCCGCTGGTACAGGTCGCACAGGAGGATCCTCGCCATCTGCTCCCCGACGATCTGATGGCCCGCCGCCAGGCTGTCGGTCAGTGGGAAAAGGCGGAGGACTCTGGCCTTCTGGACCTCGTCCTTGGTCCAGGTCTCCAAAGGGGGAGGAGACTCCCCGACGCTGGCGCTGCCTATGGGCCCGAGGCAGAGGAAGCCCCTCATCCTGGTGAGACTGTTCGGGCTGGTGGCGCTCACTCCCAGGGCCCGGCTGAACTGCCGCGTGGAGCGGCACAGCGGCCGGCCGAAGAATAGCTCCTCGGCCGCGAGCTCCAGCTGGAAGGCGCGCCAGCTGTTCTCGTAGCCTCCCATGCCGCGCGCATGGTCCAGGAGGTCGTGGAGGGACCCGCTCAGGTGGCTGGCTACCGCGTGCACCACGTGCTGGAGGCCGACGCCGTCTTGCTGTCGGAAAGGCACAAGCATCGGCACCGTCTCCAGCAGGCGGTCGAGCATAGGCTCTGCGAAGAAATCGGAGGCCGGCATGACCTGGTAAGAACAATAATAATAATAAATTAATAATAAGCGTTATTTATAGCATCGTTGTAGCATCTCGAAGCGCTTCACAGAATAGGAACAAGACACAAAATACAATTATACATGCAATGCGTTAATGAAAGTAGACAAAAATAAAATGCCTAATAAAACCGTACCAACAACAGTATCGTATCTTTAACGGCATCAACAAATAAGCTTTAACCCTCGAGCCGCACTCACATTACAGCCCTTAATTCCGTGTTTGTGGACAAATGTGGCCAAAAAAAGGGTCTCACGTGGGATCCAATTGTTTGTTGGTTTTTTTTACATTTTTTTTATAAAATGTTAAATATCTTCAATAAAATAAAATAAAAACTATCACTTTATGTTCGTTTTTTTTTTGTTGTTGTTTTATTTCTGATTTGTGTTATTTATGAATTTATTTACCTCTAAAAGCACAACATTTTATATGTAAATTCTGCTTATTTTTATGATAGTTTTAATATTTATTTAACTTGATTTAAAAATAGAATAAAAATCAACCCAGTAAGTTCAGAGAGCTAAAAGCTAAAGATGAAGTGACTTGAAGTGGCGCCACCCTGTGTCTAATGTTGGTATAAAATTAACAAAAAACAATAATATCAATAACCACTAGATGGCTGTAGTACTGAATGGCTGCATATAGGCTAAACTCTATGAACCACTGTATAAAACGAATTTGAGCTCTTAATTTTTTGACTTTATCACATGTTAAAAAAAAATAAAAAATAAATAAATATATATATATATATATATATATATATATATATATATATATAGATAGATAGATATATATATATATATATATATATATATATATATATATATATATATATATATATATATATATATATATATAAATATATATAAATATATATATATAGATATATATATATATATATATATATATATATATATTAGAGCAGGGACTTTAACGCGTTAATTAAGATTAATTAATTACACAAAAAATAACGCTTAAAACATTTTTTTTCCGCATTTTAATCGCACTTATTTTTGCACCGCAGAACGTTTCTCACTGGATGAGTTTCGGCGGACCGATTATACTGGAGCACCAACTAGCGTTCATGACTTCAGACCCACACCTGCAAACTTGTAGTTTTCTTGGTCAATTGGGTCATTTACGTGAATCGCATAGAACCGGAGAGTTTTGTGGGAGGAAGGGTTGTTATTTGAAATAACGAAAATTTCATAATTCGCCGGCGCGACCACAACATTGTCCAACATCAAAGGGGAAACGTAATGCAAGCGGAACGAAACTGCTTGTTATTGTGTGGTTGACGGACCGTTTATCAGTTTGAACCAAAGCAGCGCGAGCCGATCTTGATAAAGCAACACTGTTATTTCGATTAATTAATTACAAAGCCTCTAATTGTTTAGTTTAATTTTTTTAATCGAGTCCCGGCCCTAATATAAATATATATATGTAAATATAAATATATATAAAAATATAAATATATAAAAATATAAATATAAATATAAATATATATATATATATATATATATATATATATATATATATATATATAAATATATATAAAAATATAAATATATATCTCTGTTAGGTGAGACTATACAAATATACCAAAATATGCTTAGATAAATATGACCATGCTATATAAGAAAAAGACAAAGTATTAAACCATTTATTTCAAACCTAAAAAAACTCAAATTTCAATAACTCAAAATAATTGGTACCAAACGGGTAAGAATATACATAACAATAACCATGACTAGGTTTTTAGACGATCAATAATTTAGGTAGCATATGCAGCATAAACATTATGTTTAGAAGTATCAACAAACCTTGCAGTAGCACTTAGATCTAACTTTGAAGTGTGCCTGTGTGTGTTTGTGTGTGTGTGTGTTTGTGTTTGTAATGTGTGCCCTGGTTTATATTACATTGTGGGGACCAAATGTCCCCATAAGAATAGTAAAACCTGAGATCACCTACATTGTGGGGACCAGCCAGCGGTCCCCACTTTTCAAAAGGCTTATAAATCACACAGGATGAGTTGTTTTGAGAAAGTAAAAATGCAGAATGTTTCCTGTGATGGGTAGGTTTAGGGGTAGGGTTAGTGTAAGGGGACAGAATATACAGTTTGTATGGTATACAAACCATTACGTCTATGGAGAGTCCCCACAAAGATAGTGAACCACTGTGTGTGTGTGTGTGTGTGTGTGTGTGTGTGTGTGTGTGTGTGTGTGTGTGTGTTTGTGTGTGTGTGTGTGTGTGTGTGTGTGTGTGTGTGTGTGTGTGTGTGTGTGTGTGTGTGTGTGTGTGTGTGATATCAAGTGCTGGTGTGTACAGGGTTAAAAGCTCTGAGAGATTATGAGGTGCCAGATCATGCAAAACCTTATAAGCAAAAGCATGAAGATTTTATTGAAGGTGAAGCACCTCGTGAAATTGGGGCCCGACCAGAAAGACCCCCTCGAACCTGGCGTAGGCCTGGGTCACCGTCTTCGCCGTGAGGTCATCTGCGTGTGCCACGTACCTGCATTGAGACAGAAGATAATACAGTTACTTTAAACAAGGCTTTTCGATGCTCATCTTAGTGTGTGTGTGTGTGTGTGTGTGTGTGTGTGTGTGTGTGTGTGTTTTTTCTTAGTGTTACATTTTTTCCGAATGTTTCGCTATCACATTCGTTCACGATTACTCTCTCTCCGTTACTCTGTAATACAGGTGTAGTTTTATAAACACACGTGCTCTTCTGCATGGATGCCCGACTTACCGGTCCGCTGATGCGTTGATCATCCTCCGGTGTCGCTCATTGTGCATGTCGCACATGGTCACGACACGGCTCACCGGGTGCTTCGCCGCGGCCGGCGTGTGGCAATGTGGGGTCACGGTGTACAGCTGCAAAAAGTTGACCTTGACGTCTTGGCTCAGTATGACGTCCATGAGCCTCGGGTCAACGTCCATGGGTAGGTGGTCGAGGTTACTCTGAAAGTTCGCCGTCTCAGTCATTGAATAAGAGGAGAACAGGGTCCCCCGCTGACCCACCACCTCCTGCAGCCCACAGCGTGACCACAGGAGGCTGATGGTCCCGTCGCTAGAGGGGTGGATGTTGACGGCCACGTGATACGAGATGTCGGCGACTCCCCGCGTGTCGACGAGCCGCCTCAAGTCGAACCACCCACTGTCCCTCTGCCCGAACTTGGTGAGTGTCAGGTAAATACCCATGTCCACGTCAACGTTCACATCTTTGACTGAGCTCATAAAGAGGTCAAGCAGGAACCTCTGGTCGCCGGCCAGGACGTTCATCTTGGTCAGGTTGCCGAGGTCATTCTTCATGATGCTGGCTCTGGCCAAGTCACGCGGCGGCAGGCCCTTCAGCCGGGCGGTGAAATTACTGTAGACGGCGTTGATCATGCCAATGGCATGCGCCTTCGCCATAACTTCGCTCCGGAACATGGGGGCAGTGTTGTTCGGGTCGACCGGCACGCAACTTATGTTTAGAAAGTAGCCACCGTCGACATAGGCCAAAACACTGCCCATCGACCTGCGGAAGGACGTGACGCCCTCAGCTGTGTAGGCGGTCAAGTCCAGGTGCTTCCTGAGAATGTGCCAGTGATTTTTCACCTTGGATGGGTCAACTTTGCCCACAAAGAGGTAGTGGAGCCCAGCTTTAAGGCAGCTCACATCCTCCAGGTGGATGACGACCCCGTCGAAATCATACGAGTACCTCACTACATCGCAGGCCTTGTCTAACACGGTGGGAAATATGGGGATGCGCGGGGAATCCGTACTTAAAAACTCAGACACACTCTGGAACTTTTGAAACTCGGTCACAAGGCCGCGTGTGTTCTCTGCACATGCCACATCGAACGGCTCAAAATCCTCACTGAATAAACCCAAGAAAAAACGCCAATAAACTACATGGTTTGACACACACAAACTATTACACGTCAAAGATTAAACATATATAAACACTCACCTGTCCATTTTTGAAACTTTTCGTCTCTGAGGAGATGGATGATAACGGGTGCAGAACAGACCCCATGCGTGCGCTGGCAGGTGCTTGCCGCCGGTGCTCACGATGCGCGGGTTCAAGGTTTATCGCGGATTCGTATACATAATAAAAGTCCCGATTTTTTAAAAAAATTTACATTAAATTAAAAAAAAAAATTTATGTCAGATTTCAAGAATTTACTGCCATTCACATAGCGTTTCTACTGTATGAGATGTCGTATTTTAAGTTATGCAATGAAATCGCACGTTATAGCGCTGCTATTATTCTTACAGCACTGTAATAACCTAGAAAATAAATATAGGACGATTATTTAAAACAATTTTTAAAACGCTACAATCTATATATATATATATATATATATATATATATATATATATATATATACAAATTTTAACCCAACAAATTGTATGTATTTGAACAATTTAGCCTTTAGGAAAAAAAAAAAAAAAAAAAAAAAAAATATATATATATATATATATATATATATATATATATATATATATATATATATATATAAATATATATACAGATTTTAACCCAAGAAATTGTATGTATTTTAACAATTTAGCCTTTAGGAAAAAAAATAAATATCTGTCATTTTTTACCTTCACAGTTCACTTTCATTTCCAGGGACTATTTCTCCATCACTCGGTAATAAAAGTATAGTTTTATAATTACAACATTAATATCGACATCATAAAAATAATAACGGGAAAACAAGATAAAAGTCCCGAATTCACCTTGAGGATTTCATTACGAGTGGATACAAACGTATTGATCCAGCTCATTTAAAATGTGGTGTGCCTGTAGTATCGTTTTATACAATCATGCACATATAATCTTTGAAATCGTTAAGGTTAAATGTTTTAACGTTTACAAATGTATGCTCCATTTACAGCACCTGTCGATCTGTGATGTGACCAGTAGAGGGAGCCAAAGGATGGGGGAATCTTTAAAGCCTGATGCTTTTCTACTGGTAAGTTTAATAGAGGATTGGGAACCATATGCATTGATTGTTTGTTTTATTTTTTATTTATGTTTTATAATCAGTATTACTATTACAGACATTTCGCTCAAACACAAGACTCTGACAACCCAAGTGTTTTTTAAGCATTTAATTTAAGCCTTCAATGATTATTTTTTGTTGTTGTTTGTTTTATTCAAAAAGGTAAAGGATTCACACATGTAAAGTAAAACCAAGTCCCAGACACCCATTCGAATCTTTTTTATTTTTTTTTATTTTTTTATTTTATTATCAATATTACTAGGGTGCTCTGACAGTACTCTTTAATACAACTATGTACATAGAATCCGTGATATTCCTGAGTATTGTTATATGTTAAAACATTTATAAACGTTACCTATAAGTATTTATAACATTTTACAATAATTTAATCTTATAAATGCTAATTTCTTCATTTTATTTACAAAGGTAAAAGGATTCACACAGGGAAAGTATAAAATCGCAACAATGGAAGCATATATATTATATATTATATATATTATACGTTATATATATATATATATTATATATATTATACGTTTTATATATATATATATATATATATATATATATATATAATTTATTCCTGTGATCAAAGCTGAATTTTCAGCATCATTACTCCAGTCTTCAGTGTCACATGATCCTTCAGAAATCATTCTAATATGATGATTTGATGCACAAGAAACATTCATTATTATTATCACTGTGTTTCAAGCACTCACATGGACAGTTACATCCACATCTACCCAAGTCCAAACCACCAAAAGTCTAAAACCATCTATACATCCCTAGGAATAGAAAACTGACCTTTGACCCCATAACTGATAAAAAAAACTATATCTATCTGTCTGTCTGTCTGTCTGTCTGTCTGTCTGTCTGTCTATCTATCTGTCTATCTGTCTGTCTATCTATCTATCTATCTATCTATCTGTCTATCTGTCTGTCTGTCTGTCTGTCTGTCTGTCTGTCTGTCTATCTATCTATCTATCTATCTATCTATCTATCTATCTATCTATCTATCTATCTATCTATCTATCTATCTATCTATCTGTCTGTCTGTCTGTCTGTCTGTCTGTCTGTCTGTCTGTCTGTCTGTCTGTCTGTCTGTCTGTCTGTCTGTCTGTCTGTCTGTCTGTCTGTCTGTCTGTCTGTTTGTCTGTCTGTCTGTAGTGGGCACCGGCGGGTGCAGTAACATTGCTCGGAACCTGGTGGCGCTAGAGGGACGTTACTGAGCCCATTGGATCGGGCCTGGCCGGATTAGTATATGTACAAGACTTGAGCTCTGTTGGTGCAAAAAAAAGGTGGGTGCAGTTCAGTATCTCACTGCCTGGTGGCGCTAGAGAGCCCAAACTTGGTGCAGTCGACTCCCCGCCCCCTAATTAGCGTACACACCAAGTTTCAGCTCTCTAACACCTACAGAACTCGAAAACACCATGGGGGTGCAGTTGGATACAGGTGCACTCTTCGCTTTTTCACATATAACCTAACAAGCCCCACCCACAAAACAACCCTACCCACTTAAGCCCCACCCCCTCAACCCCACCCAAACAAACACCACCCAAAATCAACTATAACACAAACCACCAAAAGTCTAAGAAAACTGACCTTTGACCCCATAGCTGATAAAAAAACTATATCTATCTATCTATCTATCTATCTATCTATCTATCTATCTATCTATCTGTCTGTCTGTCTGTCTGTCTGTCTGTCTGTCTGTCTATCTATCTGTCTATCTGTCTGTCTATCTATCTATCTATCTATCTATCTATCTGTCTATCTGTCTGTCTGTCTGTCTGTCTGTCTGTCTGTCTGTCTATCTATCTATCTATCTATCTATCTATCTATCTATCTATCTATCTATCTATCTATCTATCTATCTATCTGTCTGTCTGTCTGTCTGTCTGTCTGTCTGTCTGTCTGTCTGTCTGTCTGTCTGTTTGTCTGTCTGTCTGTAGTGGGCACCGGCGGGTGCAGTAACATTGCTCGGAACCTGGTGGCGCTAGAGGGACGTTACTGAGCCCATTGGATCGGGCCTGGCCGGATTAGTATATGTACAAGACTTGAGCTCTGTTGGTGCAAAAAAAAGGTGGGTGCAGTTCAGTATCTCACTGCCTGGTGGCGCTAGAGAGCCCAAACTTGGTGCAGTCGACTCCCCGCCCCCTAATTAGCGTACACACCAAGTTTCAGCTCTCTAACACCTACAGAACTCGAAAACACCATGGGGGTGCAGTTGGATACAGGTGCACTCTTCGCTTTTTCACATATAACCTATTGCCTGGGTTTCCTGAAAACTCACTTGCACTTTCCTCAATTATCACTTGGACCAGTGCGGGCACATACACGGACTGTTCCAACCAAATCTACACAACTTCAACCCTAACCAAGTCAAAACCTAACTCACACTCAAGGTGAACACAAGCCACACCCACAAAACAACCCTACCCACTTAAGCCCCACCCCCTCAACCCCACCCAAACAAACACCACCCAAAATCAACTATAACACAAACCACCAAAAGTCTAAGAAAACTGACCTTTGACCCCATAGCTGATAAAAAAACTATATCTATCTATCTATCTATCTATCTATCTATCTATCTGTCTGTCTGTCTGTCCCTGGGACTCTTACCCCCTGGGACTCTTACCCCCTGGGACTCTTACCCCCTGGGACTCTTACCCCCTGGGACTCTTACCCCCTGGGACTCTTACCCCCTGGGACTCTTACCCCCTGGGACTCTTACCCCCTGGGACTCTTACCCCCTGGGACTCTTACCCCCTGGGACTCTTACCCCCTGGGACTCTTACCCCCTGGGACTCTTACCCCCTGGGACTCTTACCCCCTGGGACTCTTACCCCCTGGGACTCTTACCCCCTGGGACTCTTACCCCCTGGGACTCTTACCCCCTGGGACTCTTACCCCCTGGGACTCTTACCCCCTGGGACTCTTACCCCCTGGGACTCTTACCCCCTGGGACTCTTACCCCCTGGGACTCTTACCCCCTGGGACTCTTACCCCCTGGGACTCTTACCCCCTGGGACTCTTACCCCCTGGGACTCTTACCCCCTGGGACTCTTACCCCCTGGGACTCTTACCCCCTGGGACTCTTACCCCCTGGGACTCTTACCCCCTGGGACTCTTACCCCCTGGGACTCTTACCCCCTGGGACTCTTACCCCCTGGGACTCTTACCCCCTGGGACTCTTACCCCCTGGGACTCTTACCCCCTGGGACTCTTACCCCCTGGGACTCTTACCCCCTGGGACTCTTACCCCCTGGGACTCTTACCCCCTGGGACTCTTACCCCCTGGGACTCTTACCCCCTGGGACTCTTACCCCCTGGGACTCTTACCCCCTGGGACTCTTACCCCCTGGGACTCTTACCCCCTGGGACTCTTACCCCCTGGGACTCTTACCCCCTGGGACTCTTACCCCCTGGGACTCTTACCCCCTGGGACTCTTACCCCCTGGGACTCTTACCCCCTGGGACTCTTACCCCCTGGGACTCTTACCCCCTGGGACTCTTACCCCCTGGGACTCTTACCCCCTGGGACTCTTACCCCCTGGGACTCTTACCCCCTGGGACTCTTACCCCCTGGGACTCTTACCCCCTGGGACTCTTACCCCCTGGGACTCTTACCCCCTGGGACTCTTACCCCCTGGGACTCTTACCCCCTGGGACTCTTACCCCCTGGGACTCTTACCCCCTGGGACTCTTACCCCCTGGGACTCTTACCCCCTGGGACTCTTACCCCCTGGGACTCTTACCCCCTGGGACTCTTACCCCCTGGGACTCTTACCCCCTGGGACTCTTACCCCCTGGGACTCTTACCCCCTGGGACTCTTACCCCCTGGGACTCTTACCCCCTGGGACTCTTACCCCCTGGGACTCTTACCCCCTGGGACTCTTACCCCCTGGGACTCTTACCCCCTGGGACTCTTACCCCCTGGGACTCTTACCCCCTGGGACTCTTACCCCCTGGGACTCTTACCCCCTGGGACTCTTACCCCCTGGGACTCTTACCCCCTGGGACTCTTACCCCCTGGGACTCTTACCCCCTGGGACTCTTACCCCCTGGGACTCTTACCCCCTGGGACTCTTACCCCCTGGGACTCTTACCCCCTGGGACTCTTACCCCCTGGGACTCTTACCCCCTGGGACTCTTACCCCCTGGGACTCTTACCCCCTGGGACTCTTACCCCCTGGGACTCTTACCCCCTGGGACTCTTACCCCCTGGGACTCTTACCCCCTGGGACTCTTACCCCCTGGGACTCTTACCCCCTGGGACTCTTACCCCCTGGGACTCTTACCCCCTGGGACTCTTACCCCCTGGGACTCTTACCCCCTGGGACTCTTACCCCCTGGGACTCTTACCCCCTGGGACTCTTACCCCCTGGGACTCTTACCCCCTGGGACTCTTACCCCCTGGGACTCTTACCCCCTGGGACTCTTACCCCCTGGGACTCTTACCCCCTGGGACTCTTACCCCCTGGGACTCTTACCCCCTGGGACTCTTACCCCCTGGGACTCTTACCCCCTGGGACTCTTACCCCCTGGGACTCTTACCCCCTGGGACTCTTACCCCCTGGGACTCTTACCCCCTGGGACTCTTACCCCCTGGGACTCTTACCCCCTGGGACTCTTACCCCCTGGGACTCTTACCCCCTGGGACTCTTACCCCCTGGGACTCTTACCCCCTGGGACTCTTACCCCCTGGGACTCTTACCCCCTGGGACTCTTACCCCCTGGGACTCTTACCCCCTGGGACTCTTACCCCCTGGGACTCTTACCCCCTGGGACTCTTACCCCCTGGGACTCTTACCCCCTGGGACTCTTACCCCCTGGGACTCTTACCCCCTGGGACTCTTACCCCCTGGGACTCTTACCCCCTGGGACTCTTACCCCCTGGGACTCTTACCCCCTGGGACTCTTACCCCCTGGGACTCTTACCCCCTGGGACTCTTACCCCCTGGGACTCTTACCCCCTGGGACTCTTACCCCCTGGGACTCTTACCCCCTGGGACTCTTACCCCCTGGGACTCTTACCCCCTGGGACTCTTACCCCCTGGGACTCTTACCCCCTGGGACTCTTACCCCCTGGGACTCTTACCCCCTGGGACTCTTACCCCCTGGGACTCTTACCCCCTGGGACTCTTACCCCCTGGGACTCTTACCCCCTGGGACTCTTACCCCCTGGGACTCTTACCCCCTGGGACTCTTACCCCCTGGGACTCTTACCCCCTGGGACTCTTACCCCCTGGGACTCTTACCCCCTGGGACTCTTACCCCCTGGGACTCTTACCCCCTGGGACTCTTACCCCCTGGGACTCTTACCCCCTGGGACTCTTACCCCCTGGGACTCTTACCCCCTGGGACTCTTACCCCCTGGGACTCTTACCCCCTGGGACTCTTACCCCCTGGGACTCTTACCCCCTGGGACTCTTACCCCCTGGGACTCTTACCCCCTGGGACTCTTACCCCCTGGGACTCTTACCCCCTGGGACTCTTACCCCCTGGGACTCTTACCCCCTGGGACTCTTACCCCCTGGGACTCTTACCCCCTGGGACTCTTACCCCCTGGGACTCTTACCCCCTGGGACTCTTACCCCCTGGGACTCTTACCCCCTGGGACTCTTACCCCCTGGGACTCTTACCCCCTGGGACTCTTACCCCCTGGGACTCTTACCCCCTGGGACTCTTACCCCCTGGGACTCTTACCCCCTGGGACTCTTACCCCCTGGGACTCTTACCCCCTGGGACTCTTACCCCCTGGGACTCTTACCCCCTGGGACTCTTACCCCCTGGGACTCTACCCCCTGGGACAAAAACATACAATTAAAAGATACAAAATGAACATTTATTTATTTTTTCTGAAAACAAAATGCAACACACTTTTACAATACAACAAAATGCATTACAAGTCAATCAACAGCATAAATACAAAACATTAACATCTATACAAAAGGGTAAAAAAAAGGACCATGAAGTTACATGTAAACTTAAGCAGGAATACAAAACTGTACAAAGTGAAACAACTAAAAAGTTGAAAGTATGAAATAAAGTATGAATAAAGAGGCAAAAGATGATGAGTGGAGAGATGTGGAGCTGGAGAGAGTTGTGACAGAGGGAACCACCACGGAGGAGATAACGGAGGGAACAGTAAGGGAGAACATGGCAGGAGTTCCCAACATGCTCACCAGGATGTAGGGCCACGGCACAGTCGATAAAAGAATAGGTGGACCTTTGGTAAATGGGCCAGGCAGAAGCCGTGGGACAACCAACTCAGATGGAGCCATTAGAGGTGGGGACCTAGGCAGAGCCGAAGACCCAAGGCAAGACCACTGCACTGGAAGGCAAAGGCAGAACCATAGGGGTGGAGGGACAAAGCATAGCCATAGGATCGGAAGACTGTGGTGCAAACAGGGTGATAACTGACCAATGTGGAGTCAGAGGGACAAGGGAGCCCGATACAGCTTGAGTGATAACTGCCCATGGTGGAGTTGATAGGTCGACAGAGTGAAAGTTAAAGTCTGGGGCTTGGCACGAAGACAGAGGATCAACACCTATTAAATGCTGGTAATCTGGAAGCCAAAGGCTTTGTGAGAACACAAAATAAATTAAAACAGAATATAAACCTGACAAGTACTTTAAAATAATAAAAAAGAAAAAAATAAAAATAAAAAAAAAATAAAGAAAGGGTTAGGATTTTACAAATAGGGTATTACAAATTACACAAAGTGGCATATGGGCACAAGTACAATCATTAAAAAGGGTAGAAACAAAAAGGCTTTAAAAAAACAGAACATCGAAACAGAAATATGGACCATAAACCTGTGATGCAGAGTCAGAGACGTTCGGATCCATTTGCAGGGCCAAGAATGTCAAAGGAAATCCAGAATCATAAACAATACCAGGCGGAGGTCGGGACAGGCAGCAGATGAAGAAACGAGAATCAATAAACAGTCAAGGGTCAGATAACAGGGAATCAATCAATGTAGAGTAACCCTAACCCAAGCTTTACAATATTAGAAAGGGCAAACAATGGCATAAAAGGCAAACAGACAATGCAAGAAACAAGTGAATGCATTTAAAAACATTAAATAAAGACCTACATATACCCTAAATGCAAAGACATAGACCAAAAAAAAAAAAGTCACAAAATAGAAATAAAAAGGATGAATTAAAAAAAAGGGACAAAGACAAACATAATCTTGAATGGAACCAATTAGTACAATATAAATAAAAAATAAAAAAATAAAAACACTTAAGAAAAAAACAAACTTTGTCTTTGTGAGTGGGAGGCACACCCATATATTGTAGCTTAAGTGACTTTGATATGCACCTGCAGTTGATAGACTGTTGGGTTGCAGGGTTGAAATCTATCCTGGACAAGTCCCACACACCCAAGTCCAACTGTTGAACACTTAAAAAGAAAGTTCTCCACATTCATGAAAGTTCATGAAAATTAATGAAGTAGCCAGTGAACCCGATAGCCATTCCATCAAGGAAAAAAAAAAAAAAAATCAAATAGGTTAAATGAAATCGCAGCATCAGATAAAAATACAAATGGGTACAAGAGCATAGAGAAAAAAAATCACGAAGCAGAAAAAGGGCATAGTAAGACAGCCACTAATACTAACACACAAAAGGCAGTCAGATAATAAAAACAAGTGCATACATATACAACATACACAAACAGTAAAGACAAAAAATTTTATGCAGTACATTTCAATACAAAATACAACCTTTTTGGAAAAATAGCAATGGGCATAAAATAGTCAATGGGACAGGGCCACAAAACAGCATAATGGCTAATAAGGCAATGAGCATAAATTGAAGATGTATTGAAGACATTAAATCATAAACAAACAAAAAAACAAAAAATAGGCTAGAAAATAATGCAAAAGACAAGAGCAGTCATAAATGCAAATGCAAAGACAAGGGATAGGAATATAAATACAAAGATGGGAAAATGCACAAATACAAAAGGGCCATTGAGACAGCAGACATAGACAAACAAATCTTAAATTGGATACATGAGGTGAAGGCATACATACAAAAGCAGCAATTTCAGGAGTATGGTGTTGTACAAAGCAAATTACTTATACAGCTTTATACAGTATAAATAAAAAAGGCATTAGGGTTAGGTAACATTTGTAACACAGTAACATTTGTGTAAGAAGTTGGTGAGATGTTGAATTTCAGCCAATAAAAATGCAAGCCCTAAAAATAAAATGCATTAAAATGCAAGCACGGTTAATGCATTGCATTTTTTTTTTTTTTTTTTTTTTTTTTTACAATTAGTGCATTTCGGCTAGCTTTTTTGTTTCAAACACATTTGTCAATACTTTTCTATACATGCATAAGGAAATACAACAGGCAATAGTAATAATACTTAATAATACTAATAAGTCAATACAAAAAATAGGGCTGTGAAACAAATCGTGATTAATCGCATCCAAAATAAAAGTTTGTTTACATAATATTAGAGTTAGGGTTGTACGGTGTATAATTATTCTGTATATATATATAAATAAACACCTATGCATGTATATGTTTAAGAAAAATTTGTTATAAAAAAAAATTATGCCGTGTGTGTGTGTGTGTGTGTGTGTGTGTGTGTGTGTGTGTGTGTGTGTGTGTGTGTGTGTGTGTGTGTGTGTGTGTGTGTGTGTGTGTGTGTGTGTGTGTGTGTGTGTGTGTGTGTGTGTGTGTGTGTGTCAGTAAATCCAGTTTAACAGAGAACAGCTACAGCAAGAAAACTAAAAAGAAAACTAAAAAACCCAGAAAACTAAAAAAAACAGTGTGAGGTGCATTAGGACAGGTTTAATAGAACATCAAGTGCAGAGAATGATCAAAGGAGGCATAATGATGAACACAGATTTCTCTTCTAGATTTCTCCCTTTGATAACATTCCAAGGACTTAAACTGGTTGACAATTTTCAAGTGTGCCACTTTAACTTGATGTGCATAGCATAATTTGCATCAAAACATTGACTAACTTTGTTTTCACCAGTTTCAGTTTGTACAATTTCCGGAATTACAATAGCCAGGATGCTTAACAGAGGACAAAATGGCTCTTTAGTTCGATTATTACTATTTAACCCATTCTGATTCAACACTGTACAACAATAACTTGTATTTAAATTAAAACATTTAAACCATTAAACAGAAATTAAATTTGTGACAGTCAAAGGATGTGCTCTTAAATGCCTACTGGGCAAACTATTAAATAGATCAATATTAAGAACAAATAAGTTCTTAATTTACATGTTCAAAAACTTAAGTGAATCCAAACCCAAAGGAATCAGAATAAAACAAGTCTCTTTAACCTTTTAGGTACACAAAGACAAAGTCCTTATTAGAAATGGATCAGATTCAAACTAATTTTGAAGAGCTGTGGGATAAACACCATTCAAATTGTGTGGGATGTACTCACCCTTTTCCAGTAGCAATGAAATGAACCAATTCCTCAGATTTACACATCATTGGTGTATAAAACAAGCCACAATTACACTAACAGGAAAAATAAAAACAGATAACCAGTGAAGACCATAAAAACACAAAATCAGAAACATAGACAAACACAATATATGCCAAACCTGGACAGTTCCTATCCTCAGACAGTTTGTAATCTCTTGATGCAGCTCATCACAGTCCTCAATGAAACAACTCTTGATTGGGTCAATACATTTAAGTAGAGATGGGATGGTTGATACCGGGACTCCAATGCGGTTTTAAAAGCACTATTGTATCACACACTGTATCGAAATGACAATACCACATTATTGATGATGTTTAAAGCTTTGAAAGTAATGCAGTATCGGATGGTTGGGACAGCTGGTTTAAAAAACAAAAACAACAACACTACACTTCCCTATAACACAAGTTATATTTCTTAAAAACAGAACACTCAAAATATTTGATCACATACTTGTATATTTTACATCAGTGATCAATATGTGAATCTGTTGAC
This sequence comes from Squalius cephalus, assembly GCA_022829025.1. Taxonomy (NCBI): domain Eukaryota; kingdom Metazoa; phylum Chordata; class Actinopteri; order Cypriniformes; family Leuciscidae; genus Squalius; species Squalius cephalus. The sequence continues at coordinate 73,058 of CM040798.1, forward strand.
CAGGATACACATCACATTGTCATGGAACAGAAGGATTCACACAGGTAAAGTGGATAACAGGTTTTAATTGCAGAAGTATTATATCACAGCAATGGAAAATAACTGAAGAATATAGAGTACTGGATTAATCTGGAAGTTAAAGAGTCTTATCTGATGTAGGTTCTGAAATGACGACTGACGACTGACGGTAAAAGGTATCTCAAAAGAAAGGAGTCAGGTAGAGTTCTCTGAGGGAACAACGAGACCAGACAACGGTGAACTGCAGAGGGAAGAGTTTAATAGTGCTGGATGATGATCAGTGAAGATTGGTGACAGGTGAAGGTGATCTGTGATTGGGAAGTGCATGCAGGTGAGGGCCAGGGAGGATGATGGGAAATGTAGTGAGGAGGTGGTGACTAGCTGGAAACCGTGACACACATGAGTTATGGCCTCATTGACACAAATTAATTTGCTGTGGGATAAACGCCATACGAGCTCTGTGTGGGATGTAGCTGACTTTTACTCACCCTTCTCCAGTGACAATGAAAATGCCACAATTAGACTAACAGGAAAAATAAAAAACATAAACCAGTGAAGACAATAGAAACACAAGAACAGAAAAATAGACAAATACAATATATACCAAACTGGAGGGTTGTTCAATAAACAAGATTAAAATACAAGCCAGGCTTATTTTGGTTAGCCAAACTTATAGTAGGTTGATTCTGTTTCATAAAGCAAACTAAAAATAGTTCAAACTTAGTTACTCTGGCAGTTTATGCTGGGAAACTAACCTGGGGTGCGTTTCCTGAAAGCATCGTTGGCCAACTATGGTCCAAGCCAGGCTATCTGTCAGGCTGAGCCTGAGTTGTTACACAATAATATTACCACTGACACTCTCGCATTCCATTGTTTTAATTTATTAACCACTATCAGTCCAAAAATAAATATACAGTATACAGAAAATCAACTTAAATAAGGCTACAATGATGTAAGATTTAATTAGATTGTTTTTAAAATGTATGAATACATTTCTCTCTGGTTTTGTTTGGCAGCTGTAATACATTTTACGGTTATTAGAAGAACATTAGAATATTTCAATCTCAAAAAAAAAAAGATTTTTAAAGCAGATGTTTAAATCACAAAATTAAAATAAATAACAAAAGCACAGACTAAATTTTAACTGGTAAGATGAAGCTGAGCTTAGTAATTGGCCTACCATATATAAGCCTACATTACCCCATTACAATAGTCACTTTACAGTTATTGCTATCATAAAATAAACACTTAAGTATGGCAGAAAATCAATGACAAAAAGAATCGATGCTGGCGCGCGCTGTAAATGACTTTCGCAAGAGGATAAAAGATCTACACGTGATGAAGCGGGAACTCGCGAGCTCATTCAAACCCTGCGCGACCTGATCATTCCCCACACTCTCGCGCTTGATCTCTTCTCTCCTGCTGCTTCGAACACTTTTATTTTTGGCAGTCGAGGGGCGGGACTTACTGTTTTAATAACCTCAAATGTCATTGGTTACTTCCCTTTTTCCGGAAGTCAGTTGTGATTGGACGCCTGTCCAATGACCCATTATTCACTTGACTTCAGACATGAGACACCACTTCATTTGTTTTATTTATTTATATTAATGTGTAATGTGATTTAATGCATTGGTAATATAGAATAGATTCTTACCAGATACTTTATTAACAGGAAGTCTTACTAGTGATTGCATTGTGTTGTTAAAAGATATTTTCAGACATTTCCATGATTATTAGCATTGTAAATCTACCAAAATTCTTATACATTTTTACGTAATATAAATGGTTAATTATATTTTCTATTAAATGTAAAAGGGGTTCTGGCTTTTCAACATAGGCGTAATTTGCGGGTGGGACGGGTGGGACACCACTCGGTGTGGTCGGGGGTGGGTCCCCACCACTATTTTCTAAGGTCGATATTGTCCCCACCACTTTTGAAACATCTCGCGGCACGAATGTACCAATACAAATAAACAAAACATCTCCAGTTAACTAGCAGAGCTTCATTTCGTTCGTTTTTTAAATAAGAGGCGATCTAGCACTGAAATGTGTTGTTTTTTAAATCAACTGATCAAAGTGCTCGTTGCCGCTGCGATCAGTGGCGCGGATACTATGTTTGTTTTTGGCTCGCGCACAGCCTTCACTCGGACGCGCGCTTCAATGCGTTGTGGAGAGACTCTCTATTCGTTCCGGTGAAATTAGAAAACAAAAAGCACAAAAAAGTGTCCCTGCCTGATATACAACCACTGAAAAACATAATCGGTTTTGATGAAAAAAAAAAAAATATATATATATGAGTGCGGATTAGATTTCAGAACCTCTGACACGCTTGGCAAAAGTTCTACCCCTGGACCACTTAAATACACTCTTAAATTAGTCGGATCAACATATAATAGGCCTCATTGAACAACCACTTAAACCCAATCAATGTACTATTTAAATCAATTGCTGGACATCGTAATGTTATATCTGTTTTATGATTAAGCATTGTATTAACCCCACAGTCCCACCTGTCCCACCCACTTTTTAAAACAAAGTTACGCCACTGCTTTTCAAGTTAAAGGGGGGGTGAAACACTCAGTTTCAGTCAATCTCATTTTAATCTCAAGTACCTATAGAGTAGTATTGCATCCTTCATATCTCCAAAAAGTCTTTAGTTTTATTATATTTATAAAAGAAAGATAGGCTGTACCGAGTCTTTCCGGAAAAAAAGCGAGCGGTTGGAGGCGTGCCGTGTGGGCGGAGCGCCGATAGCTAACAACACACAGACATTTGAAGCAGTTTTACTCACCGCCTGCGGTTCCAACGCACGACCGTGAACCTTTATCGTTGGGACTGCTCCATCCTTAAGCATTAGACGATCTGCAAATCCGCCGTCGAACTGGGCCTTGTTTATAAATCCTATGCAATGCAGCACTGCCGATGATTTCCTGTTGAAGCGTGTTGATGTGTGCGGTCTCGCTCTCCTCTGGTCGACGTGTGCGCGGGCGCGCCTTTCCGAAAGAAATGCTCATATAAGGAGTTCCACTCTCGTCTACGTCATTAGATCCACGATCGAAATAAAAAAACAGCTGAAACTTGTACCAACCCGGAAGTAAGATTTTCGGCACAGAAATTCTCTGTTATTCGTCCAAAATATTTTTTTTAAACTTTGGCCATGTTTAGCATGAGAATCCATCTCTTTAACACTGTAAACAACTCTGAATACATGAAACACCATTTTACGGGGGGATTTAAGATACAGTACACAGCATTAATTATAGCTTACAAATGCCTTTTCAGAATTTGCTACAGAATAGAGGAACAAAATGAAACCCAGCAAATTATTAAACCCAGCAAAGTAGATATTACAGCATTATATAGTGATATTAATCATCCAACTTTTTGTTGGTGAATAACCTAATAGGAGAAAGTATGAGGCAAGTACAGTACACAGCATGAATGATTACACCCCATCTGAACATAAAATATCAACAACAAAAACAAAACAAAAATGCATTCATGCTGCCAGAACCCCTTTTACTGTTACGGAAGCAGACGGACAACAAGGTAAGTAGTGATGTAATGTTTATTTAAACAGCTGAGTGTCAAGAAGATTTAACGTGCAGAATATAGGTGAGTATCAGAGTTCAGAAGTGCAGAGTTCTTGAGTGTAATTCGTGAAGGAATGAACGTTGTATCTTTTGCAGGACCGGCAGGATGAGACTTCAGAGTGGATGTGATCTTCGTATGAAGAGGATGACAGGTGACAGCACACACTCACGCACCACTTGATGGGACAGACAGGCTTACGGCTCGGACACCACTCGAGATAAGATCTGGACAGACTGGAACAGACTGGAATCGTCGTAGAGAACTGGTAAGTAAACACAGGTAAGTTTAGTAGTGAAACTCGCAGAGAGAAGCACTATGAGTCCGCTTCAGATAAACGAGCCCGGACAATGAGAGGTGCGTGAGGTGTGCTTATGAAGCAGTGGTAATTAATGGGGTGCAGGTGTGACTTGTTAAAACTCAGGTGACCCCAGGGCCCGCTCCTGAGGGCCGAGATCTCCGACGCTGTGGTGGTCTTCCTCGTCCACGAGGTCCAGGGTACTGAGGATGACTGGAATGGAACTCTTCCATGAGCGTGGGATCTAGGATGTCGACTCTTGGGATCCATGATCTCTCCTCTGGTCCGTATCCTTCCCAATCGACAAGATATTCCAACTGACCACCACGACGTCGGGACTGCAGGATTTCACGAACGGAGTAGATGGACCCTTCTTCCAGCATCAAGGGGGGAGGAGGTTCCTCTTCATGGCCAGGTTCTGTGGAAGGAACAAGAGGTTCGTGAAAGGGTTTGAGCAAGGAGACGTGAAATGTGGGATGAATTCTGTATTGTGGTGTTAACTGGAGTTTGTAAGTGACGGGATTGACCTGTTCCAAGATGGTAAAGGGGCCAACAAACCTGGGACTAAGTTTTTTGGAGGGCAGTCGCAGACGGATATCGCGAGTGGAGAGCCAAACCTTATCTCCTGGAACGTAGACTGGACCCGAAATCCTCCGGTCAGCGACTGTCTTGGATCTGCGAACTGCCCTCTGTAGATGATGGTGAGCTTCGTCCCAGACTCTCTCGCTCTCCCGGAACCAGTAATCCACTGCGGGGACCTCAGATGGTTCACCATCCCAGGGAAATAGAGGAGGTTGGAATCCGAGAACACACTGGAATGGTGTGAGGCCTGTCGTGGGTTGCCGCAGTAAATTTTGGGCATACTCCGCCCAGCCCAGAAACTGGTTCCAGGAGTTCTGGTGGCCATGGCAGAAGGTCCTGAGGAACCGCCCCACTTCCTGGATCTTCCTCTCCGTCCGGCCGTTGGTCTGAGGGTGGTAGCCAGAGGAGAGGCTGACTGTCACACCTAGGAGCTTGAAAAACGATTTCCATACTCGGGAAATGAACTGGGGTCCCCTGTCTGACACAATGTCTTCTGGGATCCCATAATAGCGAAAGACATGATTGAAGAGGAGCTCGGCAGTTTCCAGGGCAGTAGGAAGACCTCTTAGTGGTAATAGTCTGCAGAACTTAGAGAATCGATCGACGATGACGAAGATGCAGGTGTTTCCATCTGATGATGGTAAATCGGTCATGAAATCAACTCCTAGGTGTGACCAGGGGCGGTTAGGAATTGGCAAGGGATGGAGCTTTCCTGCAGGAAGATGTCTGGGACTTTTGGACATGGCACACTCCTTACAGCCTTGGACATACCTCTTCACATCCCTTGCCATACCCGGCCACCAGAAGCGTTCGGATAGCAGCGGGAGAGTGTTGTTGGCCCCGGGATGTCCAGTGCCCAGAGAGGTATGAGTAGTGTGGATGAGATCTACCCGTTGTGTCCTAGGGATGAACTGGCGATCCGGTGGACAGCCCGGCGGAGGACGAGGATTAGGAGTGGCGACGGCTGGAGGAGCAGACCATTCGATGGGACTGATGATGATATCTTCGGGTAGAATGTTGGTGGTTGTCTTGGGAGTCTCTGGAGTATCATGTAGTCTGGACAAAGCATCGGCACGGACATTCTTAGGACCAGGACGGTAGGTAATGGTGAAGTGGAATCTCGAGAAGAATAGTGACCATCTGGCCTGACGGGGACAGAGACGTTTTGCATCACGGAGGTACTGGAGATTTTTATGGTCTGTGATGACTTGGAATGGGTGGATGGCGCCCTCCAGCCAATGTCGCCACTCCTCCAGGGTGAGCTTGATGGCCAGGAGTTCACGGTTGCCGATGTCGTAATTCCTCTCCGCCGGGCTGAGCTTCCGAGAGAAGTAGGCACATGGATGGAGTAATTTCGGTGTCCCATGAAGTTGAGAAAGGACGGCTCCAACTCCGGAGGTTGAGGCATCCACCTCCACGACGAAAGGAAGCTCAGGATCAGGATGAGTCAGGAGAGGTGCTTGAGTGAAGGCAGACTTGAGGGATTGGAAGGCTGCGGCCGCTTCAGGAGTCCAGAGGAGACTTTTGGGTTTACCTTTGAGCAAGTTGGTGAGTGGAGTGGTGATGATGCTGTAGCCTCGTATGAAACGTCTGTAAAAGTTGGCAAAACCAAGGAATCTCTGGAGCTCTTTGATCGTGGTGGGTTCTGGCCAGGTGGTTACAGCTGTGACCTTCCTCTCATCCATGCGGACCCCCTTACGGTCAATGAGGTATCCTAGGAACTGGACTGATGGGAGATGAAAAGAACATTTCTCGGCCTTCAGGAAGAGATGAGCTCTGAGTGTGTGAAGGACCTCCGCAACGTGGTGACGATGTTCGACTTCACTCCGGGAGTAGATGAGGATGTCATCTATATAGACGACCACGAAGCGATGCAGGAACTCCCGGAGGACCTCATGAATGAAGTTTTGGAACACGGAAGGGGCGTTGACCAGCCCATAGGGCATAACCAGATATTCATAGTGGCAAGTAGGGGTCACAAAAGCGGTCTTCCATTCATCCCCTTCTCGTATTCTCACCAGGTTGTAGGCGCTGCGGAGGTCCAACTTCGTGAAGATGGTAGCTGCTCGGAGTTGCTCGAGGGCCGCAGGGACAAGAGGAAGGGGATACTTGAACTTGACAGTACCTTAGTTTAGGATCCGATAATCAATACATGGCCGCAGCCCTCCATCTTTTTTGGCCACGAAGAAAAAGCTGGATGCTGCAGGAGATGTCGAATGCCGGATGTACCCTTGATCGAGAGCTTCCTGAATATACTCCTCCATGGCCTTGGTCTCTGGAAGTGACAACGGGTAGATCTTACCTCTGGGCAAAGGAGCATCAGGAATCAGGTCTATGGCGCAGTCCCATGGCCGATGAGGTGGTAGCTGGGAAGCTCTCTTGGGGCAGAAGATGTCTTGGAAAGATGAGTAGATATCAGGAATCTTCGTGGACTGCTTCTCGAGTGGACTTTCGACTGATGTGACAGACTGGAACAGGATTCAGAACAGGACGTGGAAGAAATGGAAAACATCTTGGTGAGCAATCCTTGCCCCACTTCATCACTTCCCCGGAGCCCCAAGAGATGATGGGATCATGCTTCACCAGCCACGGACGTTCCAGTATAATATCCGCATTGGCCCCCTCCAGAACCAGCAGCTGGATATCCTCTTTGTGTAGGGCTCCGACATGAAGCGTAATGGGTTCACATTTCCGGTGAATACGTGGACGTGCAGTGATGAACTTGGATATGGGTTGAATCTGGTAAACTATTGACGAGGCTTCAGTACGGAGCTGGAGCTGGTGACAGAGGGTCCCCGAGATGAAATTCCCAGCTGACCCGGAGTCGATGAGGGCATGAACTGAAACAGAGGATGTTTGGGTGGTTAACTGGACACAAGCAGTGAGTGGTTGCATTTTCTCTTTATCAATATGGAATACACTCACCGATGTTCGTATGGGACGAGTTGGGCAGTTCAACCGAACATGCCCACTGGCTCCGCAATACAGGCAAAGACCCCGGGTCAGCCTCTTCTGTCGCTCAGCAGCGGTAAGTTTACCAGACTCTATTATCATGGGCTCTGGTTCTGGAGGGCTGGCGGTTTCAGATGGGCGGAGGAGTGCAGTAGAGTTGGAATGGGACTGATAAGATTGTATACGGTCTGAACACCTGATGGATTGTTGAATGAACTTTTCGAGCCCCATATTATCGTCCAAGGCGGCCAGCTGCAGACGGAGTTGAGGTGTGAGACCAAGCCGGTATGTGGTCAGTAGGGACCGCTCGTTCCATCCACTGGCTGCCGCTAGAGTGCGAAAGCGAAGGGCATATTCATGAGTAGACATCTTTCCTTGAGACAAATGATAGAGTTGCTCACCGGCTGATATCTCTCCATCGGTTCGGCCGAATACTTCTTTGAAATGGGACACAAAGGCTTGAATAGAACTAATGGCGGGACCAGCTTGCTTCCAAATCGTTTCGGCCCATTGGAGAGCTGGACCGGTGAGAAGAGATGTAATAAATGCAATTTTCGACTGGTCGGTTGGATATAATGTGGGCTGCATGGTGAATATGAGAGAACATTGAAGTAGAAATCCGTTGCACTCCTCCGCCCCGCCAGAGTAGAGCGCTGGTCGGGCCATGGGACTGGAAGATGCGGTGGTCGAAGAAGTGCTCGATGGTGATGGTGCTGGTGGTGCGGAAGGCGTGATGGTTGGAGTAGGCGTGATGGTAGGATTAAATGTCAATACCCTCTTCAATGAATCCACCAGCTCTTGAAAGGGATCTGGAACACTCATGCTGCCGCTGTCTCTTTTCGGTCCGGGCTAACTGTTACGGAAGCAGACGGACAACAAGGTAAGTAGTGATGTAATGTTTATTTAAACAGCTGAGTGTCAAGAAGATTCAACGTGCAGAATATAGGTGAGTATCAGAGTTCAGAAGTGCAGAGTTCTTGAGTGTAATTCGTGAAGGAATGAATGTTGTATCTTTTGCAGGACCGGCAGGATGAGACTTCAGAGTGGATGTGATCTTCGTATGAAGAGGATGACAGGTGACAGCACACACTCACGCACCACTTGATGGGACAGACAGGCTTACGGCTCGGACACCACTCGAGATGAGATCTGGACAGACTGGAACAGACTGGAATCGTCGTAGAGAACTGGTAAGTAAACACAGGTAAGGTTAGTAGTGAAACTCGCAGAGAGAAGCACTATGAGTCCGCTTCGGATAAACGAGCCCGGACAATGAGAGGTGCGTGAGGTGTGCTTATGAAGCAGTGGTAATTAATGGGGTGCAGGTGTGACTTGTTAAAACTCAGGTGAATGTGATCGCTGGGTGATTGTGGTGGATGAACCTGGCCAATCCGTGACATTTACATTTAATAGAAAACATAATAGGGATGGGTATCGTTAAGGTTTTAACGGTATTACTACTCTTACCGATACTCCTTATCAATCCGGTACTTTAACTGTATTCTTATCGGTTCTTTTTGTTATATTAAAGGAAAATAATAATAATTTAGAACATAATTAATATTGCTTTATATTTTGAAATGTTAAATAAATATCCATAGCAAAAAAAAAAAGCAATGCTTTAACAAAACAAATAAAACATGTATGTTATGCAGAAGGGTGCAGGCTTTTGTGTTTTATATACAGAAGACATAGGACAACAAAAGTACAAACACATGGTCAAACAAAAAAAAAAGTAGCCTACACAATAAAACAAATATACAAATTATATACCCAGTGCTTTAATTTCAGTAATGTCTACTGACATTACTGTTCAGGAGTAATATGGGCTAAAAAGACATCTAATAAAGTCAGATGTAAAATAACACTGCATAGTTTATCATAGATAGATTAAAGCTTATAAAAGCCAAAATTATTCATTCAAGAGCTGCAACTGATTTTCTCTTTTCCTTTTGTTATTTGATTCACATTAATGGAGCAATCGTCAGCAGGATTATTAGACTGCTGCCTCTTTAAGACCAAATGCAGATCTAATAATTATTACGCATTGGATGATAACAAAAAGCTTACACAACAACTCTTGCTTATTGATATAAACAAGTAATTTATCTTTCATCTCAAGCCCTTGTTATATTTACAACTATTTAATGGACACTTTTTACATTTATGAGGTTCTCAGATCCAATATAATTTTGGTTGGGTAAACGTAAATAGTGTCGAATGGGAGTATAGTGGTAATGTAGTGGTGAACTACAGCAAATATGACTTTGCATTCCCATTTTTCTCCAATTTCGTTTAGATATTTTAATGCCAATAACACAAATCAAAGTGTTATAAATATAAAATGTAAAAATGTATAATCTGTAAATATCTCTTAACCACATGATGCAATCACTAGTAAGACTTTCAAGTGAATTACGGGTCATTGGTCAGGCGTCCAATCACAACTGACTTCCAATGACATTTGAGGTTATTAAAACAGTAAGTCCCGCCCCTCGACTGCCAAAAATAAAAGTGTTCAAGCGAGCAGAAGCAGCAGGCGAGGGAAGATCAAACGCGAGAGCATGGGGAATGATCATGCGCACACGCGCGAGGGCTTGTATTGCGTGCAGAGGAGATGTCATGCGCACGTGCAGGGTTTGAATGAACTCGCAAGTTCCGTTTTATCACGTGTAGATCTGTTATCCTCTCGCGAAAGTCATTTACAGCGCGAGCCAGCATCAGTTGTGTGCTCGGTTCTTTTTGTTATTGATTTATCGCCATACTGCATTTTTTTTATACTGCATGACATTCGAAGCTTCTAACGTCATCAATCACATGGTGGTGTCATTTCGATACAAGCATCGGTACAGTGTGTGATACAATAGTGCTACAAGGCTTAAAGGCAGGGTAGGCAGGTTTTTTCTAAAAAACTTTTTCCCAAATTTGTTTAAACTGTCTTTATATACCAATACATTATTATCGAGTGTCTGTAGTCCTCTCAGGGCTGCAATAAACACAGCTACTTATTTCCATTCGGAACGAATGAAATGATTGGCTGGGTGACTGTCACTCTCCCTCGCTACCATGGCTACCACCCCTGCCGCTACAGGAGCTGCCCACATGCGCACACCCGCAGGAGGGGAAGAGGCATGGAAGCTAGGAAGAATCACAATTTTGGCAGAGAAAAAGTGGGAAAAAGTTTTTTAGAAAAAACCTGCCTACCCTGTCTTTAAGCCTTGTAGCACTATTGTATCATACACTGTACCGATGCTTGTATCGAAATGACACTAGAAGACGTTAGAAGCTTCGAATGTCATGCAGTATAAAAAAAAATGTAAAACCTCATCCGATGCATAAAAAGGGAAATGATTATTGAGGAAGCATTATTTAAATGATTTAACACTACACATCCCTATAATATAAATTATATATATTTTAAACAGAACACCTAAAATATTCTTCTCAATTACTTTAATTATGATCACATACTTGTATATTTTATATCATTGATCAGTATGTGAATCTGTTTACCAGACTACACATCACACGAGTTGTGGCCTCATTGGCACAAATGATATATTTCTCATGTCTGTGAGGCATGTAGCCTATACGCTGAGTTTTGGTTCATTTATGAGACGAGCTTCAGTTCACGTGCAATGCAAGTGATCGCGCCAGCGCCTCCATGCCCTGATTATATTGTCTGCTATATTTGCTTATGTATTAAATCCAGGTGGGATATAAGATAACATAATCTGATACAGAATATAATGTATATTGTAGGCCTATATGCAGGGGCAGACTGGGACAAAAATTCAGCCCTGGCACTGTAGCCACAAAAACACAGTATACTGCCAAAAATGATTGTATACTGCCAGAAAGCATTTCAAGGTCAAAGGGGCAATGACCACTGGGCCACCTCCCCTCCAACCTTTCTTAACATTTCTGAGAACACTTTTTTCTGACAACACACTTTTTCATGAGACATTTCCTCAGTAGCAGAACTTAACTATAACTACAGCCTCAGACTTCTTACCATATCAGGAACAGAGACTCCAGGTAAGATGTGATTTTAAAACAATATCAACAGGCAGTGTCAGTGTGTTTTGGAGTAAAGGTTAAGAGAAGGTTAATACAATGCTCAGCAAATCAATCTACATGTTCACTGAAAGAAAAAGTTAAAGTAAGTTTTCAGAGGATAGACATTAGTAATTGTGAAAATATTGTAATATCTCTGTAAAGCTGCTTTTAAACAATCTACATTGTTAAAAGCGCTATGTAAATGAAGATGACTTGACTTGACTTGAAACCATCAAGTTGAAACTCGAAATACTAAAAAGTGCAAAGTTGTATTTAACTATTATATTATCTTTTACCTTTTATATTACTGATATATATGTGTGTCACGTTTTGGTTCTGTCTTTATGTCTTGTTTCCATGTCTGTCATGTGATTCCCTGTTTGTCATGTGATCCTGCCATGTCTTGTCATTGGTTTATTGTCTGATCATTGTTCACATGTGTCCCTTGTTTTGTCATTAGTCTGTGTATTTAAGCCCTCATGTTTGCCATGTGTCTTGGTCAAGTATTGTTTCCTGTAATTCTGCTGTAGTGTAAGTTTCATGTTCATGCCATGGTTTTTGTTTTCATGCCACGTCATGTTTTTGTTTCATGTTTTGTTTTAGTTATAATAAACTGCACTTGGGTTCTCATCTTTCAACTTGCCTCCAGTGGATCCCTTATTACAATGTGTGTGTGTGTGTGTGTGTGTGTGTGTGTGTGTGTGTGTGTGTGTGTGTGTGTGTGTGTGTGTGTGTGTGTCCTGTGCTAGCAGAATGAGTCAGAATGTTAATTCTTCTTAATATCATTAATTCATCTTTCTCACTAGGATACGTACTAAAAACCTTTAAGCTGGCTATGATTACACCCCTTGTTAAAAAAACGCAACTTGATCGTACAGAATTAGTCAATTACAGGCCGATCTCAAATCTACCTTTTCTGTCAAAGATACTAGAAAGGCGGTATCCTCACAACTATGTTCCTTTTTAGAAAGAAATGATATCTGCGAGGATTTTCAGTCCGGATTTAGACCGTACCATAATAAATGGTAAAAGAATTTAAAAAAATAAACCATTATAAATGATTTGCTTTTATCATCCGATCATGGTTGTATCTCTCTGTTAGTGTTACTCGATCTTAGTGCTGCATTTGACACTATTGACCACAACATTCTTTTAAATAGACTCGAAAATTATGTTGGCATTAGTGGAATTGCATTAGCATGATTTAAATCATACTTATCTGACCATTATCAGCAGGGGTTAAATTGGGATTTATTATGTGGGGGGGATCTCCCTAGGGGGGTCCGGGGGTATGCCCCCCTCTGGAATTTTATTTGAAAAATAAACCATTAAATGACACTTTCTGGAGAGTTTTGTGCAAAGAAATAGAGAAATTGAGTCTTACATGATATGTGAAAAACTGCAAGGTTAAGAGCATATGCTTTGCATTGTTGTAGTATCAACAGGTATTAGGACATTTAGCATTTACATTACTGTTAATCAGTCATCACTTGATTACACATTGTATTACCTTGTTATGATATAGTGACCCATACAATGTGCCAAACATAATGTGCCACATGAAGAGACAGTGCAGCATATGACAGTAGCAACAGCTGAGAAGATTTGGGTCTGTGGTGACAAGGTCCACCTCACACAAACTTCCTTCTGCCATTCTCTCTCTTTACTAAAAGAGAAACCCACTCTAAATCCAGCACATCTGGAAAATTACAGTATGACAGACCACATTGCTAGAACTGCCCGGTCATGTAGATTTGCCTTGTACAACATTAGGAGGATCAGGCCCTTCCTTTCAGAACTACACAACTCCTTGTCGATGATGACGATCCATAACAACAGAGCCTAAACCAATGAGAATGCGGGACAGTGATGGCGATACATAACAACAGAGCCTAAACTAATGAGAACGTGGGACAGTGATGACGATACATAACAACAGAGCCTAAACCAATGAGAACGTGGGACAGTGATGACGATCCATAACAACAGAGCCTAAACCAATGAGAACGCAGGACAGTGATGACGATTCAATCCATAATGGATTACAATCCATAACAACAGGGCATAAACCAATGAGAACGCGATACAGTGATGGTTACATAACAACAGAGCATAAACCAATGAGAATGCAGGACAGTTATGACAATTCATAACAACAGGGGGTAAACCAATGAGAACGCAGGACAGTGATGACGATACATAACAACACAGCCTAAACCAATGAGAACGCGGAACAGTTTTGATGAAACATAACAACAGAGCCTAAACCAATGAGAACGCGGGACAGTGATGACGATTCATAACAACAGAACCTAAACCAATGAGAACGCAGGACAGTGATGACGATTCATAACAACACAGCCTAAACCAATGAGAACGCAGGACAGTGATGACAATTCATAACAACACAGCCTAAACCAATGAGAACGCAGGACAGTGATGACAATTCATAACAACAGAGCCTAAACTAATGAGAACGTGGGACAGTGATGACGATACATAACAACAGAGCCTAAACCAATGAGAACGTGGGACAGTGATGACGATCCATAACAACAGAGCCTAAACCAATGAGAACGCAGGACAGTGATGACGATTCAATCCATAATGGATTACAATCCATAACAACAGAGCATAAACCAATGAGAACGCGATACAGTGATGGTTACATAACAACAGAGCATAAACCAATGAGAACGCAGGACAGTTATGACAATTCATAACAACAGGGGGTAAACCAATGAGAACGCAGGACAGTGATGACGATACATAACAACACAGCCTAAACCAATGAGAACGCGGAACAGTTTTGATGAAACATAACAACAGAGCCTAAACCAATGAGAACGCGGGACAGTGATGACGATTCATAACAACAGAACCTAAACCAATGAGAACGCAGGACAGTGATGACGATTCATAACAACACAGCCTAAACCAATGAGAACGCAGGACAGTGATGACAATTCATAACAACACAGCCTAAACCAATGAGAACGCAGGACAGTGATGACAATTCATAACAACAGAGCCTAAACCAATGAGAACGCGGGACAGTGATGACGATTCATAACAACAGAACCTAAACCAATGAGAACGCAGGACAGTGATGACGATTCATAACAACACAGCCTAAACCAATGAGAACGCAGGACAGTGATGACAATTCATAACAACACAGCCTAAACCAATGAGAACACAGGACAGTGATGACAATTCATAACAACAGAGCATAAACTAATGAGAACGCGGGACAGTTATGACAATCCATAACAACAGGGGGTAAACCAATGAGAACGCAGGACAGTGATGACGATACATAACAACACAGCCTAAACCAATGAGAACGCGGGACAGTTTTGACGATCCATAACAACAGAGCCTAAACCAATGAGAACGCAGGACAGTGATGACGATTCATAACAACAGAGCCTAAACCAATGAGAACGCAGGACAGTGATGACGATTCATAACAACACAGCCTAAACCAATGAGAACGTGGGACAGTGATGGTGATACATAACAACAGAGCTTAAACCAATTAGAACGCAGGACAGTTTTGACGAAACATAACAACAGAGCCTAAACCAATGAGAACGCAGGACAGTGATGACAATCCATAACAACAGAGCGTAAACCAATGAGAATGCAGGACAGTGATGGCGATCCATAACAACAGAGGGTAAACCAAACCCCGGCGAACAAATGGCTTTGGGGGATGTAACACCGCCAGTCTGCGACTTTCTAAATTCCCCACGGATTTCAGGACTCGGCGGTGGCGTTGCTACTGTTTTTGAAAACTCTTTTAAATGCAGAATGCTATCTATGGACATGTATTCCAGTTTTGAGGCCAAGTTGTAAAAAATTGACATCTTGGATCCTGTTTTCTGTGTACTCGTCTACAGACCTCCCAAATTTAACAAGGATTTTATTCAACAATTTTCGGACTTCCTCTCTGGACTGGTGACTCGTGGTGATAGATTCCTCACTCTTGGGAATTTTATTATCCATGTATGCTGTCCATCAAAACTGCTGGTAAATTAATTTAGCTCACTCACTGAGTCACTAAACCTCGTACAGCACATCACTGATCCTACTCACAACAAGGGTCATACATTAGATCTGGTATTATTGTATGGTCTTTCTGTGTTCAATTTAGAAATTTTATATACTGGCATTTCTGACCATTATTCAATCATATTTGAGTCTGTGTCAACCTGCCCTCGCCCTACATACACTCAGCCTTTATGTAAAGCCCGGTCTATTCACTCGTCTACTGCCAATCTTTCTTCAGAATTATATTTAATGCATTTTTCAGATGGGTTAGGGTGAGGGTTAGGGTTAAGGTTAGGTGTCTCGTGTGCTCGGCCCGTTATACCTCTTTATGGAGTTTCTTGTGTCGACTTCATGATCGTGTTTCATAAGCCCGTTCCCGGAGTGGAATGCACATCTGTTAGATTCAGTTTATAACTTTATTTAGAGCTGGTGGTAATTGGTGATGGGTTTTTCACATGTTATTTAGTTTAGGATTAGTTAGGGTAGCAGTCAGAGGACCCGGAAGACTCACGGAGAACATTGTCTTTTGTTTTCGAACGGGAGGAAGGCAAGTGTTATTTCTCCGGTAGATATGTGGGTGCAGGGTAATCTTTTTGTTTGTTTTGTTACTTTCTTTTACCACCATGCTCTGCTTATGACAAATTATTCATTATTTAAATAATTTATAAATAAATCATTTATGCACCGTCACTGAATCTCTGTGGTCTTTATATGTTATGATGTTCCATTTTAATTCATTTGATGGGCTCGTAACAGTCACCAATGAAAATTAAAAACAGCTTTATTTCAAAAACAGCTTGTGTAACATGAACATTGTTTAACAAATTAATAAAAGAGACAGGGTGTAGCTACATCACAGGTGGCTTGAAAGACATGGGTAATATGGTTAATCCATTTTGTAACACGAACTGGAGGTAAGCAACAGTAATTTGTGGCTAGTTTGATATCTACAGAACTTAAAAATCTCTCTCTTTTCGTTTTCTTTCTGGCTACATTAAAGATGAAATGGTGACACTTCTGTTTTCGCACAGGCGCAGTGAGGGAAAACACACTAGCTGTGTCCAAATGTAAAGGCTGCATCCTCCGAATGCCGCGGATTTCAAAGGATGCAGCCTATGCGTCCTCCGAACGACGCACCATGTAGCCTTCGTAGGATTTCCTAATTGCGCAGCCAGGTGTTCCCGATTACCGCTCCAGGCGCCAAGCAACGGTGCGAGAGGACAGCTGCCATCCTGATAATTCATTTGATATAATTGAGTAAACAGCTATGGAGCCAGAATTGGCTATTGTCATTTTTATGTTTTATATTTTACTAGAGGACATGGTATTAAGGATGTTTCAGGTCATACTTTCAGCTTAGCTGAAGATTCAAATGTTCATTTATATCTTACCTTGATGCGATTTTGTCGGCTAGTGTATTCTTTTTATTATGCACATAAATGGACCATGGTAAATATATTTACACAGGTTTTCAACCCTATTTGAATATAAAACCCAGTTGAATATAAAAAGTCCAGTGCGAATGTTACTCCCGCTCATCATCGGCAGCTGCCTGTCAGTCACTGTTGCTAGGCGACAAGAACAATCGTCCGTAGGCTAGACCGGTCCGAGCGCTTCAGATGCTCCCTTTGATATGGGCGGAGCTGTAGTTAGCAACAATTTGTTAATATTGTGACAATAGGCCTACATTTTGTTACTTTAATTTTAAAAATAACCAGTGGTGGTATGTAAGGAACTACATACTTCGTTAATACTCTAGGTAATTTTCCCACACAGGACAGCAACACTACAAAATTATGTTATTTTACAATATGATGCATTGTTTTACATTAAACTACACAAAAGTATATAGTTTAAATGTATCAACCTTGAAAATATTCAGAAGTAAAATGCAACATATGCAGTAATATAAAAGCAGAACCATCATAAAAACCCTGACAAGTTTTTTTTTTTCCTGCAGAATTCCTTTACTTTTACTCTTGATGCCTTAAGTACATTAGAGTATGCAAGATAATTTTGCTTAACTAAGGTTTGAAATATATGATTAGTAGTTTTTTCCCAATGTGGTATTAGTGGTTATTAAAAGTACTTTAGTGTAATAAAGTATCTCAATATTTATTCCATTAGCCAGCCCTGCAAACCTGTTGGTAGACAACTTAGTGGTTAGTGAAAATATGCAGTCAAACACTCTGAAGACCATCCCAGATGATGTCCCACCAGCAGGAGGCCTTACCAGGGTCTCTATTGTGCCCATCCCGGTCCAGCAGCACACCAGGGTCTCCCACTCAGCTGAATAAAAGTCTACTTCATTTTTTCTTATTTTATGTACTGTAAATTTAAATGTTTATGTTGATTTTGAGATGTTTAACATATGTTGTAAATAGTTGGGGGAAAAAAAGATATAGAATAATTTGTTTCATGTAGAAATTATGACTGTCATTACAAAAATAAACAATGTCCAGAGCAATGAATTATCTTTTATTTACACATTTAAAGTAAATGTACAGAATTTTTTTCCTTTTAAAAAATATAAGTGAAAAAAAGTTAAACAAGAATATATATATGTCTTCTCTAATCAAGTCCAAAAACTCGTCCTCTCTGTCTCGCCTTCTTCGTGGTGCTGGTGCTGGTGCTGATGCTGATGCTGCTGCTGCCTCTGGCTCCTCCTCTTCTTGGTCACACACTGCTGAACTCGGCCCTGGTGTGTCCTCAGGGATTCAGGCAATGAGGACAGAGGGGTGGTGCAATGCCTCTGTCCCAACACCTCATCCATGAGGACAAACCAGGGCCAAGTTTCAGCAGTGGGTTTCCCACTCACTCCCTCTCCTGTCCCTGACACGTGCAATCCTAAGGCAGAGCAAATTAACCATGGCTTGTTAACAGCACAATACATTTCAGCAAAGATATGATCTCAACTTTCTTACTTTGTATTTTTAAAATCATATTCATATTCAGAAATCATATTTATGGATACTCAAATAATGTGGTTAAAACCTTTGTATATAGCCTCCTGAAACAATTCCTTGCCTCCTGAAACAATTATTAAACTAATATTAGCACAAGTTTTGCCTCAGACCACCTGACAAATGAAGCCACGCAATGGTGACGAAGGAGTTAAGATGAAGTTTATAAGAAAGAAAAACTTGTGGCTTTTAACTCAGGTTTCACTAGCTATTTGAGTAAATGAAAACATAATACTTACATTTAAATGTGAATTTGCCGTCCACCACCGAACTCTCGGCCGTCATTTTTTTTTTTAAATAAAAATGCTGTCGTCACCGGCGCGCGATGACTTATGGGGTAGGATCGGGTAGGATAGTCCGCTAAGTGTCCATTTATGTATCCTTCCTTTCACGGGGAAACGAAGGGTGCATTTGGCGTCGCTTTAGCCTTCACCGCGCCGCGATGACGCAACCGGCCTTCAAATACGGCCTTCGGAGGATGCAGTATTGAATTGGGACAGCCTTCATCGCGCCGCGGTGACACAATCGGCCTTCAAATGCGACCTCCGAAGTGTGCAGCCTTTGAATTGAGACATCCTTCGTCGCGTACGTTGTGACGTTTCGTCGCGCCGCGATGACGCAACCGGCCTTCGAATACGGCCTTTGGAGGATGCAGCCTTCACATTGGGACACAGCTAATGAGTTTAGGGCAATCGGTTCGTAGCTCTGCTTCAAGTTCAAGTTCAAGTTCAAAGTTTATTTGTCACATACCAGTTATAGTTCATTCAACAAGCAGTGAAATGTAAGCCTGGTATTCCTATAGACTGTGCAATAAAAACATACCCTAAATATTATTTAAAAAGATACAACAATTAAATAAATATACAAATAATAATTACTAGTAAATTGCATAAGCAGTGCCATGTATTAACCATTTTGTCGTCAGAGTCCTTAAAGTGCCATGTTTTTTATGTCCGAGTTGAGTAGTCTGACGGCCTGAGGAAAGAAGCTCCTCCTGAGCCTCTCTGTTTTAGCCATCAGACTACGAAAGCGTCTACCTGATTGCAGCAGTTTAAACAATGCATTTCCAGGGTGAGTGGAGTCCTTGTATATCTTGACAGCCCTGACCCTGCTCCGTCGGTTGTAAATATCCTGCGTAGAAGGAAGAGCATTCTTCTGCTGTGCGCACCACTCTCTTTAAGGCTTTACAATCCTTGGCTGAGCAGTTTCCAAACCATGATGAGATGCAATATGTCATCAATATGTACATGTCATGTACTTTCTATTGCCCCAGTATAGAATATTTTTAAAATTGCAGGGGAAACCCCAAATTTCCTCAGCAACCGCAGATGGTATAGCCTTTTTCTGGCTGTCTTTACTTGGGCTTGAATATGATGAGTCCAGGTCAAATCCTCAGATATATGCACTCCAAGGTATTTGAAACTGCTCACTCTCTCTACTGGTGTCCCACTGATGTTGAGGGGGGTATAGTGCCGCTGCGGCCTTTTCCTGAAATCAACAACCATCTCCTTGGTTTTACTGATGTTCAGAGATAGATTGTTTAACTGGCACCATGTCGTTAATTTCTCCACCTCATCCAAATATGCAGTCTCGTTGTTATCAGCAATGAAACCCATCAAAACTGTATCATCTGCAAATTTAACAATTGAAGTGGAGCTATGAGAGGACACACAGTCGCACGTATAGAGGGAGTAGAGCAGGGGACTCAAAACGCATCCTTGTGGTGCTCCTGTACTCAGGGTAATGCTGTTAGAAATGGTCTGACCCACTCTCACTACCTGTGTTCTGCACGTGAGAAAGTCCAGGACCCAATCACAGAGCTGGGCATTAATACCAAGGCCCCTGAGCTTGGAGACCAGTCTGAGGGGAACTATGGTATTAAAAGCTGAGGTGTAATCTATAAATAGTAGTCTCATATAAATCCCTTTGTTGCTGTCAGTATGGGTAAGAGTGGCATGTAGTATATGAGAGACAGCATCCTCAGTACACCTATTGGGACGATAGGCAAACTGGAGTGGATCGATGTTATTTGGGACGGAGGAGCAAATTATGTTCTTGATAAGCCTCTCAAAAACCTTCATAATTTGTGACATGAGTGCCACTGGTCGATAATCATTTAGGCAAGAGGGCTTATTATTTTTTGGCACAGGAACAATTACAGATTTCTTGAAACAAGTGGGTACCACTGACTGAGCGAGAGACTCATTAAAAACAGATGTAAACAAGCCCGTCAACTGCTCAGCGCAGGATCTCAACACTCGACCCGGAATGCCGTCCGGGCCGACTGCTTTCCTGACATTACTGTAATGCTTTATTAGCTGGTTGTCCTGCAACCTCAATAAACAAGATACAGTTAGTCCAAAATGCCGCCGCTAGAGTTCTAACTAGATCAAGAAAATATGATCATATAACACCAATTTTATCATCACTACATTGGTTACCTATAAAGTTCCGTATTAATTACAAGGTATTGCTACTGACTTATAAAGCCCTAAACGGCTTAGCTCCAGTCTATTTAACCGATCTTCTATCGCCCTATGATCCATCGCGCTCTTTAACCCTCTGAGGTCTGGGGTGTTTTTGGGGTCCTTGAGATGTTCTGACATGCCCTGACATTTGTGCTTTTTTCAGTTGCTTATAAACATATCAATGGCAAAAAAAAAATACACTCTATTTAGCACAAACAGGACTACCATGATATGTGAGCCACATGTATGTACATGTTTTCATTTTTGAGAGAATAATGTTTATGCCTGGTTATTGAAAAAACTAAAAATGAAAGTTTCTGAAATAAGGCCACAAAACACATACTAAATATATGTCAATAAGACTTTTAGACTTCGTCTAGAGTTTTTTCTTCAAAATGATGTGAAAATCATCCTGCCTAATCATTCACATAAAACGATACATTGATTTAAGTTTTGTGAAACACTTTTAGTTTGGAAAGGCAATATGCGGATGGGGCGTAAACGATCATGCATATTTAGTATTTCACACCTGATGAGACAATGCCGCTGCATACTTAATGAGCCATTCATTCAGGTGTGTCACCTATAGCTAACTTAAATATACAAGCTTCATAAAAATGATCATTCTAGAAGAAAATTTCAGATGGCATTTAGAGGCTTTTGCATCTGAACTCTTCATACACACACACACACACACACACACATACATATATATATATGTGTATATATTTATACACAAATATAAATTTTATTTATATTTTTTTATATACATTATTTTTTTTATTTTTTTTTTCACAAATTGTGCTTGCAAATTGTATAATATCCAAGGTAAACATGTCTAGTAATTGTGCAGTTAATTATCATACTGTATTTTCAGTTTTGGAATATTTATCCTCTCCCCAAATTTGTTACTAATAAAACACAATACAAATTATTAAAAGAAAAAAATTATATTTACCTTTTAATAGTTTGTTTACATCTACCTTGTAAATATATTTTTTTTTATTAAAAAGGTTACAATTACAACAACAATTCAAGTGTAATCTTACAGTATATTCTACAGTAAAAACTGTACCCAAATCTAGTCAACAAAATGTTGTCTTTCATATTTCGCCTGACTGTAACGTTGTTTTTATGAAATATTAGGGCATATAAATGTTAATTTGCAGTTTAATACGTTGCTTATACAAATAGCCTACATTTTATTTCAACATATTTCAGTAGATTTTTACTCATCTCAGTATAGCAATACAGTTTGCTAAAACATCATCATTCATTCACAAACGCGATTTAAATTTAAACTGTCTTTTTGCGAGCTGTGGTAAACAGTGCATCTCTGCCGTTCATTCATTCATAAACAGAAACCCGATTCACGAGAGAAGGAAAAAAAACTTAGCCTACTACTGTATTCCTCAGCTCAGTCTGATCCTTGCTCCTCGAAATACCCGCACTTCTGAGGTATTTTCCATTATTATTATTCCTCACAGCGCTGCGAGACGGTGTAAACAAGTAATGATCTGAATAAACTTGTGTTTTCTCGAGCTGATATGGGGGCGTTCACTGGTTTGCGTGGATTGCCTCAATCATTTGCGTTTGAATAGCGCGCGCTCTCCGTGGGCGTGTCACATTACATTTGAATCAGCTGCAATGAGCTCGGCTGGAATCACTCTCTTTTAATACAGATTTCACAAGATGAGAATATTTGTTTTTTATATAAATTACTTTATTTAAAAGAAGAGAATTCAAGCTTCATGCCTGTGTGTCTGTATGTCTGTTTGACTGAGTATTCGCTGAGTTATTGTTCATTTTCGGACGCGTTTCACAATGGACTACACTGACAGAGAGAAGGCAGAACTCGCTTCGTGTTTATTTTTCTTTATTTGGCAAAAAGCACAACA
Source organism: Squalius cephalus (assembly GCA_022829025.1). Lineage (NCBI taxonomy): Eukaryota > Metazoa > Chordata > Actinopteri > Cypriniformes > Leuciscidae > Squalius > Squalius cephalus. The sequence continues at coordinate 95,943 of CM040798.1, forward strand.
CTTTGTTTTTATTGTGAGTATACACAAAAATAATACACATTTAACAGAATCGATTGATGTATGAAACTTGTTTGTAAAATCAAAGTCAAAAGAGTATTTCGGGTCTCAATTCAACTGATAAGGAAAAAAGCGAGCAGATCACGCCGGCGTGATTGTCGACCTCAGAGGGTTAAGGTCACTAAATTCGAGGCTTTTGGTCATACCTAGGATATCCAGATCCACCAAAGGAGGGAGAGCATTTTCACATTTAGCTCCAAAACTCTGGAATAGTCTTCCTGATACTGTTCGTTGCTCAGACTCGCTCTCCCAGTTTAAAACTAGATTAAAGACGCATCTCTTCAGCCAGGCATTCATATAATACTTTTAGTCTTACAGTTAAATCCGACCTCTAGTTCATAAACGCCAGAGGAGAACTGGCCCCCGACTGAGCCTGGGTTCTCCCAAGGTTTTTTTTTCTCCATTAGGTCACCTGATGGAGTTTTTCGGTTCCTTGCCACTGTTGCCTTTGGCTTGCTCAGTTGGGGATATTTGGGGATATTTAATTTAATTAATCAATCAACGATACTATTGATCAGCATTACCAAACGTGGACGTTCCACTAGAAACAAACATTGATGTATTGTTTTAATTTAATACTGTGAAGCTGCTTTGATACAATCCTATGTTGTGAAAAGCGCTATATAAATAAATTTGACTTGACTTGACATTCACACGCTTCAAAGCTCTACGAACTTTGTCTTCCGATACCGTGATCGTGCGCTCGTTTCCGACGCCAATATCTATTTCCCCAGTGTTGCACACTGGCAAACTGAAAGTAGTACTAGAGCAGTTTGTCTCAAAGCGTGCATTAAAGATGTTAAGCTCATCAGCCAGAGAAGAGTCTGCACTTACCGCAGCGGTGGGTCCACCTCCGAATGCGCCAATAGTCCTCAGTCCCTGCCAAGTCAAGTCAAGTCGAGTCATCTTCATTTATATAGCGCTTTTAACAATGTAGATTGTTTCAAAGCAGCTTTACAGAGATAAACGTATAATTTAAGGTAACAGAGATTGTTTTGGCTTTATAGCAGAGTTAAGTTATTTTCCATCTAAAGTTAGTTTTGATTGATTTGCTTCCGTCGCAACGATCATTTGTTATTAAATTAGGGGCCGCTAAGACGACACCATTCCCTCTACACAGACTTTAAACGCGAACCTGTGAGAAACACTGATGGCGTTCACATGCGCATTTAGAATGGGTTCTATAGTTATGTGCGTTTGAATATACGCAGGTTTGGAATTCCCTACAAGCCAAGCCTAAACAAAGTACTTGTCTTTCCTTATAAATTTTGATAAAGAATTTTATTTTATTTTGTTGCTTTGGGGTAGGAACGCGAAACGAAATTTTCCCGACAACGCCTTATCTGTAGAGTGGTAGAGGGATCCTCCATAGGGAGAGACTATATTCCTCAGCTCAGCTCAGTCTGATCCTTGCCACATGCCACATGCCACATGCCTCATCAGCCACATGCATCGGGTGTCATCAAGTTGGAAATGAGACTCCACTCACTCTCTGTACTTTTGTTTTGCGGTTCGCACTGCGCGTCGGAGAGCATAACATGACGCTTTGTAATTGTTCATGTCTCCCGACACAAGTCCCTCATTGTACGCAGCTGTGCGCGCGTTCACTGCTGATCTGATCGTCTTATCAACCCATGGTTTCTGGTTAGAAAAAGTTTTTATTGTGATGGTGTGTGTTACTTCCTCAACCAGAGTGCCGATAAAGCTGATAGCTGCATCCGCAAACTCATCGACGTCACCAGAACTAGCTCTGAACATATCCCAGTCCACGTCATCGAGCGCATCCTGCAGCATGGGTTCTGATTGGGCAGACCAATGTTTCACGACCCGCCTCTCTGGAGCCACCCGCACGTGCATTTGTTTATATTCCGGTATTAGAAGGATAGCGGCATGATCTGACTTCCCAAAAGCCGGTAGCAAGTTAGCTTTATAACCATTGCTGAATTGCGAATAGCAGTGATCCAGTGTGTTCTTCCCTCTGGTTGGACAGGAGATATGTTGATAAAAGTTTGGCATTACCTGTCTGAGTTTTGCCTTATCAAAATCTCCAGTCACAATGATGGCAGCGTCCGGATGACGGTTTAAACACACACTGAGCATGTCATGGAGCTTAGACAGGGTCGTATCTGTGTCCGCCTGAGGTGGGATATAAACGGCCGTTACAATGACCGACGTAAACTCCCGTGGCAGATAAAACGGGCGGCACTTGATCGTTAAATGCTCCAGGTGAGGCGAGCAGGAATGGGACAAAGTGATGATGTTTCTTAGGTCACACCATTTGCTGTTAATCATGAAACATACCCCACCACCCCGGATTTTACCAGCCTCAGCTGTCCTGTCCATCCTAAAAACTGAGAAATCTTCGGACGGTGTTACAGCTGCGTCCAGTACCTCCGGGGTAAGCCATGTTTCGGTCAAATAGAGGATGTTGCAGTCCCTGATATCCCGCTGGAAACCTATCCTAGCTCTCAGATCATCCATTTTGTTCTCAAGTGACTGGACGTTGGCAAGCAGGATACTGGGCAAAGGTGGACTATGCGCTCTAGTCCTCAGTCTATTCCGTACCCCAGCAAGTTTCCCTCTGTGTTTTTTATTCGGTCGCTTCAGAGGAGCTTTCTCCTGGCTATTATTCCCCTCCATAGCACGAAGAATCTCTGGTGGCCACGCTGGGTCAATGGATAAAACATCGCTCATGGTTAAAAGTGTTCTACTATCATACATAATCACTGCAGATGTTATATGTACAAAAGAAAAAAGTAGTTCTAAATAAAATACTAAATAAAAACACAGTCTAAGCGGAGCAACCAGAACGACGTCCGAACGCGGCGGCGCCATGTTTCATGTTTCAGCTGTGCGATTTAGTCACGAGGAGCAACCAAAATATCTGACATGCCAGAAATTCATCCGACCATCCGATTGCCGGTCAGGAGAGGTTTATCGCCTCTCGTATCCCCCCATACACGGCACGAACACTGTGCGATAAACTACGCATGACAAAGCTGAAAATCGGCCCGACCCGAAAAAGAGACGCACGAGTCAGATTTCGGCTCAAAATCAGATGAAAATTGCACAGTGTATGCCCAGCCTTACTCTCCAACTAGAGACTCAGGTCTTCTGACCTATTGCTATTGACAGTTCCTCATTGCTGTTATAAATCAAAGGGTGACCATGCCTTTTTGGTGAAGGGTCTGAAATTATGGAATAGTCTTCCTTTCCATGTGAGGTCATCTTCATCGCTAGCCATTTTTAAGTCTTCTTTAAAAACATATCTGTTTTGTTTGGCTTTGAATAGATCATGAAATGGGTTTTTGAAGCTGATATAATGTATGATGTTGTATTTAAAAAGAAAAAAGTTTATTCTTGCTTGATCTGTAAAGCACTTTGGGTCAACTTCGGTTGTATGCTATAAAAAATAAAGGTTGACTTGACTTGATCAGAGAAGGTTAGGAGAGGTTAGGAGGAGTCAGCAGGACTCATCAGTGGCATCTGGTCCCTGTAAAAAAAAAAACAACAACTGTGAACCTGCTGAAATCAGGAGCAAATAGGGCTGCACAGTTTAGGGGGGAAATCTGGTTACATTCTGGTTAAAATTGCGATTTGACATTCACATTGTGCCTACTTGTAGGGTTGCACTATTTCATTATTATAAAATTACAGTATTTAAAAATAAATGTAATATAGTAATTAAAATAATAATAATAATTTTACCTTTATTTTATAAGAAAAATGCAGGCAGCCTATACCTATAAATAATTAAAAAAGGAACACTTAAGAAACAACAAACAAAGAATAAGAACAAAGGGTGACAGGGGAAACTAAGCAGAATATGACCATGAAACTAAACAAGACAAGGTCGTGACAGGCATCTCCTTCACATTGACATTCAAACAGGTCTCCTGGTTGACGATTCCAAGATGGCGGCACTTTTGACGTACCTGAAGCAGCCGAGCTGCATCTACTGTACATATCTATGGTTGGCGACCCTAGCTGCGGTGAATGCACAGGTAAGTGTGCAAGTGTAACCAGATGTATTTCATGAGATTAAGGATAAAAAACCTTTGTGGAAGTTTTTTTTTTTTAACTTTTTTTTTTTTAACTATTCCTTCAAAAATAGGAAGTGTTACAACCCAAACCTGATGAACTTCAGATTTTAAATAAAGACACCAGAGGACTTCATTTCTTAGCAGACAAAGGAAACAAAAAACATCCAGGTAAGATTGAAATGTTGTTACAAAATGTGAATGTGCTATCAAAAATATCACTGGACAGATTCAATATCATTTGAAGGAAAAATGTCTCAGGTTACGTATATAACCTGGTTCCCTAAGAGGGGTTGGTAATGACATTTCCATAGTGTCAACACCATGACAGCATCTAGTTCCCCTTTCATGGAACCAAGTTACATGCGTAACCGGAAACGTTCCCTTTCGGAACTCAACTCTGTCATGGCATTGACACTATGGGAATGTCATTACCAACGCTGCCACACTAAGGAAGATTGTCTGCTCAACAAGGCTGTGTAATACTGGCACAAACAACTGTTGAATGCAGACATGACTTGGTAAACCCTGAAGGACCTGTGACCCTGGGGTTGAGCCCATGTCCAGACTGTAAATCCTGCGTAATGTGTGCGGAGAGGGCCAGCCGGCTGCAGCACAAACCTTATGTCAGGGCCCACCCCTAGATAGAGCTATAGAAGATGCTACACTCCTTGTGGATTTCCAGAGGCAAAGCCATTACGAGAGCCTCATAGGACAGAGCAATAGCATCTACAATCCAATGGGAAAGGCACTGCTTGGTGACTGTGTTACTAAAGCAGACCAGAAAACAAGACAGGGGTAGCTGCAGGTCAGAGCACTGGGCGTGCAGAAAGGAGGTGTGTTTTGGAGGTGTGAATTGCTACAACAGAAACTAACCCTGCCACACACCTTGGTCTACAGCTTTTGCGACCAATAATAAAGACCCTTCCACGCGCACCTACCATTCGGCATGCCCCAAACTTTCATAATGCTCATTACTCCAACCTGCAGATATCCACACTTGCAAAAGATTAGGAGAATGTACGCCACTGGCCCGACATAAATCCTAAGAGCCTGGATTGGTTATAGTAGATGCAGCCTCTCTATTGCTATGGCGATTCATGTGGCGAAGGGAAGTACGACCGGGTGGCTGGTTACAGGAGGTGTGCAAAATAGCTCTGATCATACCTGGGGGAAAGTCTACGGACAGGGCCTGCAGATCTTCTCCTCTTTTGAGCAATGTCAATGCAAATAGTAGAGCCACCTTAAAAGTGAGAAGCCTCTCTGAGGCTGACTCTAAGGGCTCAAATGGAGCCTCTAATAAAAAATAAAATAAAAAAAACTTTCCAGGACCACAGAAAGATCCTACAAAGGAACTCTGCAATTTTAGGTCATACAATTTTCTTGTGGTGGGAGCTCTGGAAGTCAAAAGTGTCTCAAAATCCTCAGTTGAGAGATCAGAATCTATGAGCTGTTACCTTTCAGGGACAAGACCCAAAGTTTCCAAATCTTCAGCCAGAAAGTAAATTGCCCTCTGGAAGAGCAGTTTGGTTTCTGCCAAAAGCAGGAACTGCTGTGCTTGCCTGAATAGGAGGTGCAAGCACAGCTCGCTTTGGTGATTGATGTAAGACACTCTATTGTAAGTTGCTTTGGATAAAAGCGTCTTTTAAATGTGTACATGCAAATAAAGCATTTTATATGATATAATTATAGTTAAAGTTTAAAGTTTAAATCTGTATTGCTATGGCTTCAGTGCTTGCTTGACCCCATATTGCTGCTTGCATCTTTATTTTAAAATGGATTTCTTCAGTATTAACTCTTTCCCTGCCATTGACGGAAATTTCCATCATTTGTGACAAAACGCTTCTTCACCATTGACGGAAATTTCCGGCATTTCGTGTTTTCACTGTTTTACGGTAGGGGGCACTATTATACATCTTCTGAAAGAATACCGAATCTCCTGATCAAAACACAGGTGAAAAAGAAGCAGAAACATTCATTCATCAACATTAAATAGCACATTAATCAAACTGCCTAATGTTACTGAATGAAAAGTCAACCCAGGACAAGCTATAGGACTGTGCAAGCTTTGAGGGTGTTGACTCAATCTACTCTATCCATCTATGTTTTGATCATCGTTCTGAATTAGATCTAGATGTAGTCTTTGACAAAAACTTTTTTTTGCTTTTTCAGCTTTTTGCTCAAATTGTTGCTTTTTTAACTTAAAAAGGAAATGCATAGAGCTAGAATAAAACCTTTTTGTTTTTTAAAGCAGAGGGTGTGCTCTTTATTTTGAAATGTTGCATGTTTGAGATATTCACACAACAAAATATTCTGGGATCATGAAAATTTTGAGAAAATGATCAAAAATGCTGGCAGTGGCTAGCAACTTTTAAAATGCTAAAAAAATGCTGGCAGGTAAACAGTTAAACAGTATTCATTACCATCAGATATAATTTTGTTAATATATGATAAATATTCTAAGTATAAATAATACCTTTTATTTGTTATTTACTGCAGCCCTGGCATCACAGACCATTAAAGTGGCAGCTCTAGGAAGACCTCTGTTTCCTGGTATGCTGTATGACTGCCGCAAGGATACCTTCATTCCAGGTGCTTTACAAACCTAAAATATATAAATAAATAAAAGTTTATTTTCCCCTCTTCATCAAATATTGCATCACTAATTACCAGTCCTTGTTTAACAACACTATAAAACCTGCATGTTTATTCAACAGTAAATCACTTCCTCATACATCTATCTATAAATTACAGCAACGTCTGTCTGTCTGTCTGTCTGTGTGTGTGTGTGTGTGTGTGACCCTGTGTGTGTGTGTGTGTTATTCGCATATCTCTCGAACCGTTAGTCCGATGGATTTCAAACTTGACAGGTGTCTTGCTACAGGCACGAGTAAAAGCAGTGCCAAGTATGACGTTGTTTGAATTAGAAATGCAAAAGATATTGTTAATATATATCGGTAAAAGAAGCACACACTTCACACTGAGTGAGCACAGCTGGCCCCTCCCCCTCTCACACTGACACTGAGTGAGCACAACTGGCCACTCCCCAGGACCAGAGACAGAGAGGGTCGTAGAAAGCAGTGGATCTTAAGTAGTGTTTTCTATGAGTTCACTGTGTAGCCTGCTCCCTGAATCGTGTAGTTAAACTTTCCACATTTATTGTATGTCATTATGTCAGTATCAGTATTTGCTTTCTACCATGCACTAATAAAAATGTCACTGAACCTTTGCTGTGTAATTGTAACAATGACCACTCAAACACACCAAACCAACAATTACTAAAAACACACAAAAACTAATTTTGCACGGGCACTTTGCACTGCTCCCTGAATCGACGCGTTTATTCATTTGTGGATGTTAACTGAATCTGTAAGTCAGCTCTGCTGTTTACTTCTGAATATTATATTTCATTCTGGTGTGCTTAACGTTATCGCTACTGTGTAATAGTAGCCTATGCTATTCACCAGCTAAACATATCCTATTCAATGCGTTCACTGTCTCTTTCACAGACATCATTTGTAGTAGCCTATGCACAAACTGTTTGCTCAAGCATAGCATTTTCTTGGAGTTTACTGTGTGCTTTCTATCATGCACAAATAAAAATGTCACTGAACTTTTGCTGTGTAATTGTAACAATGAGCACTCAAACACACCAAACCAACAATTACTAAAAACACACACAAAAACTGATTTTGCACGGGCATTTTGCACTAGTAACTCTAAAAGTAATTTCTAATTTCAGGTGTCACTCTGTGGGATAAGAAATCATTGAGAGAAGATTTGGACAGTCGTCCACAGCCAAAGACAGATTTGAAGTTCAGTAGCTCCGACTCTCTCTCTAGTAAGTCTAGTCTCCTGGATGTAAGTGCTTCCCTGAAGGCCAGCTTCTTGGGAGGGCTGGTGGAGGTGGGAGGATCTGCCAAGTTCCTGCGTGACACCAAATCCTCAAACCAACAGTCCAGAGTTACAATGTATTACAGTGAAACCTCTAGATTCGAACAGCTCACCATGACTCAGTTGGGACAGATCACCTACCCTCAGGTCTTTGACCAGAAAACTGCAACTCATGTGGTCACAGGTGTACTATACGGAGCTCAGGCCGTCATGGTGTTTGATCGGATATTTTCAGAAGAGGAAGACAAGCAGGAGATTGAGGGAGAACTGAATATCATGGTCGAGAAGATTCCTCAATTTTCCATTAAGGGACAAGGAGCTGTAAATATGACAGATGCTCAAAAGAAAGTGGCTGAGAATATTGCCTGCACATTTCATGGTGACGTCCGCCTTGAGCAGAACCCCACCACTTACATAGAAGCCCTAGAGGTGTACCAGAAGCTCCCCACTATACTGAAGGAGAATCCACAGAATGCAGTTCCAATAAAAGTCTGGCTCTATCCTCTTTCTCTACTGGATACAAAAGCAGCTCAGGTCAAGAGAGAAATTAGCACAAGTCTGGTTTCTAACACTGAAGATATAATAGAGGTGCTGGAAGAAGTAGAGAGGACTTGCAACGACCTCTCCAGAAAAACTCTGGTAAATGTTTTCAAAGACATCAAAGAGAGGCTCAGTTTATTTCAGGGCTCTCTTAGCACTTACGAAACGGTGCTCCTGAAAGAAGTGGCCAAGGTCTTGCCTGCTATACGAGGAGGAGAGATGGAGCAACATTCATTGGAAGACATCCTGAAGATCCACTACAGCTCCCCCTTTAATGCTAGCATGCTTAACCAGTGGTTAGATCATGCAAAGGCTGAACTTAACCTCTTGAGTTTTCAAACCAAGATGCTGGAGGGAATCAATACTGAAGACTCAAACAGTCTCAACACCATCCTCTTTAATCTTAATATTGATGTTGTGGTGTGCTTGACCTTCACATCTCTGAAGTATGAAGACCCAGATCTCTCAACCCTGAAGAAGTTTGTGGAATCTGATGAGTTTAAAGGGCTACATGTGGGAATGAAACCACATTCTAGCACTTTAGCACCTGTCAGAAAGTGGTTCAACCATCCTGATGTCAGCTCAAAGATGAGAAAGAACTTATCTCTTTTCAGAAGTTTTTCAGAGGCTAATAAAGATGAAAAGAGATATCGATTCATTATTTCTGCCATCTCCGATCCCTCCAGTCCTGGCTCCTCTATCTATCTGTATGAATCAGGGAAGCTGACAGACACACAGTTCCAGCCCGTGTCGAAGCCTCCTCTACCAGAAGTGATGAAGGTCCTGCAGCGCAGTGTGACCCTGAAACTGCAGAAGTCCCCAACTGGAGAAACTGTGCAGTTCAGAGTGGAGTACCAGCAGGTGAAAGCAGATTCTGGCGCTGAGGAACAGTGGATTATCATAAACACAGCTGAGGAAGTCTTTAATCTGACTGGATTGGAGTCTGGAAAGCAGTACTCGATCCGCTACAGGATAGTGGGTAAAGTGGGAGTGAGTGAAGCCAGTGACACTATCGGCCCCATACCGTCTTCAGGTAAGTGTTTTTTGCATTAATCTTTATCTTTTAAAAAAATATATATTTCGCTTCATTCACAGTCAATGTTTGGATTGACAACCATATTTCCTAACATGTGTGGCTATAATTAAATGTGTAACATGTTGTAAAGTGTTTCCCACTTGACTGTATATATGAATGTATTATTTCCTTTGTTCATGTTGTTACAAATAGTCCTTAAAGACGCAGAGTATATTATGTATTTGATGTCTAATGTAGGCTACTATACTTAATCATATGACATTCACAATAAACAATACAAAGCCTTGAACAAGTGACACGTACATTTCTCTGTATAAAAACCAATAGGACACTTAAAACCCTCTGGTGCTCCTCATTTGGGAGTCACACTTATTCTCTTCGCGGTCAAAAGTGACCGGACGCCTGATATTGTTTTATTTAGTCAAATTTGTAAAATGTAAAATTGTATTTTGAGAGGATTTGATGGTAATTATTCATGTTTATGCAATAATTATGGTCCATTTTTGCCATTGAAAATAATTTAAAAACAAATTCAAATTTTTTGCATATTTTTTGCATATTTTTTTACAAATTTTTCAAAGAGATCTTCAGATGTCCACTTGAGTGGACAGCATGCAGTTATGGTTTAAACTGAAGATATACTGTATTAAATATAATACAATAATCGAACAGATAAAGTATGTGTATTTAACAAACTAATCAATACAATTATATCAAATCATGTGAAAACTATAAAATATATACAAAAAATATAAATGCGAAATATTGCAAAGGCTTCATACAACTTCATACAAGTTGCACTTCGCGTATCTTTGATATCAGAACATGAGGACGTGATTCCATCAGAATTTTCTACAGCCTGTCAAGGTACAACTGTGGAAACCACTCAGATGCTCCCTCCAGTGCACCAGAGTATGGAGATTTACCCTTATTAGCTGAGAATTCTGATTCTGTTCAAGATGGACATGCACATTTCTATCATAGCCCTCCTCTGAGAAAACCTAGCGATACGTTTTTTCAATCTCATCTGAAATGTATGCATTTTGCATCATAATGCATTCAGATTACTTTTTTGATGTTACAAGTAAAGTAATGTGTTACAAGTAACATGCATTACCTAATCAGATTACTTTTTGATCTAACAAGTAATTAACTACAAGTAATGTGCATTACCTAATCAGATTTTTGATGTTATGAGTAAAGAAACACATTACAAGTAACATGCATTACGTAATCAGATTACTTTTTGATGTTATGAGTAAAGAAACGCATTACAATAACATGCATTATGTAATCAGATTACTTTTTGATCTAACAAGTAAAGTAATGCATTACAAGTGTCATACATTATGTAATCACATGACTTTTTTCGATGTCAATGAAAATTACATTCTAATAATACAAATACATTTATTTACAGTAAAAAAATCACTGCAGAATAAGTTTTTAAGTTTTAAATTTCAAAAACAATATTCACATTATAATTATGAATTGTAGCTGAAATATAGCAATTGATGCATGACGTCCACTACAGTGGACATGTGATTAATCAGAGTTTTCTCTCAATCTAAAATCAAAACTTGGAAAATTTTACTGTGATATGACTCATTAGATATTGCTTGATGCTGCAATATATATATATATATATTTTTTTTTTTACCTACAAGAGTCTCCTAGGATAGAAGGAATGGGTGGATATTCCGGAGCAACTTTGCATGTCTGACTGACCCTTGGCCGTCTTGGTTTGGAGGGAGGAAAAATCGAAACACAATGGCTTGCCACTTGGTTGCAATTTATAGGATGATGCACCAGGGTCCAATGAAGAGGTTGATGTGCAACTTTGCCATAAAAACCCGTGCAAATTGAAGAAAATTCTTTTTTAATAGCTGTCCACTGTAGAGACTAGGCCTTTTAAATAAATATTTGAAGGCAGATTAGCACCATCTGTTGTAATTTCATGGTGTTGCCACAAGATGCCTGTATAGGTCTCTATGGAGAGGCTTGTGAATTCTCTAGTAGTTTTTGGACAAAATTACTTACTTTTAAGATGTGGATTTGAATGTTTTTATTTTTTTTATTTTTTTTAAGAAATTCTCAAATAATACTTTTTTATATTGTTGTTTTAGAGTTTCACCCCTTCATTGCTGAGCACTTTTTTTCTGCATCGTGGCCGATTTGTAGATTGTACAAATCGTACAAATGTGGTTTTGTCGATTTCACATTAATTTCCTATGGTCGGTCATTTTTGATCGAAGAGCACAAGTGTGACTACATTTTTTATGACCACTTAGCCTGCTCAAACCATGCCCTCAATTTTTTTGTGTTCACATTCCAAATGCCATAAAAGTCACCAAGTTTCGCACCATTCCGATGAAGCTGTGGTTTTTAACTTTGTAAATGGTTTATAACTACCTGCATTTACTACATTTACTTTCACTTTCTAAGTGATATTATGAACCACTGACAACTCCTAAATAACTGGTTTGAAAATAAAGAAATACTTCATTTAGAAATGATAAATTGATCATTAATAAATTGTGAAAATACAATTGTTAAACACATTATAGATATGCTTATAAATCAAGAATAAAGCATTTATTGCCGTATTTATAAACTGCTTATTAATGTCTATTAATGCTTTATAAATGATGAATTAACTGTTTACTAATGCTTAACTAATGATTAATAGCGTGCAGTTATTATAAAGTGTTACCGTTTGCCAGTTTGTTAGCTTGTTTTTTTAACAATGACTGGAGAAAATCCAATTTTATCTTAATGTGCAAGGTCACTCACTGTCCAGGACCACGATTGTTATTTGCAAAAGTTAATTTTAACGGATGGAACCAGATTGGCTGACCCGGGCCGTACACGCTTACTCAATGGATGGATGATCTGACAGGATTAACGTTAACGCTACCCCCGGTTGATTGGCCTGACTTCTAAACCTAACATTACCCGATAGAGAAACTGAGGGTAAAGAGAAATTGAGGACATACATCTTTAGATGCCTATAACTATGTGCTGAATGAATGGTCATGTAAAGACTTGTGTGGTACGATCCACAGTTCTGCCTAGCCAACACCAAGAAGACGACAATGTAAAGAGTGACACTAGGTGCAATTTTAAAGATGTGGATATTTTCTAGAAATAAAAATTCCAGATACAGCATACTCATTTTTCATCGATTCTTGTACCCAACAACACAACAAGATGACATTTAATAATAAAAATAATAATTTAAGCTCCTTATTATGTAGCTGAATCTGTGCTGGTTTGTATTGGCCGCCTCCAGTTTTCCCTTTGTTTTGCCTCCAGCTAGCGCCGTGACGTAACTGTGACGTCGGCGCAAAAGGGGTCTATAGGGGTGTGAGAGGACACTGGCTCAGCTGGATGCCGCTTGTCAACCCATGTGTTTTAGTTATTTGTTATTTTAAAATTGGTTTTATTCTGCTACCAACTTTTTAAATGATTTAATAGCCTATTAGGCCTACCTCTCATCTCAACATTTAAATGTGAGGTTCCTGTTGAGCTTGGATTGGTGATCGCTTTTGAGGTGATTCCTCGGCGTCATCTTGTTTCGAGTGGCGAGTGGCGGGTGCGGCACCTGAACGAGGCTGGAAACTGTGTCATCTCCAATCTGAAGTCGGTGTATGTCTGCATGTGTGGATTCACTAAGGTTCAAGGTTCAAAGGTTTTATTTGTCACATACTCATACAAGATGAGCAGTGAAATGACACGCACTGTACTTCTGTGCTCATTTGTAATAAAAATAAATGCAATGTAACAAAAAAAATAAAAATAAAATACAATAAATGTACAGACAGATGTACAAATGTTAAAATTCAATGGCTGTTTTTAAAAGTGTTGAAAATGTATTAAAAGTTTAAAAAGTTCAGAATGCAGAGTTCAGGGCTCTGATTGCCGCAGGGAAAAAACTGTTCCTCATCCTCTCTGTACGTGTTTTGTGGCAGCGCAGGCGTCTGCCTGACCTGAGGGTTACAAACAGTTTGTTGCAGGGGTGATGGGGATCCTTGATAATCCTTCTGGCCCTGTTGATACAGCATGTGGTGTATAAGTCCTGCAGAGGGGGAAGTTTGGTACCCATGATCCGCTCAGCGGTCTTCACCACCCTCTGCAGGGCTCGACGGTCCCTACAGGAGCTACTACCGTACCAAACAGATATACCTCCAGTCAGTATACTCTGTACAGCAGCGGAGTAGAAGGAAATTAGGATCCGTTGGGAGACCCTGAATCTCCTGAGCTGTCTGAGGTGATAAAGGCGCTGTCTTGCCTTTCTCACCACAGTGTCCGTATGTACAGTCCATGATAAATCCTCGGAAATGTGTACTCCGAGGTATTTAAAACTACTCACCCTTTCCACTGATGTCCCGTCTATCAGAAGAGGGGTGTAGTTCCTGCAACGTTGTGGGCAGAAATCCACCACCATCTCCTTGGTCTTCTTCCCGTTAAGCAGTAAGCTGTTGTCCTTACTCCACATTATCAGATCTGACACCTCCTGTAAGTAGGCCCATTCGTCGTTGTTAGTGATCGGGCCCACCACAACCATGTCGTCCGCAAACTTCACGATGGTGTTGGAGTTGTGCCTGGCGACACAGTCGTGGGTGTACAGGGAGTACAATAACGGACTCAGCACACAGCCCTGAGGGACCCCAGTGTTGAGGACGAGAGATTGTGATGTGTGCCCTCCCACTCTGACGACCTGAGGCCTGGCAGTCAGGAAGTCCAGGATCCAGGCACACATTGATTGGTTCAGGCCCAGGTCATACAGTTTAGTAGCCAGCCTGCCGGGGACTACAGTGTTAAAAGCTGAACTGTAGTCTATAAACAGTAGTCTGACATAGCCCCTTCCTACGATGTCAAGGTGGGAGAGGGTGGCGTGCATGACCTGTGAAATGGCATCATCTGTTGATCTGTTGGAACGGTAGGCGAACTGCAGTGGGTCTAAGGTGCTTTGAAGAGAGGAGCAGATGTGGTTCTTTATCAAGAACGGTCTGATGCTGCTGCGGCCTCTGCATTTTAATCGCTGAACGACTCCCGCGACTCAGAGTGTTGCGATCTTCACAATTTTATCAGGATTCCATTGGATATAAGCATGCTGTTTCCCTTTACTACATTCTTTTCACTGGTCTATGCTATAACTGGATTCTGTGGAACACTGGAATCAAGATTGTGGAACACCAACATGATAAGGTACTCATATTCTGAGCTTTTTTCATTGGATCATCATCTGCCTCCCAGCACCTGTATTATTAAAACTTTGCGATCATTCAAACTTTTGCATCGGCCAAGATATTTGCATCGTGGCTCCCGCCGATGTTTCTATCCTTCGCCTGCTGGAATAAATGTACTTCACTCCTCATCTAGGCGTTCAAGACATCTTAACTCTCGTGGCATCTGTTCATCTAACTTACATTTTCCTCTGAAGACGTTGCAGAATCGCGTAAAGAACGCAAGTTCTAAAATTAGACTCGCTCAATTAAATGTGCGTTCAATGAACAAGAAAGCCGCGCTGCTTCACGATATAATATTGGATAGAAAACTTGATTTTCTCTGTCTCTGTGAGACATGGCATCAACCAAATGACTTTTACAACCTTAATTTAGCTAAACCACCTGGATACACATACATTGACAGACCTAGACTCACTGGTAAAGGTGGTGGTCTTGCTATTCTATACAGATCTGATTTGTCTATTGCAGAAGTTACAACACCTGCTGTGTCATCTTTTGAATGCCTGACTATCAAAATTAACAGCACTTCACCAGTACTAGTTGTTTTAATCTATCGCCCACCTAAGGCTGATGCAAGGTTCTTTTCTGAACTTGCAGAATTATTGACTCTGCTAAGTCCTATTTGTCCAGACATGCTGCTAATAGGGGACCTGAATATTCATGTCGACAATTCAAACTGTTCCTCTGCAGCTGCCTTCCTGCATGTGTTAGAGTGTTTTAACTTCATTCAACATGTTGACTTTTCAACTCATAAATCTGGACATACATTGGACCTGTTATGTTCTGTGGGTATTGGTATAGATCAGCTTTCAAAGGATGAAGTTAATTTTAGTGATCATAAATTACTGACAAGTGAATTTACCATCTCTGCCTCCCTGCAGTCTTCTAAACAGCGTGTCATATCCTTTAGAAATATTAGGAATATTGACCCTGAAAGGATTTCTAACCCTGTTGCGGAGCTTCCTGTGCTTGGCTCTATTGACTGTTACAACTCTGCACTTTCCTCAATTCTTAATGTTGTTGCACCAGTGAAAGAACGAGTTGTATCTTTTTCCAAGTCGTCTCCCTGGTACACAAATGATCTGCGTGCACTTAAAGTTGAAGGAAGGAAGATTGAGCGGTTGTATAAAAAATCAGGCCTCACCGTTCACAAATTAATGTTTGAACAACACCAGCTGCAGTATCATCTTGCTTTGAAGACTAGCAGAGAGGCATATTACTCTCATGTTATCAATAAAGGTGCTGCTAATCCTAGGACGTTATTTAAGACAATTGATAGCCTTCTCAAATCTCAAAAGAAAACTGTCTGTCCTTCTGATGAGATGTGTAATAATTTTAACAAATATTTTACAGAGAAAGTTCAGAGTATTTATAGCTCCATCTCCTTTGACTCTCCTTTGCTGACTAGTGAGTCTTACTCAAAAAACTCACCTTCTACTGCCCTTTCGAACTTTACTACTGTCAATGTAGACAATGTTTTTAAATTGATCATGACTATGAGTTCATCCACGTGCTTTCTTGACCCCTTGCCTACTGAGGTTCTAAAAAAGTGTTTATCACATGTCTGCCCTTCCATCACTGTAATTATTAACAACTCCCTAGCCACTGGCCAGGTTCCTCCGGCCCTTAAGGTGGCCGCTATCACACCTGTTCTAAAAAAAACTGGCTGTGATGTTCAAAATTTAGCTAACTATTACTATTGCGAACCTGCCCTTTGTGGCAAAGGTTCTCGAACGAGTTGTTGTTGGTCAGTTACAGCAATATCTGTCCAATAACAACTTATTGGAACCGTTTCAGTCTGGTTTCAGATCTGGACACAGCACTGAGACTGCACTTGTAAGGGTCACCAACGACCTACTTGTTTCCGCTGACACTGGTGCTTGCAGTATTCTAGTCCTGCTAGACATTAGCACAGCTTTTGACACTATATGTCATATTATCCTTCTTAACAGGTTGCGTGTGTTGTTAGGCATCTCTGGTGTTGTGTTCAAATGGTTTGAGTCCTATTTAGCAGATCGTTCTCAGTATGTTTGCATGGGGAAACATAAATCTGAGGCCACATTAGTTCAGCAGGGTGTCCCGCAGGGGTCAGCGCTAGGGCCGACTTTGTTCTGCATTTATATGCTTCCACTTGGTGACATTATAAGAAAATACGGTCTGGGGTTTCATTGTTACGCTGATGACACGCAGATCTATGTTAACACACTCCCGGATCCTAATCTTGCAATCACAGCTCTGAGCGCATGTATGGAAGAAATTAAGTTATGGATGCATGCCAATTATCTTAAACTTAATGAATCAAAAACAGAATTTCTACTTGTTGGTATGCCGACAGCCTTGCACAAGTTTAACTGTCAAAATCTGATCACTGATTCTGATTTACTGGCCCCAGCATCACAGGTGCGAAATTTAGGTGTTATTTTTGATTCACATTTGTCTTTTGATGCCCATATCAAATTGGTTTCAAAATCAGCTTTTTTTCATCTAAAAAATATTGCCAGAGTTCGGCCTTTTATATCCCTGCCAGATGCGGAAAAGCTTATCCACGCATTTATCACGTCGAGACTGGATTGCTGTAATGCACTATACTCTGGTCTCCCTGATAAACATATTAAGAAATTACAGTATATCCAAAACTCGGCCGCACGCGTATTAACACACACAACTGTACAGCAGCATATTTCCCCTGTTCTTTATGAACTCCATTGGCTTCCAGTAACGGCACGTATCGATTTAAAAATCTTGATTTTAACATATAAAGCCATTCATGGGATAGCACCGGAATACCTTTGTGATCTAGTTGTTCCTTACATTCCAAATCGTTCTCTCCGCTCGTCTGACTCTTCTACTCTAGAGCAGCCCACATTCAAATTAAAGTCGATGGGTGGTCGCTCCTTTACGGTTACCGCCCCGCGGTTGTGGAATAAACTTCCATTTACGATTAAAAATTCCCCAAATCTGGACTGCTTTAAGAGGTCTTTAAAGACCCATCTTTTTAAAAATGCTTACTGTCTTTGAAGTGTATCTTATTTATATAGATTTTTTTTTTGTCTGATTTTTCTGTTTTTAATTATTGTTTAATTATCTTATATTATGTTTACTATACTGTGTAGCGCTTTGGGTTGGAGAAAAGCACATTACAAATAAAATGCATCATCATCATCATCATCTATAGCAATAAATGAATAAAAATTTTCCTCAGGGAGACTACAATGCACTGCCTGATTTGATACTGTAGTAGACGGTTGCATAGTTATAATTTTCTCCCTGATATTATCAATCTTATAAGTGAAGAAGTTCATAAAGTCATTACTGCTGTGCTGCTTGGAAACGTCTGGGCTTGAAGCTTTCTTTTTTGTTAGTTTAGCCACTGTTTCAAATAAAATTCTAGGATTATGTTTATTTTCTTCTAATAGGGTTGTAAAATAAGCAGATCTAGCAGCTTTTAAAGCCTCTCTGTAAGTAATCGAGCTCTCCTTCCATGAAATGCGAAATACCTCTAGTTTTGTTTTCTTCCAGTTGCGCTCCATTTTTCTGGCTGCTCTCTTAAGGGCCCGAGTGTGCTCGTTGTACCACGGCGTTGGACTATTTTCTTTAATCGTCTTTAAGCGCAACGGAGCAACTGTGTCTAAAGTGCTGGAAAAGAGAGAGTTAAAAGTTTCTGTCGCAATATCAAGTTCTTCTAAGCTATCCGGGATGCTGAGATGATGAAACTGATCAGGAAGATTATTAATAAAGCAATCTTTAGTGGCAGAAGTGATAGGTCTAACATATTTATAACACGGAGTCGGCTTTGCAACCTTGGCTAAATGTAATTTACACGAGACTAGATAATGATCTGAGATGTCATCGCTCTGCTGCAGAATTTCAACGGCATCAACATCTATTCCATGTGATAATATTAGATCTAGAGTATGATTACGACGATGAGTAGGTCCTGACACGTGTTGTCTAACTCCAATTGAGTTTACAATGTCTTTAAATGCCAATCCCAATGCATCTTTTTCATTATCTATGTGTATATTAAAATCACCAACAATTAGTACTTTATCTGCAGTCAATATTAATTCGGATAGAAAGTCCGCAAATTCTTTGATAAAGTCTGTATGGTGCCCTGGTGGCCTGTGTACAGTAGCCAGCACAAATCTTAAGCGTGATTTATCGTTTACACTATATATTTTTACATTAAGCACAAACACTTCAAAAGAAGTATATTTAAAACTTGATTTATTAGTGGTTTTGAAAATATTACTATAAATTACAGCAACACCTCCCCCTTTGCGTTTCAGACGAGGCTCATGTTTATAACAGTAATCTTGCGGGGTGGACTCATTTAAAGTAATATAATCGTTTGGTTTTAGCCAGGTTTCTGTCAAACACAGCACATCTAGGTTATTATCTGAAATCATATCATTAACAATGAGTGCTTTTGAAGTAAGCGATCGAATATTCAGCAACCCAAGCTTTAGCATTTGCTCATCTGTATTATAGTTTTTTTTTATTTGTTGAACATCAATTACATTTTTAACCTTAGATGGGTTTAAATGGTTTTTGGATTTCCAAATTCGGGGAACAGACACAGTCTCTATATGATGATATCTAGGTGAAAGAGGCTCTATGTGATGGGATTTATCTGACCTGGGTGACGCGAGGCCGCTAGCAGACGGTCGGTTTAGCCAGTCTGTCTGCTTCCTGACCTGAGCCCCAGATTGTCATGTTTGAGCTCTAAGACTATGTGCCATTTTACTAGAGAGAAGAACAGCTCTTTTCAACAGGTCAGGTTTGCCCCAAAAACTTTTCCAATTGTCTATAAATTCTATATTATTTTGCGGACACCACTTAGACAGCCAGCGATTCAGTGAACACAATCTACTAACTATCTCATCACTCCTGCGAACAGGAAGGGGGCCAGAGCAAATTACAGTGCTTGACATCGTACTTGCGAGTTCACACACTTCTTTAACATTAATTTTGGTGATCTCCGACTGGCGGAGTCGAACATCATTAGTGCCGACATGAATAATGATCTTAGAGAATTTACGATTAGCATTAGCCAGCACTTTTAAATTTGCTTTGATGTCAGGCGCTCTGGCTCCCGGCAAACATGTGACTATGGTGGTTGGTGTCTCTATTTTCACGTTCCGTGTGATCGAATCACCAATTACTAGGGCACAATCAACAGAACTCTCAGTGGGTGTTTCACTGAGCGGGGCAAATCGATTTGTTATGGTAATCGGAACGGAAGAGTGGTTTTTAGATCCGCGACTAGAGCGATCCCTCACTGTCACCCATTTGCCAGGCTGCTCAGGCACTAATTCAGCTGGAACCGCATCATGTAAAGAGTTCACTATGCTAGGCGCATCCAAAGCAGTATTTAAATCTCTAGCACTCTTACTATCCTCAATTAAAGTTTGGATGCGTGTCTCTAGTTCTGAAATCTTCTCTGTTAGCCTACAGATGGTGCCCAACCAGAATGAGACTTTTACCGCCGCCGTTCCCGCGGCGGCAAAATTGGGATGTGTATTTGCTGCCTTTTACCGCTGAGTGGCGCTGTAATCACAGACTTTGAAAAGTGTCAGTTTATTCTCTTTATGACGTAATCTGCTGCGGCAGTAATCTGAGCTGAGGTCACAGATAAATTCAAGATAAATATTGTGGTTAAACGAATTCAAATTCATTAAATTTAAACAAAGTAGACACACGTTAACATTGTGTGCCCAGTTTTTCTATAATTTAGAAAGGCTATGTCAATAGGTTACTTGTCATTTACTTTGTGTTATTTTAATGTGTTTGTAGATTTATTAACTGAAACATAACAGTGAAATAAATTAAAATAATTTACCGTAAAATTAAAACATTTTCAGGACTTGCAGTTACTAACCGATGTTAGTCGGTTTAAGCATTCTTTGTTATATTCAGAATTAAATAGGCTTACATGTTGTTATGATTATCAATTGAATTCTTTAATAAATAATCAACCACAATGCCTATTACTGCCGCAGCAAAAATAAACCAGTCGAATTTCAAAGTCGTTCGCGAAATGACTAGGCTATACCGGGTGCCGCAAGTGACAGGGCAAAACAGCAGCAACTGCGGCATTTTAAAAGGTAAGTTTCCTATCTGTTTATTTAAAAAAAATTAAAAAAAAAAAAAACATGGCGCAAGATCTTGTAAAAAAAAAACCCGTTTTTCATTATTTGAACAAAAATGAGACTGATTGAATATGTAAAAATATAAACAAACAAAGCAGAGAATAAAACAAACTTTTAGGGAAAAAATATAGGCCTATTATGCTACAGCAGAATTGGTTAACATTAACGAAAGCAAAATATGTAAAAATACATTTCAAACAAACTAAAACAAAACAAATTCGTGGCCGAGTGGTAGGCTATAACTTACGTTTCAATAATTCAGATGACACGGGTTCTAATCCCGAACAAACATGGGCTACTTTTTTATTATTAATGCAGAGAGATTTGATAGTTCTAAAATATTGCTACACCATATTGTTTTTTTCTCCTATAGCCTATATTAAATATTTTATATTTATAAAATAAAATTACCATTAATTTCCATTTTACATTAGGGACAATTTTTATCCAACAGAATGGCTGAATTAACATCTGCATAATAATAATAATAATAATAATAATAAATAAACAGCACAAGGTCTTGTAAAAACACTTTTTTTTATAATTTTTTTCGAGACAGTAAATTGCCAATGTTAAAAAACATAAGCAAATAAAAAAAGAATATAACAAACTTTTAAAACAGAGAAAATAGTAGACCTAGGCTATTCAGACGATAGCTCTGTGGTCAATGCATTAACAATAGCCTCTCGGAGCTTCAAACGATCTGAGATCGAATTTCAGTGTAGACGACAGTGTTTGTGTTTTTCCATTCTTGATGCTTAAATATGCATCTGTTTATTAAAGTCAATCATCTTGTTTAATTATCAATTTACAACATAAATTTGCTACATTCCAGTTGAGCCGCTGCAAAGACGACACATCTGATGAGGAAGACTGTCAGCCGATTGCACCAGAAAATTAAGATGATGAAGCTCGTCTTTAATCTGCTAAAAAGAAATTTGTGTGTGAATCATTCACGAGATTGAGATGACTCGACTGACAGTGATACCCGGCCATAGCAACGGAAGACATTTTTCAAAACAGATCGAACAAATCAGAAAAATACTTTCAATACAGTATTGCTTTCAATTAAAAAATAAACAATGAAAATGTAAAAGAAAAAGAAAATTAATTAAGTTTGAAAACCCATCGCACATTTCAAGGTATGAATAAAGTGTCGGAACAGTTTATTTATTTAAACAGGGTTGCATCGATAGAGTTTATTCCCTTTGTGATGCAAAATAAGAAACATAATCTTATTCTTGCAACATTTTAAATTTCTATTGTCAAAGAAATTGCAGCTAAATTAAAAAATTAAAACGGTACAAAACGAAAAAAGTTCAAAGCAACATAAATTAAGAACAGGCGTTTTTCTTTGTCTCTCTCGCGCTGGGTATTTTTTTAGTAAGTTTGGTCTCCCTCACTGCGCGCGGCGGGTCTCTCTCGAAATTAAGCATTTCAGCGTAAAAAAACACCATACAGCTGATAATACTGTATATGTCGCTGTGTGTCATCCACACAAATCACGAAAGAAAAAACTGTAACAAATAGCTTTTGTTCCTTCAAAGATACAACATGCCTTGCTGAATTCACCTCACAATAAAACGAGGTGGGTCGCGAATTAAAGAGCTCTGTATCTGCTAAATTGAAATTGTGTGTGGAAAACCTTTAAATACAATCAATAAAACTACAATATATAATTTAATAAGATATAAGGCCAACTGTACATAGGCTATGGACTTTTGGAGATTTTGAGATTAATCCTTAAAAGAATTTTGCCTTTGCCTGCTCATCAGGCTGGCTCCGACACTCTCCATAAGAAAGACGGAACATTAACACCTCTGTCCTGCACCCCCACGATAAAGCAACTATTGCCTTCTCCAAACCCCCCACAGGCTAGCTGAGTTTGCAAAACAAAACAAAGAGTTTGCCACTCGTCGTGGTTTGCCAAAACACTTCATTATAAACTTCAATATTTCATTCAAAACAATCTCAAAACGCTTTGTGACATTTTGAAAAGCCGTGGATGCATTACTGCCACTGGAACCATGAACGCAAATACTGGTTCTGATTTTATTGTTTGTCGTTTAAACGTCATATATATATATATATATATATATATATATATATATATATATATATATATATATATATATATATATATTTTTTTTTTTTTTTAACAGAACTGCTTTTGAAATTACGATTGGAATCATTATAGGTTACAGAAGTAAAGTCATTGTATAATAGGCTATTTGTTCCTTAGTGTAAAATGGAAATGCATGGTGATTTTATTTTGTAAATAGGCTATAAGCAAAAAACTATGTTTTAGAACTAGACAAATCTCTCTGCATCAACAATAGACTATAAAATGCATTAATAGGCTAATATAAAAATATCAGTAATTCAAGTTAGTTCGGGATTCGAACCCGTGTCATCTAAATGATCGTAACGTAAGTTCAACCACTCGGCCACGATTCACTCATTGCGACATGGCCTAACGTTCCAGTGTGTCTTCATTCAAATGAACGCGCCGCTGCGTTTGTCGAACACTAATTCAACATGCCAGAAAAAAACCTGGCTTTGGAACAATGCATAGCGCCACTCGTCGTCGTGTGCCAAAAAATTTACAATAATTTAGTTTAATTTATTTCAGTGTTAATGTTTGAGTTAAAAAAATCCTCTACAAATTAAATTAACACAAAGTCGACTACAAGAGTCCTTTATAGGCTAAGTAAAAAGCAAAGGGCTTAACAGTCTTAATATTTAGGCTACTTTGCTTAAATTCGATACATTTATTTTCAGTAGGGCCTAATAAATTTGTAGGGATGTAATTTCAGTATGCTTCACCAACGCTATGTATTCAATTAAAGTTCCAAGAGGTCTGGTATATATTTCCTTCCCAGCTGACACAAAAAATCACAACTTGTGCTTGCTGCGAACGCAAGTTATTTAAGGTGTCTCAACTGTACACAGTCTACCATACAGTGTGAATTCGTTACAAGGTTTTATTTAATTAAATTAATGTGCAGCAATTTGTACAAATAGAGTCTATAGGCCTACTATACTGTTGTAGCCATTAAATAATCTCATTTAGTATCATATTTGTTTTACAAATACACATCCTGCTTGTTGAACGCACACATATTATGTCAAAAAACGAAATATTATGTTGAAATAACATTATTATTAATAATACATCTTTTAGAATATTTGATTAAATGCTGATTGTTGCGCTTGTTCAATTTAATAAAATTAAAACTTTAATTGTGATAATTAAAATAATTGAAAATTAAATATTTAGTGGCCAAGTTTTGCTAATTTAGGCAATTATATAGGCTAGTATATGCCTATTGCCTATATTAAGTAGGTCATATTAAGACAAGGCATATATTAAGTTATTTTAGCTGTTATGAGAAAAATAAATCTAACGAAATCTAAAATCTAAATCTAATAAATCTAAAAAAAAAATTCTAACGCCAATTCAACATGTCAGAATAAAACGTGATTTTTGAACGATGCGTAACGCCACTCGGCCTGGTGTGCCAAAACACTACATTTTAAACTTCAATGTTTAATTCAAAACAATCTCAAAACGCGTTGTGACATTTTTTTAAAGCAGTAGCCTAGCCTATACATTAAGGGCATTGGAACCAGGATCTTAACTAAAACCCGTTCCGCGTAATCTCTGAAAAATTATACCACACTACTCCATGTATTTTTTTTTTAAGGACTGCTTTTGAAATCACTATAAATTACTATGCAATTGTATCGCTCACGAGAGCTCTTCATTTATCTAATTCCTCAATAGAATAGTAAAAATATTCAGCGTCAATTGCTCCTAATATCGTCTCTATTTTTAACTTTTGATTCTATTTTTTTCAGTTCTAAAATTGATTCTATCTTTGGTTCTATTCTGTTGTAGCATAATAGGCCTATTTATATATATGAAAAATATGCCTATCAGGCTTAGGGTTTTATATTTAACCCACTTACATTTTAAAATACGGCTATTGCTGCTGTTTTGCACAATGTCCCTTTGCGCCACCTGGCGGTCATTTCGGGAACGACTTTGAAATGCGGCTGGTTTATTTTCGCCGCGGTGATTTCGCCGCGGCGGCTGGCGCGGCGGTAATAGGCATTCTGGTTGGGTACCATCTGTAACTGTCTCCTTACATTTATCACATATAAATCCTATACTGCCGACAGAGAAGGCTATGCTTAACATGTGACATGAAGTGCAGGTGACAATAACAGGACAAGACATTACTCACCGTGTTTGTTGACTGATTCTTACTCACCTGAGCTTTTTATGAACTCAAAGCCGCAAGCCCGTGAGAAAAAAAAAAAAAAAAAAGCTGAGCGCACGGGTGGAGCGTTAACAGGCTAGCGAATTACTAGCGTGTTGTGCTAGTAGTGACGGAACACTTACATTTGTACTATGCAAATTATGTGCATTTTAGGTACTTTTAGTGTGAAATCATATTTATTTTGTCCATCAAAAGAGTGCTTTCACTTTAATTGAGCGTGAGCTCAATGGTGAATGAAAAATAGACTCGGCGCCGAAACCCTCAGCTTCACTACTGCTCAGCTCACGTGCTGCTCCTGCTCGCAGTGTGTGAATGCACTTGAACATGCACGCACGCCGAAAACAATTCGCGCTGCTCGCAGGTGCGGTCTGAAACGGCCGTAATTCACATGGTTTCCTACATGTGCGTTCCGTGTGCACGTGTGATACTGATGTTGCGCGATGTTAATCATGCGGCGCCTGAGTTGAGCTTGTGCTTCAGAAAATGTAGCTTCAGCTTGTGTGGACGCTACCGCACTACTTGATCAACAAAAGACATTCGCTACTGAAAAGCTATTTGATTCAGAAAACAGCGACCCTACCACCATGCTATTGAGAAATGTAGTTAAGCTAGTAACGTCACTACTTGTAGCGACGCTACTGCCCAACACTGAAAGAAACCTCATTGCTTGACTTGCTACTCTCTGCTGACTCAGAAGACGACATCGTCCGATCCTACGTCGGCCACCGTAGCTTCTCATTCGAGTTTGCAATTTGAGATAAAGGCCGTGAGTTACTGACTGTTTGCAATTCGCAAATCTCACCACTAGATGCCGCTAAAAATCACACACTGCACCTTTAATAATAATCATTATTAATGCAAAGCATGCAGAAGTTAATTGCAAAGGAAATAATCCGACTAAAACCCTTCTGCTCTCTTGCTCCAGTTTCTCTAATTGGAAACTCCCACCACCATTTCTACTAGTGCTTAACCGAACCCTCTGAGCGTCCCATACGCTCATATAACACCAAAACACAACAGAAATTCACAAAAGACATCAATTTTATTCGCTCGCTGTTATCCTAATCTTTAGAATCCATACTGCGACTGTGACACATCGTCATATGAATGACTTTTGGTGGCGCTTTTGACATTTTCACAATAAATAAATTATTGTGATTAGTCAAGTCAAGTCATCTTCATTTATATAGCACTTTTAACAATGGAGATTGTTTCAAAGCAGCTTTACAGAAATAAACGTATAATTTAAGGTAACAGAGAATGTTTTGGCTTTATAGCGGTTCTTTAATAAAGTTATTTTACAGCTAAAGTTAGTTTTGATTGATTCGCTTCCGTCACAACGATCATTTGTTATTAAATTAGGGGCCGCCAAGAAGACACCATTCTCTTTACAGAAACTTTAAACGCGATCCTGTAAGAAACGCTGATGGCGTTCACATGCGCATTAAGAATTGGTTCTATAGTTATGTGCGTTTGAATATATGTGTGCAGGTTTGTTATTACACTTGTCTGTCGGTTATGTTTTTGTTCATAACGTTACGTAGTTTGAAGAAATGGTTATGTGTTAGGCGTAGCGGCCTAACCTAGTGGCTCAAAACATCTTTTTAATGCTATATTGTTTCTAAAATTGTAATTTTCCAAATTCCGCCACATCTCTGTTCATTACGTTTTATGCTGTTTAAATTCTGTATAAAAAAGGTATGTTTAGGTAAAAGGAAAATTATACAGATATCTTTATGCTATGAAAAATTTGTAAATATGTGACGTCCTGTAGCTGTAAAAACATAATAATATTTTGTTTAAATGTTGCAGATACGTCCACATTATACATTTTAGCATCTATCTACATGTACAAAAAAACATACATTTTTGTGTCTCTGAAAATTACGTATTAATACCTACATATTAACAATGGGACCAGGCTGTTCAATGATAAAATGAGAAAGATGAGAACATATTCAATATTTTAGCAGATTAAATCTTAATATACTGTATGAATTAGTTCCCCACATCATGACAGCAATATTACAGACAACACAACTCACCGTATTCTCTGTTGTCAGCTTGTGTTATTGCAAATACTTGAACGAGTTGAACGTGCTTTAAGCCAATAATTAAAACCAGTATATCTGACATTAAATCCCCATACTCTGTGACTTTAAGTAGACACTATTGATGACAACAATGCATTTGTGAACATGAAGGAAACTTTTGATATTTACTGTTAAAATCACACATTTAAATACTGCTGATTCTATTGATACCAGGAGTCGAATGAATATCTGATAACAATATGTTTTTAAGAATGTAAGAGATATGATTTTGTGATATCAGCATTTAAAACCAAACGTCAATGATGCATTTTTATGATTTTAATAATTTTAATAATTAGAACTAAAATGTGGCTTTCATGTATTCACAGAAATTCTCATAATAAGCAGTACCGTACATTTACATTTACATTTAGTCATTTAGCAGACGTTTTTGTCCAAAGCGACTTACAAATTAGGACTAAATTAAGCGAGTCATTGTGAAGAGGCAAAAAAGAACGCAAGAAGTGCTCAAAAAACCAAGTGCAGGCATTGTTCAGAGTAGCATAAGCCCGATAAGGAAAAGATTTTTTAATTTTTTTATGAGGTTAAGTGCTCACGGAAGAGATGGGTTTTCAGCTGTCTTTTGAATGTTGCCAGGGACATGTTTCAACTGTGCTCATCCACACAGTCCAGACCACATTCACTCAGCCATTCTATCCGGGGTTTGGGGCTTTCAGTAGAATGATTAAAATGATTGAGCATTAGACATGTATTGATCAATTGATGTCTCTTTGAAAAAGAATAAAAAGGAGGTTGAGGTTTAATCCAAGTCTTATAAAGCAATATGATTACTTTGTATATGATTAATATGATTAACCATATTCCCTCTGATCAAATCTGTGCTCTGTTCAGTTCTACAGAAGCCAAATCAAATATGGTGACATGTCAGTAATATCAAACCCTCAACAGTGGTTGTGTCAGGATCTGGGCTCTGTAAACAGCAGAGACATCTCTAAATATCTTCTGTGTTGGAGGATTTCTGCATGTGTTAGCAGTGGATGCAGGATCACTTTCTCTTGACATGATAATCACACTCTTCATGTCTGTTGATTTCCACAGCCCCTGTTCCCAAGACCAGGAGCGACTTCCTTCAGTGTAAGTCAGAACACAAGCAGAGAAACTCACTGAGTGTGCTCATGTTCTTCCGGTAGAAGCTGAAAGAAAACATGACAGAAGAGTTTTAGAGTTGATCATGTGAATGATGATTAAACTGCACTGAGACACTGCTGATATACTGAACATGAAGAGTTCTGCTACATTAAAAGATCAGATTCATAATTCCTGACTGTGATGTGTTTTCTCTCCATCAGATTCCCGTCAGCTCACTCTGGATCCGAACACAGTGCATAAACATGTCCTTCTGTCTGAGGGGAACAGAGCGATTACTTACACTGACACAGTCCAGTTGTATCCTGATCATCCAGACAGATTTGATGGGTGGCCTCAGGTGTTGTGTAGAGAGAGTGTGAGAGGACGCTCTTACTGGGAGATTGAGTGGAGTGGTGGTGTGTTTATATCAGTGTCATATAAGAGCATCTGCAGGAAGGGAGAGGTTAAAGAGTGTATGTTTGGAGGTAATGATCAGTCCTGGAGTTTGTTCTGCACGTCCTCCAGTTACGCATTCCTACACAATAGCATAGGGACTGATCTCCCTGCAGTGCCCAGTCGTAGAATAGGAGTGTATGTGGATCCCAGTGCAGGAACTCTGTCCTTCTACAGCGTCAGCGGAGACACACTGAGCCTCATCCACACAGTCCAGACCACATTCACTGAACCGCTCTATCCGGGGTTTGCGGCTGGTCCTGAATCATCAGTGAAACTGTAGATGAATGAGAATAGACTGTAGAGAGATTCTACCCATAATGCTTTGAGCTTCATGATAAATCAGTGACAGTGAGATGTTACAGAGTCTCTTATTTTCTCTTCATTATATTAATAACAGCTGAACTTCTGTACCTGAAATATCATGTCAGAATAACTGTGTAATAAACCCTCATATAGACATCAGTGTGTGTGACGGTGTGTGTCTTCCTCATATAGACATCAGTGTGTGTGACGGTGTGTGTCTTCCTCATATAGTCATCAGTGTGTGTGACGGTGTGTGTCTTCCTCATATAGACATCAGTGTGTGTGACGGTGTGTGTCTTCCTCATATAGTCATCAGTGTGTGTGACGGTGTGTGTCTTCCTCATATAGACATCAGTGTGTGTGACGGTGTGTGTCTTCCTCATATAGTCATCAGTGTGTGTGACGGTGTGTGTCTTCCTCATATAGACATCAGTGTGTGTGTGACGGTGTGTGTCTTCCTCATATAGACATCAGTGTGTGTGACGGTGTGTGTCTTCCTCATATAGACATCAGTGTGTGTGACGGTGTGTGTCTTCCTCATATAGACATCAGTGTGTGTGACGGTGTGTGTCTTCCTCATATAGACATCAGTGTGTGTGACGGTGTGTGTCTTCCTCATATAGACATCAGTGTGTGTGACGGTGTGTGTCTTCCTCATGTAGACATCAGTGTGTGTGACGGTGTGTGTCTTCCTCATATAGTCATCAGTGTGTGTGACGGTGTGTGTCTTCCTCATATAGTCATCAGTGTGTGTGACGGTGTGTGTCTTCCTCATATAGTCATCAGTGTGTGTGTGACGGTGTGTGTCTTCCTCATATAGTCATCAGTGTGTGTGTGACGGTGTGTGTCTTCCTCATATAGACATCAGTGTGTGTGACGGTGTGTGTCTTCCTCATATAGTCATCAGTGTGTGTGACGGTGTGTGTCTTCCTCATATAGTCATCAGTGTGTGTGACGGTGTGTGTCTTCCTCATATAGTCATCAGTGTGTGTGTGACGGTGTGTGTCTTCCTCATATAGTCATCAGTGTGTGTGTGACGGTGTGTGTCTTCCTCATATAGACATCAGTGTGTGTGACGGTGTGTGTCTTCCTCATATAGTCATCAGTGTGTGTGACGGTGTGTGTCTTCCTCATATAGACATCAGTGTGTGTGACGGTGTGTGTCTTCCTCATATAGACATCAGTGTGTGTGACGGTGTGTGTCTTCCTCATATAGTCATCAGTGTGTGTGTGACGGTGTGTGTCTTCCTCATATAGACATCAGTGTGTGTGACGGTGTGTGTCTTCCTCATATAGTCATCAGTGTGTGTGACGGTGTGTGTCTTCCTCATATAGTCATCAGTGTGTGTGACGGTGTGTGTCTTCCTCATATAGTCATCAGTGTGTGTGACGGTGTGTGTCTTCCTCATATAGACACCAGTGTGTGTGACGGTGTGTGTCTTCCTCATATAGACATCAGTGTGTGTGACGGTGTGTGTCTTCCTCATATAGACATCAGTGTGTGTGACGGTGTGTGTCTTCCTCATATAGTCATCAGTGTGTGTGTGACGGTGTGTGTCTTCCTCATATAGTCATCAGTGTGTGTGACGGTGTGTGTCTTCCTCATATAGTCATCAGTGTGTGTGACGGTGTGTGTCTTCCTCATATAGACATCAGTGTGTGTGACGGTGTGTGTCTTCCTCATATAGACATCAGTGTGTGTGACGGTGTGTGTCTTCCTCATATAGACATCAGTGTGTGTGACGGTGTGTGTCTTCCTCATATAGACATCAGTGTGTGTGACGGTGTGTGTCTTCCTCATGTAGACATCAGTGTGTGTGACGGTGTGTGTCTTCCTCATGTAGACATCAGTGTGTGTGACGGTGTGTGTCTTCCTCATGTAGACATCAGTGTGTGTGACGGTGTGTGTCTTCCTCATATAGACATCAGTGTGTGTGACGGTGTGTGTCTTCCTCATATAGACATCAGTGTGTGTGACGGTGTGTGTCTTCCTCATATAGACATCAGTGTGTGTGACGGTGTGTGTCTTCCTCATGTAGACATCAGTGTGTGTGACGGTGTGTGTCTTCCTCATGTAGACATCAGTGTGTGTGACGGTGTGTGTCTTCCTCATATAGACATCAGTGTGTGTGACGGTGTGTGTCTTCCTCATATAGACATCAGTGTGTGTGACGGGTGTGTCTTCCTCATATAGACATCAGTGTGTGTGACGGTGTGTGTCTTCCTCATATAGACATCAGTGTGTGTGACGGTGTGTGTCTTCCTCATATAGACATCAGTGTGTGTGACGGTGTGTGTCTTCCTCATATAGACATCAGTGTGTGTGACGGTGTGTGTCTTCCTCATATAGACATCAGTGTGTGTGACGGTGTGTGTCTTCCTCATATAGACATCAGTGTGTGTGTGACGGTGTGTGTCTTCCTCATAGACATCAGTGTGTGTGACGGTGTGTGTCTTCCTCATATAGACATCAGTGTGTGTGACGGTGTGTGTCTTCCTCATGTAGACATCAGTGTGTGTGACGGTGTGTGTCTTCCTCATGTAGACATCAGTGTGTGTGACGGTGTGTGTCTTCCTCATATAGACATCAGTGTGTGTGACGGTGTGTGTCTTCCTCATATAGACATCAGTGTGTGTGACGGTGTGTGTCTTCCTCATATAGACATCAGTGTGTGTGACGGTGTGTGTCTTCCTCATGTAGACATCAGTGTGTGTGACGGTGTGTGTCTTCCTCATATAGACATCAGTGTGTGTGACGGTGTGTGTCTTCCTCATATAGACATCAGTGTGTGTGTGACGGTGTGTGTCTTCCTCATAGACATCAGTGTGTGTGACGGTGTGTGTCTTCCTCATATAGACATCAGTGTGTGTGACGGTGTGGGTCTTCCTCATATAGACATCAGTGTGTGTGACGGTGTGTGTCTTCCTCATATAGACATCAGTGTGTGTGACGGTGTGTGTCTTCCTCATATAGACATCAGTGTGTGTGACGGTGTGTGTCTTCCTCATGTAGACATCAGTGTGTGTGACGGTGTGTGTCTTCCTCATATAGACATCAGTGTGTGTGACGGTGTGTGTCTTCCTCATATAGACATCAGTGTGTGTGACGGTGTGTGTCTTCCTCATATAGACATCAGTGTGTGTGACGGTGTGTGTCTTCCTCATATAGTCATCAGTGTGTGTGAAGGTGTGTGTCTTCCTCATATAGTCATCAGTGTGTGTGACGGTGTGTGTCTTCCTCATATAGACATCAGTGTGTGTGACGGTGTGTGTCTTCCTCATATAGACATCAGTGTGTGTGACGGTGTGTGTCTTCCTCATATAGACATCAGTGTGTGTGACGGTGTGTGTCTTCCTCATGTAGACATCAGTGTGTGTGACGGTGTGTGTCTTCCTCATATAGACATCAGTGTGTGTGACGGTGTGTGTCTTCCTCATATAGACATCAGTGTGTGTGACGGTGTGTGTCTTCCTCATATAGACATCAGTGTGTGTGACGGTGTGTGTCTTCCTCATATAGACATCAGTGTGTGTGACGGTGTGTGTCTTCCTCATATAGTCATCAGTGTGTGTGACGGTGTGTGTCTTCCTCATATAGACATCAGTGTGTGTGACGGTGTGTGTCTTCCTCATATAGACATCAGTGTGTGTGACGGTGTGTGTCTTCCTCATATAGTCATCAGTGTGTGTGACGGTGTGTGTCTTCCTCATATAGTCATCAGTGTGTGTGACGGTGTGTGTCTTCCTCATATAGACATCAGTGTGTGTGACGGTG
>CM040798.1:129155-190436 GCA_022829025.1 Squalius cephalus
AGGTCTTTCGTACCCCCATATGTCCAGTCATGCCCTGATGTGATAGTTTTAAGAGGTCTTGACGGAAATCAAGTGGAACCACAATTTGGATCCTAGGATCGAGTGAAAAGTCAAAGCTCATAGGTTGTTGTCTATAAAGCAAACCATCTTGAAAAAAATAGAAGGGAGATGAAGTCTTGTCTTCTTGTTCACAAGCTAAAGAGAACAATTCTCGAAGAGTATCATCTGCCTGCTGTGCTTTGATAAGATCATCTCGAGTCACACTAAAGAGCGGAGATAAAGAACAAGATGTGTTAACAGGGTCATCACAGATAAATGGACATTCTGACAGAGGATCAGACTTATGGTCATCAACAGCATGTGGATCATGAATCACATCTTCCACATTTGTGCACACAGTACTTAATTCTGGCTGAGAGGAATTTTCAGATACGATAAAAGTATCAAAGAGAATATTTTCAGTTTCATCTGGCAGATTTTTCTTAGCCATCGCTCGAGTTATTGCACATGCAGGGTATAAATTAGGACAGTCAGAAGATCCATCTAATTTATCAACAGCAGAAGCTACTATAGGTGGAACCCCAGTGTCTGACTTTTCCCAAACATTTCCCCCGGCTAAATCATTGCCAAGGATGAAAGTGACACCTGAGACAGGAAGCATAGCACGAACTCCAACTATCACCTCACCTGACACAAGTTTAGAATCAAGATATATGCGGTGTAGTGGAACTTCCATAAACGCCATCTCAAGTCCTCTAACCAGTACATGTGTTCCTGTATCAGTACGTTCAGACAAGGGCAAAAGTCCTTCCAACAAAAAGGATTGCCCCGCCCCAGTATCTCGTAGGATGCGTACAGGTACAGTCTCATCCGAATTGGGCAAAGCCACGGTCCCTTCGGTGATAGTGTTGATTTTGCACCATTTATGTTTAACACTCCATCTCAGTGATATCTACTTGTTCAATCTGTTTGTTAACTCGAGCAGGAGTATGATTCACATTCGATGTAGAAATTAAACCCACAGGTTTAACACCTTTCTCTTTCTTTTTGAGAGCAATACAGTCTGAGATTTTATGTCCTGGCTTCTTACAATAAAAACAGACCATCACACCTTTCATACGTGTAACGGAAGTATTATCAGGAAAATTTGACACCGCATTCTGGTGTGAAACCATCTTTTTAGGTTTAACAGAAACGCTCAACTTAGATCTACTTGAATCATTAAAATGATTAACAGCAATTTGATGAGTAAGAACAAATTCATCTGCCATAAGAGCAGCATCTGACATTTTACTGACTTTATGCTCATTGAGATACATAGCAACAGCATTTGGAACTTTTTTTGAATTCCTCTAAAAGAATCAATTCTCTAAGCTGTTCTTTGGTGGTCACTTTTACTGAAGTACACCAGCGGTCAAACAAATTTTCCTTCTCTCTGGCAAACTCAAGATATGAACAGTTTTCAACCCTAAAATGACTTCTAAATTTCTGGCGATATGCTTCAGGTGCCAGTTCATAAGCATGCAAAATAGCAGTCTTAACGATTTCATAATCACCACTTTGTTCCATAGTCAGCGCTGAATAAACTTCCTGAGCTCTTCCTACTAAAACACATTGCAACAGTAAGGTCCAAAATTCTTTTGGCCATTTCAAAGACTCAGCAACGCGCTCAAAATGTTGGAAATACTTCTCTACTTCTTTCTCTAAAAACAGTGGCACAAGTCTAATGTTTTTGTAAACATCAAAAACAGGTGCAGTAAACAAGGTTTCAACAGACGATGCGCGACGTGGAGTTTCAACTGTTTGGGCGTGCAATTCTAACTCCAATTTCCTCAACTGAAAATCTCTTTCCTCCCTTTCAGATTGCAACTCCAGTTTACGTAACTCAAGTTTCTGTTGTAACTCTAATTTTCTCATTTCTAAATCACGTTCTTTCAGTGCACAAGCATCACGCTCAGCACGTAGTTTTTCCGTATCAACACTTAACTGTTTCTCTTGCAAA
The DNA here is from genome assembly GCA_022829025.1 of Squalius cephalus. NCBI lineage: Eukaryota > Metazoa > Chordata > Actinopteri > Cypriniformes > Leuciscidae > Squalius > Squalius cephalus. The sequence goes on from CM040798.1 coordinate 131,158, forward strand.
GACATCTCACTAAACTTCACATTTCGATCGGCAGCATAAAAAGGAGAGGTTAAAGTCTCTTCAGGATCAATATCTTGAGCTCTTACCTCTAAAACGCCCCGCTCAAAAAGTGCATTTTTCACAACTTTCAACAGCGTTTCTTTAAGCTTCTTATCATTACTCGTTGAGTCATTCTACGAAATGGGTGCCATTTGGGTCCGCAACAATTGATGAGATGCATAAGGCACAAAAATGTCCCAAAATGTGTTTCAAAAGCTTAAAGTTATTAATTCAAGTGTTCTTGTTAACATGATATATGATAAACTACTATTCTTAAAGATTAAAATACTATTTTTAATAATTTTTCTTTAGTACATAGCCAATTTCACATGTCCGTGTTGACCAACATGACATTTGCATCTAAAATATCACCAAATAAGTTGTTGTTTTTTATAAAACATTTATTATTTTCAGGATTATACTGTGTCCCTTTTTACATAAGATATATTTATTCAAAGTAAACCTTATTTTTTTTGTAAATATTTAATGATTTGTGTGCGTCCCTCAGTTTGACTTACCACCCCGTCACACTAACTTGTTTTATCTATAAATCATGGACTGTTGATTTAAATGACATCACAAAGTGGAAGTGACATCATTTGAACCCTGTAGCCACCAAGAACAAAAGCAGGCAAGTACTGACATTCTTTTACATTAGTTATTTGTTCCTTTTTCATATTAGGCAGGTTCCGTCAAGCTCAAATCAACCACCCCGTCACGCAAAATAAAGAGGGAAAACTGATTTTTATTTATTTTTTTACATTATTAATGCAAAGAAAATTGTATTTCAGATTGAATGCATGCATGCTAAGTGAGGAACTTGACCACATGGAAGATCTGTGGCCATTTTGGGATAAAATTTACCACCCCGTCACATACCACCCCGTAACATGTTTTATTGTGACATGGTGGTAAGGGATGTGACGGGGTGGTTCTGCTTCCCATTTGAATGTGAGGATATGTGAAATCAAGGATTCTAAGATAGGCTAATCAAAATTTTGTTTTACTGTTAACTTAATCCTGTTTCTCACTATATCACTCACACACCTATTACTCACTCACTCACTCACTCACGATCACTTTCACTTACTCACTCACTCACTCAACATGTCACTCACTATATCGCACTCACTCACTCACTAGATCACTTTCACTCACTCACTCAACATGTCACTCACTCACTATATCGCACTCACTCACTCACTAGATCACTTTCACTCACTCACTCACTCACTCAACATGTCACTCACTCACTCACTCACGATCACTTTCACTCACTCACTCACTCAACATGTCACTCACTCACTATATCGCACTCACTCACTCACTAGATCACTTTCACTCACTCACCATGTCACTCACTCACTATATCGCACTCACTCACTCACTAGATCACTTTCACTCACTCACTCACTATATCGCACTCACTCACTCACTAGATCACTTTCACTCACTCACTCACTCAACATGTCACTCACTCACTCACCATGTCACTCACTATATCGCTTTAACTCACTCACTCACCATGTCACTCACTCACTATTGCACTCACTCACCATGTCACTCACTCACTATTGCACTCACTCACTATATCGCTTTCACTCACTCACTCACTATTGCACTCACTCACTATTGCACTCACTCACTCACTATATCGCTTTCACTCACTCACTCACCATGTCACTCACTCACTATTGCACTCACTCACTCACTCAACATGTCACTCACTCACTCACCATGTCACTCACTCACTATATCGCTTTAACTCACTCACTCACCATGTCACTCACTCACTATATCGCTTTAACTCACTCACTCACCATGTCACTCACTCACTATTGCACTCACTCACTCACCATGTCACTCACTCACTATTGCACTCACTCACTATATCGCTTTAACTCACTCACTCACCATGTCACTCACTCACTATATCGCTTTAACTCACTCACTCACCATGTCACTCACTCACTATTGCACTCACTCACTCACCATGTCACTCACTCACTATTGCACTCACTCACTCACTCACTATATCGCTTTAACTCACTCACTCACTCACCATGTCACTCACTCACTATTGCACTCACTCACTCACCATGTCACTCACTCACTATTGCACTCACTCACTCACTCACTCACTCACTCACTATATCGCTTTCACTCACTCACTATATCGCTTTCACTCACTCAACATATCGCTTTCACTCACTCAATCACTCACTATTTTTCGAGTGTCTGTACTTTATCAGAGTGTTTTTCTTTGGGAAACTTTTACTTCACAACATTCCAAAGCATAATGTCGTACTTTTTACTGCACTACGTTTTATATTGAATTTCATTTAATACTTAATTACATTGGAGAAATAAATAGTAGCCTAATTCAAAGTTTTACTCAAGTACAAGATTTATAATATTTAGAAGATTTTATCATTTAGAATATTTCTAAATGTACTTAAGTATCAAAGGTTAAAAAAAAATTGGACCATAGACTTATTTATGAAATGTAGTGCAGTAAAAAGTATGACATTATGCTTTGGGATGTTTTGAAGTAAAAGTTTTCCAAAGAAAAACACTGAAAGTAAAAATACTTCACTACTGTACACGTACACTTACAAGGTAAAAAGTAATTTTTCAACTACATGTCAACTAACTCTCAGTTGAGTATTAGTAGACTGTAGTACAGTGTTAGTAGACTGTTAGATCAGGGTACGGGTTAGTAAAAGTGACAAGTAGTTGTAAAAGTAAAAGACAAATAAAGTGTTAGCAAATATTATGCATACAGTCTACTAATACTAATATGATGCTCTTTTCAGTTTTTCAGAGCATGACCAAAGTTTTCCATTAAATCTCTAATTATTATGTTATATAATTATAATGTTTCCCCTCCCCAGTTTTATAAAGTTTAAAACCAACAGATCATATAGAGAAACACTTTGTCCATACCACCCTGTCACAGTGAACCACTCCGTGACACCAGTTACCACCCCGTCACGGGGTCATTTTTGTTAAAATTTTAGGGAAAGAAAATACAATTTTGCATAAATTAATGTTTAATGATGTTCTTGTTGTGTGGACTAATCAAATAAATGTAACTTTATTTGTATTTTCTAAGTGAATTTGTTTTTTCAGTACAAACAATGAGGCCATTGAAATGTCGAATTCATATTTCAAGATTAAAAACTAAGAAAAAAAATAATGGATTAAATTACAGACTTTCGATTGATGGTTAACAAAAAAGGGACAATTTACTATTAGGAAAACATTAGATTTAAAAAATATATTTCTTGTTTTACTACTCTAATGGCATACATATTGTCCGTGACGGGGTGGTACAAGAAGGACTCCCATGCCTGAATAAAAAGGATAATATTATTAAGGATTTTGTGCCTGAGGTGGGAAAATATAATTTTTGGGAGGATTAACATATCTTTAAAGGTGTAAGTTTTTCAAAAATAAGTTTGTTCTTAATGAAAATTTGGAAAATTGCAAAGTGGAAATGGCACCCGTTTCGTAGAATGACTCCGTTACCTCCACATCAAAGCGCTCGGCAATCTGCAACAACTCATCCTTCGTACATCTCTCCAATAGAATTTCCGAAGGAAATGAGAAGAAATCCTCAATTACCGACGACATATCTGTTAAAAGATGCAGCAGAGAAACACAATAGCAAAACAAAAACACGCGTGAGACGCCGCGCTAAACTAGAGCATTAGAACTACAAATCCCATCAGCCACTTCGCCCGGAATTGTCACACATACACGCTCTAGCTTCAACCCGCACCTTGGTTATGAGATAAATAAAGACTTACCGAAAGTCATCGCTCAAATTATCCTCATACTCAGCAGGCTTCAAATACGCAGAGATACAGAAAAACAACAAAGTGTTACCTTAAATGAAAAATGAGAGACTCCAGATCCTAACTATAAACAACACTAACTAAACCTAACTAATCTTCAAAGGTGTACCGGACTCGGGGTGGTATTTAAACGCTAAACTCATGGACAATTGGCGTTTTATACCAAAAGCCTGAAGCGTACCCCCAACAGAGATTTAAAACCTCCGCCCAGAATAACCTTCAAAAATAAGAAAGGCAAAATAACAAAAAAAAAATAACAAACAGTGTCTCGATGGAAGGATTTTAACCCAGCTGAGAACACTCTAAATACCTGAAGTCTACTCATTCCAAAAAGGTAAACACACTAAGGACATTAATGTATTTACTTACACATGCAGCAATTCCAGGACGAGCGCCCAATTTTATGTTACGACCAGCTCAAGCCATAACATAAAAGGGGGATCAAACAGAAATGTTCATTCAAAAATAAGATTTATTGAGTTTAACATATCACAAACAGTAACAATAATAATAATAAACAAAAGTCTAGGGTTAAGAGAAAACAACATATTGACAACATGTGTAAGCAAAACACAATGAGCCACTCATGAGGAGAGTATCCCCATGGAGTGCCTGCTCTAAACAAGACACAGCACTCTTTTATACACAACTGATTATCAATTAGGATGAGGAAGACCAATCAGGAACTCCCACGTCCAGGACCAATGGGATCAGGAGACTCAGGGACGTCACACTCGCTTACGCTGAATGTAAACAAAACAGTAGCAATGTATTTTACTAAAACTCAAAAACTGCAATCCTCCCTCCCATGCATTTATGCAAATCAGAGTCAAATAAAAGTGGTGGAGGAATTTAAATATTTGGACCTTATTTTGGATTCAACCTTTACTTTTAAAAAACATGTTAAGAAAATCTGATGCACGCTAAAATACAGTTTGTCTGTTTTTAGACATATTAGGAATACACTGACTCATGATGCTGCAAAAATTTACTTGGAGGCAATGATAATTCCTCATATTAATTATTGCATTTCTTGTTGGTCACAGGCGAGTGAAACAGCAATAAAACCTCTAAAATCTTTATATAATCAAGCTGTTAAAGTGTTAGACAAAAAGCCACTGAGATACCATCACTGTCTGATTCTTGGAAAATACAGCATGTTAAACTTTGATAATATAATTGTGTATGCCAATGTGCGACTAGTTTTTTAAATTTTGAATAATATTGCACCTCCACCCCTGAAAACATTTGTCCCGCTTTGTTCTGAACAGATGACTAGGAGCTCCAGGTCCACGAGTCGCAATGACTGCAGACTGCCTAAACGTGGCTCGGCTTTTGCACAGACAGCCTTCTCATTTAAAGGCATCAAAGAATGGAACAAACTCCCACAGAGTCTGAAACTTTCCTTAGACCTAAAGGACTTCTCTCGCAATACAAGGAAAGCGTTATTGGAAACCCAGTCGTGTCAGCATAGATAACTGTGTATGTATATATGATTTTTAGTGATGTTTTATTGTAGTAAATTTGGTACGATTATATTAGGACTGGTGGCTGTAATGGGTGTATGGTTGATTGAATGAATTAATAGTTGCATTTGAGTGGTCAAATACATTTTGTATTGTAATTCACCTGCTCAGGGACTGCAGATGGAAACAGGCTAAATCTGGCGCAAGGCATCTTTAATTAATGTTTTTTGCACATTGTCCCTGTTGAAATAAATAAACAAACAAACAAACAAACTGTACGTACACACCGCCGCCGACTTGAGCAGCAAAGAATCTCTGGCCATCCTGTCAAGGACGCTTGTCAAAAAGTACGGGGAAGCTTGACCGCTCTGAATAGTCTCTCTCTCTCTCTCTCTCTCTCTCTCTCTCTCTCTCTCTCTCTCTCTCTCTCTCTCTCTCCCGGTGCACGGCGGGAAGCGTTTGGGGTGTGCGTGAGGGTGTTTTAATGCTGGTGAAATCAAGGGTGGTGATTGATTTTAAATTTTATAAAAGTATGGATGACTTGTCTAATTTTGAGACGATTTGGTGTTGTAATGGAGCATTGTGTGTTATTTCTGAAGATGAGTTAGTTTTTTCTTTGTAATGTCCCCCTCTTTTGTGAGGCTTGATGGTATCTGTTATTGTGTGTTGGTTTAAGGTGTGTTGATTAGTTTTTTCCATTTCTGTTGTAATAGTTGTGTGAATTATTGTGAATAAAGGTTTTTTTAAAATCCAATTCTCTCTCTCTCTCTCTCTCTCTCTCTCTCTCTCTCTCTCTCTCTCTCTCTCTCTCTCTCTCTCTCTCTCTCTCTCTCTCTCTCTCTCCCGGTGCACGGCGGGGAGCGTTTGGGGTGTGCGTGAGGGTTTCTTTCGCAGGGAGTACGGGAGTTTACTTTTTTTCGTATTTCTATTTTCTACTGCACTTTAATTAAAATGTATTGGAAGAGGAATACGTTTTGACCAAGGAAACAAAGACTTTTGTTTATTTGGAAACTTTTGTGGCGGCACCGAGATGGCGTCTCACCCCGCGGCCGCGGAGGTGGTGGTGTCACCTGTGTCGCTCCGTCACGGCGTCAGGTGTGTGCCTGTACAAGGCGTGACGGTGGAGGATGTGTTACTGGTGGTTGGAGAACTAATCGGATATGAAAACATTTCTTCGGTGTCGAGGATGAATAAGGCGGTAGTGGTGTTTGTAAAGGAGGAAGAACTGGCAAATCGGTTGATAAGCGAAGGAATTGTGGTAGGTGGAGATTTTCTTACCATTTCACCGCTGGTAACGCCAACAACCCGTATAACCGTGTCTAACGTTCCCCCTTTCATTCAGAATGATGAAATTGAAAGAGCGTTAGTGAGATATGGAAAGTTTGCAAGTGGGATTAGAACTATTCCACTGAGATGCAGAAATGAAGCTTTGAAGCACGTTATGTCTTTCAGGAGGCAAGTGTTTATGTTTTTGAATCAGCCAGAGCTGGATGTGTCGTTTAGAGTTGGCCACGAGGGAAAATCGTATGTGGTGTACGCTAATACTGGTAGCATGAAGTGCTTTGAGTGTGGCGATATTGGGCATAAGCGGATGGCGTGCCCACATAAGGCCCAGGATAGGCAGGAAGAGGTAACTAAACATAGGCCTAGTGCTGTTGCTAAGGATGTTCAGGAACAAAATGAAGATGTCCAGATTAACACTGGTGAAACAAATCATGAGAGAGTACTAACTCAGATTACAGAGGAAAGGAATGTTGTTCATGCTGATTTGATTGATAGTAATGATCAGAGAGATGATGTTGATGAAAACGAGATTTCTACTGGACAAAACGATGCATCTAAAATGGGGGAAAGTAGTGTGATGACTGATGATGTCACCAAAGGAAAAATAAATGTTGAAATGGTTCAAACTGATGATCCTGAAGTGTTTAATAGTGTTGAAATGTGTACTGATTCTGAAATGGGAGATGATGATAATTTCTCTGAAATTTCAGATATTGGTTCACAAATCATGGAGGACACATATACACTGCAAGAAATAAATGACTTTCTAGATGCAACTTTTGGAAAGACTGTGGAAGATATAGGGAAATTTATAGTGTTGGTGACTTTGTTACAAAGAAACGTTAGTCATGAGGTTCTTAGCAAGCAGAAAAGATTTCGGTTAAGGAAGATTTTAACGAAGTTAAGAAAGAGTAAGGCAAATGCTTCACAAAATGATTAAAACACACAGGGTGTCGGCTATTCTTTGTCTTTTCACTCTATTTCTGTCCTTTTTATACTTTTCCCTTTTTATGGAGTTTTTGAGAGCAGGCTCCTTAAATATAAATGGGGGTAGGGATGGAAATAAGTTGGCAATGGTGTCAGAATTATGTAGAATTAAGAAGGTGGATATTGTTTTTTTGCAAGAGACACATTCTAATACAGAAAATGAGTCGGAATGGGATAGATGGTGGGAAGGAAAATGTGTGCTAAGCCATGGGACAAATTTGAGTTCTGGTGTAGCCATATTATTCTCAAAAAATATAAATGTAAATATTTTAGTTATAGAAGAAGTTGTAAAGGGAAGAGTATTATTAATGCATATAGAATATAAGGGAACTGTGTTTGTGCTTATAAATGTTTATGCACCAAATATTGGGCCTGAGCGGGTGGAGGTTTTTATGAAACTAAAAAATGCTGTTCAAAAAATTGGAGATCAGGTGTGTGTTATCATTGGAGGTGACTGGAATTGTACTGTTGATTTTATAATTGATAGGAATGGGGAGGAACCTCATAATGAGTCAAGTGTGGTATTATCAAAAATTATAAAAGAGCTTAATTTGATTGATATTTGGAGGAAAAGAAACATAGGAATTAGGCAATATACATGGGTTAAAGCATCTGAGAATAGGGTTTGTAACAACAATGACTTATGTTAGGGAATTAATTAGCTCAAATTAGCATTAATGTGAATATGCATATGTTGCTTACATGAATTAAAGAATTCCCAAATAGGGAATTGGTCAAAACCTCGGCTTATATCAGAGGTTACACAATTACTTGTAGTACTCACTGATATAGACGGGTAGAATATGTTCAATTTGGGGAAATTTTAGGTATAAGTTGAAGAATGTTCATTTATTGTACGAACTGTACGTCCAGCACACAAAATGTACAATATCTGAACGGAAATCTCACGTCTTTAACACTGATAGACAATTCTTTTTCCTGTGGCCACAAAGAAAATAATTATCTTAGTGCTTTAGACCATTTGGGATTTCTTTCAATAGTAAAATTTATCGTAGAGCTTTAAGAGGTAAAAATCTGCACTACTCAGGGACTCAGTATTGAAACAAACAGGCAAACTCAATTCAAATGATTTAACAAAGTTTATTCAAACGAGCTACTGGTTACATATACTATTTTAAATCACACAGGAGTAAATATGCATAAACAAAAACAATATACGATCGCAAATAAGGAATACAACAAAATAACGTAAAATCAAAGGTTAGAGTAGGGGAAGAAAAAGGGAGAATATAAGAGAGAGAGAGATTGATTTTTAAGAATGGGTTTTGTGTGTGTACAATGAGAGCGTGATAAGGAGAGGGGTGTGTGTGTGTGTGGGTAGGAGCACGCCTTTAGCAGCACGTGGTTGTGTGTTTCTGTCTAGGAACACGTGAGTATGTGGGTGTGTATGTGTGTGTGTATGTGCAGATGTGTGCGTAAAAGAGTGTGTAAGTGTGAGTGAAAGAATTTAGAGATAGGTAGAACAGTTCAGTCATTCACAACGAAACCCCAATAGACACAGTAATGTTAGACACTTTAAACAGCACTTCAGATTGCAAATTAAGGTCTACGTTACGTCTGAGTTGTAGATCGGCCCTCTTTGTGTGGTCTCGTCTGTGTTGGACGGAAGCGGAGTCACGTGATTACAGCGTCTGGTTGCTATAGCGACTCGAAGCGAGCGAAACTCAGCAAAATGATCTTTAGCTTTAAGTTGGTTTCTTGGGTTGGTTGAAGAAGACTATCAAACTGAAGTAAAGTAGTTTTAAGAAAATAAAACTTGGAAGAAAATGAAAATAACAGCGAACGAGGCTTCCAAGGATGGAAGAAGGCGTGTCGTCTTTCTCTCTCTGGCGAAGTGCACTTTAGAGGAGGAAAACATGATATTTTAAAGGGGCCCAACTCACGCCCTCTCACGTATGTGAGCCAATGGTCCTTAACGGCGGGTCGGGTCCACCTCCTGACGTTTCGAGGGTCGATACGCCCCTTCCAACTAAGTATTGAAAGATAAATTCGTTCCTAACATTAATAACACTGGTATTAATAAGAGAATGCATCCTCTGATATTTTGTGTTAAAGATTCCACACCGTTGGGATTTATGGAGCACAACGATACCACGAATGGTAACTTTATGACATAGTCACCCGCAGAGATATGATTTTCCGCGATTATAGTCACATCAAATGGATTACAAATCAATAAAGCTATATAGGCATAATATTTGGGATAAAGGATCATGCATACATCAAGAGAATACATTTTAAACATTTCACAAGATGATTTTGATCCACACGTGGTAGGATCTGTGTGTGCTTTCTGTGTGTGTGTGTGCTGACACAGTTCGAGAGTTCAGGAGAGTTCAGGCTTGGCGCGATGAACTTTTGTCCTTGAGCACGGGTTGATGGTTTATGTGTGTGTGCTGGCTTGTCTTGATGAGATTATCAGCCAGCGCATCTGGCCAGACAGAGCTCTTTGTTTTCTGAACGTGTTAAATGAGTGTCTAAATGTAAATAAATGTCAGAGAGAGAATCCTTGGGGTTCTCTCGAGATTGCTCTTATTGGTCAGCGGATGTTCGCCAAGCCATAAATCCGAGGTCAGCAGTAAGGGATCTCTGTTTTCAGATAGGCAGTTAATGATTTACGCCATTTGTTGGCGCCGTTGGGTCTGGGGTCCAGGAAGGAAGAATCTTGAGACAATAGAGGTGTTTGTGGATTAGGATGCCAGTGATTTGATTAGGTCTCAGAGCAAAAGGGGGTTTGATCACAGCTAATTTCAGTAATTTAAACAAAGAGAGAGAGAGACTGGTGATCTGGCCATCTCCTTTGTGTTACAGGTTAGTGGGGCAAGGCTAGACAGATTTTATATTGATAAAACATGGAATAATAAGGTGATGAATGCTGTTATTTTACCTGTTGGGTTTTCAGATCACCATTTGGTTTTATTTGATTTAAACATGAAGGCAATTACAAAGCCAAACTATTTTTGGCATTTTAATGTTAAATTATTACAAGATGCTTTATTTTGTGATAGTTTTGAATTATTCTGGAATAAATGGAAAATGCAGAAAGAATCTTTTGAAAACATGTGTCAGTGGTGGGATGTTGGCAAAGTAAATATAAGAATATTTTGTCAAAATTACAGTTCACATAATACATCAAGGGTGAAGTTTGCAGTGAAAAGCTTGGAGAAAGACATTCAAAGAATGGAAAGTACTATTTTTACTAATAATGAAACTGGGCAGAGTGAGCTGTTGAATAAGAAAAAGAAAGAACTTGGCTCGTTACTACAGGAGCAAGTGAAAGGAGCAATTGTAAGGGCAAGAATCTGTTCTATTAAAGACATGGACGCTCCTACATCATTCTTTTTCAACCTTGAAAAGAAAAGCTCCCAACAAAAACAAATGGATCACCTTCAACGGCCTGATGGGACTATAACGTCAGACCCGGTAGAAATAAAGAAGCTGGCGGTTAACTTCTACAAAAACCTGTATGAAGCTGAGAACTGTGAAGTTGAGAGTGCTTCTGATTTGCTGAGTGATTTACCTCAGGTGGAAGATGAGGGGAGAACATCACTAGACAGTCAAAAAACTTTTCAGGAGATTACAGAAGCAATGAAACAGTTATCAAGAGGACGTTCTCCGGGAATTGATGGACTGCCAGTTGAGTTTTACCAAGCTTTTTGGAATATATTAGGACAAGATCTGTATGAAGTACTCATTCAAAGCATCAAAAGTGGAACACTTCCTATAAGCTGCCGAAGAGCTGTACTGTCTTTGCTTCCAAAAAAAGGAAATCTAGGTCTTCTAAAGAATTGGAGACCAGTTTCTCTATTATGTTTGGACTATAAAATACTGTCAAAGTGTTTAGCAAATAGGTTAAAGTGTTATCTAGAGTTATTGGTTCAAAATGACCAGACGTATTGCATTCCCAAAAGGTCAATCATGGATAATCTCTTTTTATTGAGGGATGTAATTGATTTTAACCAATTTAATCATTTAAACCTGGGTATTCTTTGTTTGGACCAAGAGAAAGCATTCGATCGGGTTGACCATGTGTATCTTCTTAAGGTTTTAAAACAATTTGGATTTGGGGAGAATTTATATCTTATATTAAGTTATTATATTCAAATGTTTTTGTGATGGTTAAAGCTGGTGGAGGATTAAGTGGACCCATACCGGTATCAAGGGGTATTAGGCAGGGTTGCCCACTTTCTGGACAATTGTACAGTCTCGCTATTGAGCCTTTGTTGTGTAGGATAAGGAGAGATCTGAATGGAACCTTACTTCCTGGTAGAGATGCACCGATTACAATTTTCTAGGCCGATTCCGATTTCCGATTTTTCATTGAGTTTGACCTGCCGATACCGATTTTAGCCGATTCCGATTTAATTTTTTTCTAACCACTTTACAGCACACACAAATATTTATTTTCGATCTTTTCTTTAACCCTTTCACGCGTAAGTTTAAAATATTCTAACACCCCCACCCCCAGAGTGAGTTTTTTCAAGGCGAACGTTCCCTTTAATGTTTCCATGGCGACGCGTCACGCGATACACCGCAGTCTACTGTATGACAGATGTGTCGCTTTTATTTCGCTTTTCCTTTTTTATTCAAAATATTCACAAACTTGCTTACCATGTCATCAACTGGCCTATCTGATATTCCGATTCTCAAATACGTGTAAGTGAGTGTGTTTGGTCGTTTAAAAACCAATAATCTTGATCTATAACATGAGATGGGCGCCGCTGCAATGTTGTCCTGTCAGTCGGATTTACAGCACGTGAATTCAGTTTCTCCCGAAATGAATGCAAGAAAGTGGCCGGTGAACTGAGAAGAATAGAGTAAACTTTATAGTTACTTCCACTATGTTTGTCTGATATGAATAACACATGTCGGCAAATTATATTTGAATAGATTGTTATTGCTGCTTCCACAGACATCAGTGTGTATTTTACAAACTCCAAATGTATTGTTTTACTCGTGCTTATGTGTATTTAAATATCTGAAACCTAAAATAAACATTATGAGGTTGAAAACACTGCTTAGTTGTGATATATGACAGCGCTGAATGCGTCCGACTCTGGCTCAGCGCCAGCCAACGCGCGAAAGCACAGTTTGAATCTGGCAGTATTGCGACGTCACTGAACATGATAAATGTGGCACCGTAACGTTACTCTCAGGGGCACAGAAATAAAAATCCCATATATGAGACCGAACCGCTCAAAAGGTTAATCATGCGGCGCCCGAGTGCATTTGACCGGCATAAAATCGGCATATGTCAGACTGACCGGCCGGTCGCCGGTCATGGCCGATCACGTGAAAATCGGCCAATTCCGGTCACCAGCCGATCAATCGGTGCATCTCTACTTCCTGGTATAAATAGCAGTAGTAGGGTGTCTTTATCTGCCTATGCGGACGATATCACAGTCTTTATCACGAGTCAAAATGATGTTGATATTTTAACAGGAATTATTAGTAAATATGAGAGGGCATCTTCAGCAAAAATGAACTGGGGGAAAAGTGAAGGGCTTATTATTGGTCAGTGGGGAGGGTTAGGACCTCCAAAGTTACCAGGTGGATTGCTGTGGGTAAGAGAAGGGTTAAAAGTTTTAGGTGTTTTTTTAGGAAATACAGCATTTAAAGGAAAGAATTGGGAGGGAATGCTGGAGAAGGTGAATGCTCGATTGTCTAAATGGAAATGTCTATTACCACAATTGTCGTACCGAGGAAGAGTTCTGGTGGTAAACAACCTGGCTGCCTCTATCCTGTGGCATAGACTCGTGGTGCTGGAGCCTCCTGATGAGCTGATCTGCAAGATACAAAGGACTCTTGTGAATTTCTTCTGGAGTGGAGAGCACTGGATTCGTGCAGCAGCGCTGTATCTTCCAGTTGAAGAAGGAGGCCAAGGTCTGGTGGACGTGAGGAGCAGAATCTGTGCGTTTAGAATCCAAGCAGCACAGAGACTTCTCTACCATAAGGACTTGGTTTGGTCTCAGACTGCAAAGGCAATTCTTCAGAAAACTGGGGGTCTTGGATTGGATAGACATTTATTTTTAATGAACCTGGAGAAGATAAACATGTCTGAGCTTTCGCATTTTTACCGGACAATGTTGCATTCATGGAGAGCTGTTTTTAAAGTTGAAAGAGAGGTTGATGAACCTGGGAACTGGGTTCTACAGGAACCATTGTTTTTTAATTCAATGATTCAAACAAGACTTTTGTCCTCTGTAAGTGTGAGTGCATGCTTACAGAGAAATGGAATTGTCAAGCTGGGACACCTCTTGAATAGAGATGGATGGAAGTCGTTGGAGGAACTTAAGGAAATGACTGGCTTAAGATCGTCACGCTTGACAGAAAAGTTGATGGAGGAGATTGTCAATGCCTTACCAAGCAGTTACAGAGAGTACATTGGGAGAGGAACTCCGATGGACTTGACGAATGAACAGGAACTCCCAGGAATTAAAATCTCACATCTTATAAAGATGGAAAATGAAGATGAAGATGTGGGGTCAATTCTATCTTTTAAAACCCCGCAGCTGGAATATTTTGAGTATGCATCAAAAAAAGCAATATATTACTCTACAGTCAAAGTTTTACACCAGGACTCTCTTAAAGGACAGAAAGCCTCCAGGTGGCCAGGTTTGTTGAAGCCGGACTTCCTCGTGAGGGACAGGTGGAGAGCCCTGTATAAGCCTCCCATAGAGAAGCGCACCGCTGATCTGCAGTGGAGGCTTATCCACGGGGCGATAGCTACGGACAGACATGTAGCGCACCTGAATCCAGCAGTGGGGGAACAGTGTAGGTTTTGTGGAATGGTAGAAAATTTGGAACATTTGTTTTTAAGATGTAATAGGTTGAAAGGTCTTTTTAATCTTCTTGATAGATGGTTTCAAGCATTTGATGAGAATTTTTTAGAAGAAGTGTTTATTGGGGGTATGATGTACAGATTCTTAATCAGAAGGAAAGCGTGTTTGTTAAACTACTTGATCGGAACTGCAAAATTAGCAATTTGGAAGACGAGAAAGAATGAGGGGCTGAATCTTCTTAGTACTGATGCTGAATTTATGTTCAAGAACCTTGTAGCTGCAAGGTTAAATATAGAGTTTGTATATTATAAGCTTATAAAAAATGAGGGATGTTTTGATGATATTTGGTGTCTTAATAATGTTTTGTGTGAAATTGATGAGGGCCAGTTGGTTCTGAATTTTTAATTTATTTTATTTTTGATTAACGAGTATTTGATAATGGTGTGAATAATGTTTTTATTATGTAAATAATAAAGTCTTGTTAAACCTCTCTCTCTCTCTCTCTCTCTCTCTCTCTCTCAAATTCAAATTCAAATTCAAATTCAAATTCAAATGAGCTTTATTGGCATGACTTGTACAGTATTGCCAAAGCATTGGCCATTACATAAATGGACATTACATAAACAATAATCAATAAATTCTATAAATCAATCAGTAAACAAATGCATGAATACATTTATATAAACAAGAAAAAAAAAGCAAAAAAAAAAACACCTTTGTACATTTGTACCAACATTCAGACAAGATGAGAGTGATTCTGACTTTAGTTTTGTCCACTGGCTGAACTCTTGTAGTTTGTGGCTGTCACATATTTTGCTGCTGTTGTGATTGAGCTGGAGTTCTCTCCCAGAATATGCTTTAATTTTTCTGAATTTGGTAATGCCATAAAATTTGATTCTAGTTGTTGGAATCTAGTGAAATAGTCTGATCTAATGCTGTGATAGTGATCACAGTGTATCAGGAAGTGTTCTTCTGTCTCCACCTCTCTCTGAGAGCACAGTGAACACAGTCTCTGCTCTCTCGGCTGCCATCTCTGCCTGTGCCGGCCTCTCTCTACAGCCAGACTGTGGTCACTCTCTCTCACACACACACACACACACACACACACACATTTTTTTAATTTCTCTTTAAACTCACTTACAACGAACATTTTCTACTTTTCCTCACCTCATAGTTACAACGCGGACTGTTGAGCAGACGCGTCTCAAGCCTAGTGATCCAACGCTGGATACTCTTATAGGTTACGTCCGTGGATCACGGCTGAACGCGTCTTCTCCGCATTCATTTGCAAACAAACATTTTTTCGCCTATCGTGCGTCTACTCTACACCCGTACCACTAAAAAGACGGATTATATCCAAGACTTAAGCCATAAATTAGTATTAATATTGATAGCATCACTGGTAGCGTCGTTGCTAACTTAACGTACTGTCCATCTGTTAAAATGGCGAATATATCAGATGTAAGTAGTCTACCTTTTGGTGCAGGTGAAGACACATTTGAGCTGCACGCGGTGCAGTCCGAGCTGGAAGCTGTTGAGAAACAGATCCACGACCTTTTAGTGAGAAAAGCCGAGCTGATAGACCAGCGTTTGGCTCTTGAAACATCACGCGCCGATGTGATTAACGTTACTAACCCGCTGACTCCGACCTCGTCTACTCCGTGCGTTTCTCAACATCGGTCCCGAGCGTCGAGGTCGAGGTCGCGATCAGCCATGGTCTCGTTCACTCCGGCTCCAACATGCCACCACGAAGCCTGGATATTTCCGCAGCGGAAGACGCGAGTCAGGTCTAGACCAAGAAAACTCTCTCCGACCCTCCCGGTTTTCGAGTTATCCACACAAAACCGCTTCTCACCTCTTCGCGAAACAGAACGCGATGCTGTGATCATCGGCGATTCCATCGTTCGACACGTACACGCTACGTTAAATAAAAGTAAGGTGCATAGTCACTGCTTTCCTGGTGCTCGTGTTTCTGAAATCGCCGCTCGCGTTCCCGAGATCCTGAACGAGCGCGTCGGAACTGTGGTCCTGCACGCAGGAGTGAACGACATCAGGCTGCGCCAGACGGAGGTTCTGAAGAAAGACTTCAGGAATCTGATCGATACGGTACGCAGCACATCGCCTGATATAACGATCATTGTGTCATGACCGCTTCCCACGTACCGACTAGGACATGAAAAGTTTAGTAGATTATTCGCGCTAAATGAATGGTTAATGTCATGGTGTAATGAGCAGAAACTGCTCTTTGTAAATAATTGGAATCTGTTTTGGGAGCGTCCTAGGCTTTACCGTGCTGATGGCTTACACCCAAGCAGATTCGGATCGGATCTTCTGTCAGATAACATCTCCAAAATGTTAAATACCTTTTGACTAGTAACCAAAAGTCCAAATCATAGTCTCTGCTGCACCAATTTAACTGATATAAATAGTGTTGAACATTGCATAGAAACTGTGTCTATTCCTCGTTTAGTGAGATCAAATAATAAATCTACTGCAGGATCTAGAAAAAATCTAATTGTTATTAAACCAGAGAATGTTGCTATTAGTAATCAAAAACAATTTCTAAAGCTAGGTCTTCTAAACATTAGATCACTCACACCTAAGGCAGTTATTGTAAATGAAATAGTCACAGATAATAGCTTCGATGTACTTTGCCTTACTGAAACCTGGCTTAAACCAAATGATTATTTCGGTCTAAATGAGTCTACTCCATCAGGATACTCCTATAAGCACGAACCCCGTCTGATTGGTCGTGGCGGCGGTGTTGCAACAATCTATAGAGATATTCTCAATGTTACTCAGAAAACGGGCTATAAGTTTATTTCATATGAAGTACTTGTACTAAATGTTACGCTCTTAGATGTTAGAAAAACATCCCTATTATCTCTAGCCTTGGCTACCGTATATAGACCGCCTGGGCCTTACGCTGATTTCCTAAAAGAGTTTGCAGATTTTCTCTCTAACCTATTAGTTAATTTTGATAAAGCATTAATTGTTAGAGACTTTAATATCCACATAGATAATTCAAATGATGCGTTAGGGGCTGCGTTTACAGATTTATTAAACTCCTTTGGGGTCAAGCAAAACGTTACCGGACCAACTCATCGTTTTAATCATACACTCGATTTAATTATATCATATGGAACCGATCCAACCGATATAGATATCATTCCACAAAGTGACGATGTCACTGACCATTACATGGTAACTTGCATATTACGTACCCCTGTAATATATCATGCTGCGCCGCGTTATCGATTAGGCAGAACAATCCTTCCATCCACCATAGATAATTTTTCAAATAGCTTATCGGATCTGTCTCAGCTGCTCAGTGAACCCAAACAAACAGATGAACTTGAGGAATTAACTAGTATTATGAGCACCATTCTCTCTGGAAAATTGGATATTGTTGCACCCATTAGACTAAAAAAGGTCAGAGAGAAAAGTAAAGCACCATGGTACAACAATACTACGCATGTTCTAAAGAGAGAAACCCGTAATTTAGAGCGTAAATGGAAAAAAACTAACTTAGAGGTCTTTAGAATCGCGTGGAAAGACAGTATGTCACGTTATAAAAAGGCCCTAAAAGAGGCCAGGGCTGAGCACCTCCGCAAACTAATAGAAAACAACCAAAACAATCCTAGGTTCTTATTTAACACCGTGGCTAGACTAACAAATAAACAGATGTCTCCTGAACAAAATATTCCGTTAGAGTTTAGTAGTAATGATTTCATGAAGTTCTTCACTGAGAAAATAGAAAACATCAGAACCACAATTGTAAACGTTCAATCCTCAATCGCGTCTTATAACTCAGCCTCAACTATCACCCCGCAAGAACAATTACAGTGCTTTACAACTATAGAACAAAAAGAGTTAAATAAACTTATCACTTCATCTAAAACAACAACATGTTTACTAGATCCTATACCAACTAAACTATTGAAAGAAGTGTTACCTGTAGTGGAAGAGCCTCTCCTCAATATTATTAACTCGTCTTTATCTTTAGGTCATGTTCCAAGAACATTTAAACTGGCAGTTATAAAACCTCTCATTAAGAAACCACAATTAGATCCACATAATCTAGCAAATTATAGACCCATTTCAAATCTTCCTTTTATGTCTAAAATACAAGAAAAAGTTGTGTCCGCTCAACTGTGCTCTTTCTTGCAAGAAAATGACACCTATGAAAAGTTTCAGTCTGGGTTCAGGCCGCATCATAGCACTGAAACTGCGCTCGTTAAAATCACAAATGATTTACTTTTAGCTTCTGACCAAGGCTATATCTCAATACTAGTTTTACTTGATCTTAGTGCTGCATTCGATACTATAGATCATACAATACTCTTAGATCGACTACAAAATTATACTGGTGTTCAAGGACAAGCATTAAGCTGGTTTAGATCGTATTTATCTGACCGCTACCATTTTGTTTATTTAAATGGAGAAAAATCGATCATAACTCCAGTAAACTATGGAGTGCCGCAGGGATCTGTGTTAGGCCCTCTGTTATTCTCAATATATATGCTGCCACTTGGAAATATTATAAGGAAACATGGAATTAGTTTCCATTGTTATGCTGATGACACTCAAATCTATATTTCATCACGGCCAGATGAAAACGCTAAATTATCCAAATTGACAGAGTGTGTTAAAGATATAAAAGATTGGATGACGCGCAATTTTCTTTTATTAAATCCAGATAAGACAGAGTTAATACTTATCGGTTCAAAAAACCGCCCACAAAACCTCTCACTCTACAACTTTAACATCGTAGGATGTCCTGTTACTTCATCCTCTACAGTAAAAGACCTGGGTGTTATACTTGACTGCAACCTGTCTTTTGAAAATCATATTTCATATGTTACAAAAACAGCCTTTTTCCACCTTAGAAACATTGCTAAGCTACATAATATGCTATCAGTTTCTGACGCAGAAAAGTTAGTTCATGCATTCATGACCTCGAGACTAGATTACTGTAATGCTTTATTAGCTGGTTGTCCTGCATCCTCAATAAACAAGCTACAGTTAGTCCAAAATGCTGCCGCTAGAGTTCTAACTAGATCAAGAAAATATGATCATATAACACCGATTTTATCATCACTACATTGGTTACCTATAAAGTCCCGTATTAATTACAAGGTATTGCTACTGACTTATAAAGCCCTAAACGGCTTAGCTCCAGTCTATTTAACCGATCTTCTATCGCCCTATAATCCATCGCGCTCTTTAAGGTCACTAAATTCGAGGCTTTTGGTCATACCTAGGATATCCAGATCCACCAAAGGAGGGAGAGCATTTTCACATTTAGCTCCAAAACTCTGGAATAGTCTTCCGGATACTGTTCGTTGCTCAGACTCGCTCTCCCAGTTTAAAACTAGATTAAAGACGCATCCAGGCATTTATATAATACTTTTAATCTTACAGTTAAATCCGGTCTCTAGTTCATAAACGCCAGAGGAGAACTGGCCCCCGACTGAGCCTGGGTTCTCCCAAGGTTTTTTTTTTCTCCATTAGGTCACCTGATGGAGTTTTTCGGTTCCTTGCCACTGTTGCCTTTGGCTTGCTCAGTTGGGGATATTTGGATATTTAATTTAACTAATCAATCAACGATACTATTGATCAGCATTACCAAACATGGACGTTCCATTAGAAACAAACATTGATGTATTGTTTTAATTTATTACTGTGAAGCTGCTTTGATACAACCTATGTTGTGAAAAGCGCTATATAAATAAACTTGACTTGACTTGACTTGACACACACACACACACACACACACACACACCTCTCTCTGAGAGCACAGTGAACACAGTCTCTGCTCTCTCGGCTGCCATCTCTGCCTGTGCCGGCCTCTCTCTACAACCAGACTGTGGTCACTCACACACACACACACACACACACACACACACACACACCTCTCTCTACAGCCAGACTGTGGTCACTCACACACACACACACACACACACACACACACACACACACACACACACACACACACACACACACCTCTCTCTCTACAGCCAGACTGTGGTCACTCAGCCTGTACTTGGTCAGGGTCTTTCTCACTTTATGCTCTTTCACACAGCTCAGGTATTCTGCTGGTTTATAATCTCTTTTCAGGTGTAAATAGAGTTCCATCTTCTTTTGTGCTTTAGTAGCATCTTTCCAATAGGTAATGTAATTTTGTTTTTGTAATTTAATAATTTGGTTGGGCCAGATAGTGCAGTGCTGGTCTGGCTGTAGTTTCAGCATCAGCTGTGAGAGTGCGCTCCGGTGCCGGTTCTGCTCCTGACACCGCAGGGCCTCAGCCTGGTATGAGCTCGGGTCACTGCGCTCCGGTGCCGGTTCTGCTCCTGACACCGCAGGGCCTCAGCTGGTATGAGCTCGGGTCACTGCGCTCCGGTGCCGGTTCTGCTCCTGACACCGCAGGGCCTCAGCCTGGTATGAGCTCGGGTCACTGCGCTCCAGTGCCGGTTCTGCTCCTGACACCGCAGGGCCTCAGCTGGTATGAGCTCGGGTCACTGCGCTCCGGTGCCGGTTCTGCTCCTGACACCGCAGGGCCTCAGCCTGGTATGAGCTCGGGTCACTGCGCTCCGGTGCCGGTTCTGCTCCTGACACCGCAGGGCCTCAGCTGGTATGAGCTCGGGTCACTGCGCTCCGGTGCCGGTTCTGCTCCTGACACCGCAGGGCCTCAGCCTGGTATGAGCTCGGGTCACTGCGCTTCAGGTGCTGGTAGAACTTCACAGCTCTTTTCTGGATAGTGATCAGCAGGGGGTATTGTCCTAATTCAGCTCTGCACGAGTTGTTTGGTGTCGCTCTGTTTACTTTTAGGATGCTTTTACAAATTTGGGTTTGCAGAGTTTCGATTTCCTCATTTTCCCATTTTGAGAAATCTTGGGTTTTGAGAGGTCCCCATATCTCGCTGCCATACAGAGCAATGGGTTCGATTATTGCTTTTAGGATTTTTAGCCAGGTTTGAATTGGAATTTCATGTCGAATAGTGTTTTTAATCATGTAGAAGACTCTCATTGCTTTTGCTTTTAGTTCATTCACAGCCAGATTAAAGTTCCCTGTTGAACTCAGCTTTAGTCCCAGATATGTGTAATCGTGGGTGTGTTGGAGGACTTGGTTTCCTGCTCTGAAGACATATTTATTTTCCCTACACCTGGATCTATTTTGAAAAATCATTATTTTTGTTTTAGCGAAGTTAATTTTGAGCGCCCACGTTCGACTGAATGTCTCTACGATGTCGAGGAGCTGTTGTAGTCCCTCTTTTGTTTCTGACAGAATGACTAGATCATCTGCAAAAAGGAGACATCTGACCTCTGAGTCCGTCAGGGTTGGGCCGGGGGCAGTGGAGTTATTTAAGGCTTTGGCTAATTCGTTTATATAGATGTTAAATAGAGTGGGGCTCAATGGGCAACCTTGTCTGACTCCTTGATTTTGGGGGAAAAATTCTGTTCGACTATTCCCTATTTTTACAGCACATGTGTTGTTTTTATACATGGTGTTTATCAAATCAAATGTTTTCCCTCCAATCCCATTTTCTAGTAATTTTAGGAAGAGTCCTTCGTGCCAGATCGAATCGAAAGCCTTCTCAAAGTCAATAAAGCAAGCGAAGACTTTGGATTTATTCTGGTAAACATGTTTATCAATGATGGTGTGGAGGGTGTAGATGTGGTCAGATGTTCTGTGTTTGGGCAGAAATCCAATCTGACTTTTGTCCAGAATTTTGTGGGTTTTGAGAAAGTTCTGTAGTCTTACATTAATAATTGAACAGAATATTTTCCCCAGGTTGCTATTGACACATATGCCTCTATAATTGTTTGGCTCATATTTGTCTCCTTGTTTAAAGATTGGTGTAATCAGGCCTTGGTTCCAGGAGTCGGGGAAATATCCTACACTCAAAACAATGTTGAATAATTTGATTATTGCGGTTTTCTCTCTCTCTCTCTCTCTCTCTCTCTCTCTCTGCTCGTTCTTAGAGGCAGAAGAGCGCGTGCGCGCTGAAAAGTTCATATTTTGGTATGAACATTCACCCGCCAGTGTGGCGGATAGCCTTTTGAGATTTACTCGCCAAACAGAAAATCTACCCGGTGTGATCGTACGTGCGAAAGGGTTAAATTTATTGCAACATATATTTTTTCCACTTTTATTTTTTATAGAAATCATCTATAAACCCCCACTTTGGGAACCACTGCTCTAAGACATTGGAGGACCTGCTTCACGTGTTGGCGGTGTTCTGCTAGGTTTCGAGAGAATATCAGGATATAGTCGATATAAACTATAGCAAATCTTTAAAGGAAATCTTGGAATACTTCGTTCATGTAGCCTTGGAAGACTGAAGGTGCATTGGACAGGCCGTACGGCATGACCTGATACTCAGTGCCCGGAGGGCGTCACGAAGGCAGTCTTCCATTCGTCCCCCTTACGGATGCGGATAAAATTGTAG
The DNA here is from genome assembly GCA_022829025.1 of Squalius cephalus. Taxonomy (NCBI): domain Eukaryota; kingdom Metazoa; phylum Chordata; class Actinopteri; order Cypriniformes; family Leuciscidae; genus Squalius; species Squalius cephalus. The sequence goes on from CM040798.1 coordinate 154,049, forward strand.
GCACTCCGCAGGTCCAGCTTGGAGAAAATATGGGCATCACGTAGCTGTTCCAGGGCTGCTGGGACCAGAGGAAGGGGATAACTATACTTGACAGTTTGGGAGTTGAGGATCCTGTAGTCTGTGCACAGCCGCAAGCCTCCATCCTTCTTAGCCACAAAAAAGAAACTGGAAGCAGCAGGGGATGTTGAAGGACGAATTAAATCCTGTTGGAGTGCCTCTTGGATGTACTCCTCCATGGCCTTCTGCTCCGGGATGGACAAAGTATAGACTCGACCCTTGGGTAGAGTCGCCCCAGGTAGCAGGTCGATGGCACAGTCCCATGGCCGATGGTCAGGATTAAGGCCTTGGCAAAAGGCTGTGAGGAGAGCAGCTTCATTCCATTATGTGTCCTTCTTCCACACAATACAAACACAGATGGTTAGTCCATCTTCTTTGACGCTCCACAGGTGTGAGGTGGTACGAATCTACCTGCATCGGTTCTGGTGTTGGAAGGGTGGCAGATGGTACCTGAGGCGGAGGATGCAAAGCAGGTTGAGGCAGTGAGCAAGCTGAAAGACATTGTGAAACTCGAATGGACTTCTGGATGAAATTCTCTAGACCCATATTATCATCATGGATAACCATCAGTTGACGAATGTCGGGATTAAGACCTTGGCGAAAGAGCAGCTTTGTTCCAACCGCTTGCAACGGCAAGAGTACGGAACTATAACGCATAGGAACTCACAGATTGGTTTCCTTGATGAAGATGGAAAAGTTGATCATGGACTGAGAGGGTGGATGTGGTTTGGCCAAAGACTTCTTTGAAGTGAAGTAGAAAGGTGGACAATGATTTCGTAACTGGAACGTCAGCTTGCCATAGCGATTGTGCCCACTGAAGAGCTTGTTCAGAGAGAAGAGAGATCACAAAGGCAATGCGTGCTCGATCAGTGGTGTAGAGATGAGGTTGCATTTCAAAATGAAGGTTGCATTGTAATATAAACCCGCTGCAATCCTCCGCCTCACCACTTTATGTCGCTGGTCGGGACCGGCAGAGGCAGCAGGTGAAGGAGGTGTTGATGGCGGAAGGAGTGATTGTCGAATGGCATTCACCAGTTCAGCGAAGGGATCTGCGGTGTCCGTGCTTGTGCTCAGCATAATGGATGGTCTGGTCTTCTGTCACACTCAGAAGAAGACAGACAAGATTCAGGTGAAATAACAAGAAGTTTACTGAAGTGCAGACTGTACAGATGAAAACATTAATAAAATGATTACCATTCACACGTATCAGCGGAAACTACTAAAACGCTGTATTATGTACAAGTATGTAGAAGAGATGCTGTATTATGTATTATGTATGTATTCACAAGTAATTGCCAATTTCACTTTGCAAAGAAAGACTGTGCACATACGCATTCAAACACTCATGCTAAGTGAGCTGATTTGGCTTTCAGACACAGTGCTGTTACTGTGCCGGCTACAAAGCTGTCATGAGTTAGGTTTGTTTTCCTCCTCTTTCTCTCTCTCACCTGCTTCGTTCCTGCACCCTATCCACCTGTTTGTAATTGTAATCAGTGCGCTCGCTGATTGAGATTGCACCTGTTCCTCCTTTGTTTTGATCACTCTTACTATTTAGTGTCCACCCGTTTTGAGCTTCTTTGCCAGATTATTGCTAGCCACTTCAGGCTCGTGGAGTTGTTTCTCTTCTAAGATACCCTGGGGCTCGTTCTTCGTACGTTGCTTATTACATCCGAGATCAAATGACACATCCAAGATGATATCATCGTGCTAATCATGATCCGGCTAATTGGGTTCTTCGAACACACCTGTTGTTTATGATTAGTATCGCTGGATTGAGTTATCTGAGATAATTGCGCGTTCATGCGAAGTTTAAAAGGGGATATGTATCGATAGTAGAAACATTGATCAGCAACGCTGCTATTGGCTGCTCAGCGTGGTCAAAGAGCGCGCTCAGCTTTTCTCCTCAGCAGAGCAAGAACTAATAGTCGAAGTTTATTCGGAATTTTAATGTTTAATCAAAACGCCAGGGAACACCTCAAAGTCTGCAAAAGCCAGGAGAGAGGGCTGGCAAAAAGTAGCAGACAATTTAAATCCGTTAGAAGTGGCCATGTTAGATGGTTTTATCACTTAATAGCCTATATTTTTGTATTTTAATAATTGTATAATTACTTTGTTCATTGTAATGTCAGAGTCGCCACACTAGAACATGGGAACAAATAAAAGTGAAGTACAAAAATATTCTACATAATGGTAATTTTTAGTTATATTATAGTCTCTTCTATAAAAGACACTGTTAAATAAATGGTTATTGTCTGTTTATAAAAGGAACCAAGAAAAAGGCTGAGGAAAAAATTAGAAAAGATCTTAGTAGCCTACACTGTAAAATAATTTTTTGCTGCATTAAATTAAGGCCGTATAGTCATTTCAACTGTTAAATCTTGAGTAATGATGAATTGCTTTGACTTGTGAAAGTGAAAACTGATAAACTTATGTTAATGTAATAATATTTTGCCATGAGTTATTGATCACATTTTCCCCAGTGTAGTTCATTGTAATGGCATTGTGTTTTCCTCTTTTGTGCACTTTTACATAATACACCAACACTTGTATCTGTTCCCAAGAAAGCGGTGGCTGAAATATGTGCAGTAAGTGGACATTTTCTAACTTTCCAAAGGAAAGAACGTATAAGACTTTGTAATGTCCATTTGTTTCCATTGCACTGGACAGTGAATAAACCCTCTCAGATAACTGTCATATGGAGGAACTAGCCTACATGCAGGTGCATAAATAACTTTACTTCATTTATACTTGTATGCTTTATGGCTGCAATATAAGTTGCAGGATTCCACATCTACAGAAAGGCCTACAGAAGAGTCTGCACAGACAGAGGAGACATAGGCCTACAGGTGGGCAGTGTATAGCCAACATTCCCTTTTTATTTGTTGCATGAGGCATGTGTCTAATATCTCTTGTTGCAGGCACTTGACCACTGGCTTTTCTTTACAAAGAACAATTGAAATAAAGCTCAAGGAACTAAGCATATTTGTCTTTTATTAAACATTTAATGAAAAGTGTTGGGCTTTTTTTTTTTTGGCAATGTTGTGTAATATGGCACATGCAGCAATGTCACAGGCCCTGTCAGGTGTGCAACCCTCAGACTTTTCAGACACTGAAATCTTCCCTTTAGTTAGCCAAAGTTCATTTCATTGTGTGCCCTTGTCCTGGTAGGAGCTGCATTGTAACTGGTTTGGGTCAGGGAATGGGGTCATAAAACACCTGTCTGCAGGAACATGTCATATGAAGAAATGCAGTTCTGTTAGGATCAGCATAAGTGTATGTAATACAGTGAGCTTGATATTTAATTGTGGAACTTTCCTTACCACTTTCAAATAATGTGCATAAATGTGAATCTCTGAAAATTCTTAAGTCATGCACAGATCCTGGCCATTTTTCTTTCACATTTGTGATATGGAAGATTTTAGTTAACTGCCTTTTTTTTTTTTTTTTTTTTGATTACTAATCTGGAATATTAAGAATCACAATAGTAACTGGGCTGCACATTTACATTGTGAACCCCCTTTCTGTTCACATAATCCCCTTCATTGAGGCCTTGATGGCAGCCTCCACTTTAAAATGAAAATTCTGTCATCATATAGGGGAGAGCGGGACACAACCTAACGCTTTTTGACTTTCTCAGTTTGTGTAAATCTACTTATGGTTCAGAGTATTTTATTTTTTCCCACATTAATTTCCCACATGTCTAGTACAATTATGTGTTTTTGTTTTATTAATATAGTATATACTTTTTTCTTGATATACCCCGAAAGAATGGAAGTGAAATGTGACAACATGCCCCATAGGTGGGGTACATTGTAACATGTGAGGGGCACATTGTAACATGACCATATGACAGCTTAAAATGTTATCTGATCTAATAAAAAAAATATACAAAACAAACTAAAATATTTTCTAAATAAAATACAATTAAAAACTTTTTCATATAAAATAATGGCAATTTTTAATAATTAAATATAAACTCATTTTTGAGTTTTGACTACGAACACATGAAAACACAGCTACACAACATAGTTCAAAACAAATAAATAATTAGTAATTTCTGAACATTGACCCTCAGTCTTTATTCACCTTTTTCTCATGTTTTCTCAATAAAATTAATAAAAGTATAGAATATAATAGCATATTTCTAATAGGGGCACATTGTAACGCAGTGTTACAACATGCCCCCGCCTGCACAACTGGGATTTAAACCCGGCTAGTGTCTTCTGATAGTTAGCGAAGCATTAAAGAACTATCTCAACTGTTAAATAACATCTTGGAGATTAAAATAATATCAGATTTGTCTTATTTTAAATAAACACAAAAAAATAGAGATGAAAAATTAACTTAAGTAAGAAATTTACTTTTGCTATGGTTTAATAAATGTCTATGGATATCTTCCAAAAAAAATAATAATTTTGGAGGATTTTTTTTTTCTATATAGTGTTGATATGGCAACTAGTAAATAAACAAAGTTTCGTCATCCAAGCATGTGCGGAAGTATTTAAAACAAGCGTGTTACAACTAACCCCGCGTTAGGTTGTGCCCCGCGCTCCCCTACTCACCCTCATGTTGTTTCAATCCTTTATGAATTTCTTTCTTCTGCTGAACAGAAAGGAAGATATTTAGAAGAATATCAGTAACCAGACAGTTTCTGGTCTCATTGACTTCCATAGTATTTTTTTTCCTACTATGGAAGTCAATGAGACCAGAAACTGTCTGGTTACTGATATTCTTCTAAATATCTTCCTTCCTGTTCAGCAGAAGAAAGAAATTCATACAGGTTTGAAACAACATGAGGGTGAGTATATGATGACAGAATTTTCATTTTAAAGTGGAGTATATCCCTTTAAGCCTGAGTGACATATAGGCTACTGTAATCGGCATGGTCATGATTGCATGATCCTCATAAAAAATTATGATAGCCTAAAAAAAAACTGCTTTAAAAAAAACTGCTTTACAACATTGGGTCTTCAGTGGCTTGGAAATGCCACAAAAAAAAAAACAACAACCTAAAACTGTTTTTTAAACCTAAAAGTGCCAGGTAAACTCCGAATGACACGACAGACAGCACTTTCCATCAAGTTCTCCGCATCTCCAATAGTGTAAAGGAAAGAGCCACTCGCAAATAATCTTAGGGTAGCCTACAGTTTGTGCTAGTTAAAGCCCGACTCCGACAAGTCGAAAATAAATGTGCGTTTCCAACAAATTAATAATGTAAACGGCAATCTCACGAGTCACGAGAAAAAATATATATCTCAGAAAGTGCACTATCGCTGCGCTGGACTTCCCGTTTCAGCTCCGCTTATGAAGCCGCAGTCTAATCCTGTTTACATGAAATAAGCTGCTCCCGAGCAGGTTTAAGCCTGCGCACCTGTTGCTATGACAGCAAGTCTAGGATGAGCGTCGAAGAACCAAACTATCCAAGATCATGCCAAATCGTCAACAATCAAATCCAGCTAACTGAGTTAGCGACGTACGAAGAACGAGCCCCTGATTTATGCGAGTCATTATTTTAGTCGTGTCTGTCTTGTCGTGCAAAATAATCGTCATTATTTTACCCTGCTGCCGGCCTGCTGTCCATCCGGTCGCTATCTGTGGTGCGGTGGGCATCGACTGGGGCTGTTCGATCGCCATTATCTCTCTGCTTCTAGTGTGAGACCTCTTTCCAGGACTAAGGACTATTCCTGAGTTTCAAGACAGTTATTCCTGATTTCACCTCCAGTTCTGCATCCACAATCAAGTCTTTATTTTCTCCTGTGAACGGCAGACTGCCTAAGCTCTTTTGTGACAGAATAAATTCCGTTATCCTGCACCTCTTGCGTTTGGGTCCTCTCTCCGATCCCTGACAAAAGCAACTGGATTACACTGAACAAGGAACTAAACTATTTTTGAATCAATAACATGACAGACAAATAACTTAATTATTCACACACATCAGTATTTGTTAAGAAACAAATAAATCATTAATACAAATATTGATTTCTTACATTAACACTGCTTTAAAAAATGTATTGAAAATGATTCTCATTAATGGAAGAGGCCTACATTTTGGTCTGTTCATCATACAAATCCTATAGTTCACAAGTTAGGCACTATATTTATGATACTATATGGTGAATATTTGTTTTGGTCCATTTTGGAGCTCAACAGCCCCTGGTTACTGTCTGCTTTCATTATATCATGTGAAAAAGAACAGTGTAAACATTCTGATAAATCTCTCCATTTTTATTCCTTCATATGGGTTTGGAAAAACATGAGGGTGAATAAATGCCAGAATTGTCATTCTTTACTGAACTACTGATTTCTTTATTGGTAATAAAAGTATAATTTTATGAAATTACATAATGTTGTTACAGTTGGTCAAAATTAAAAGATTGGAAGAGGTGTTGATGTGTTTCTTGATGCTATCACAAAATTTGTGAATGAGAGTAAAAGTATGAAGTACGTTGTCCTACAATAAGTGCTTTTACCATGACTAAAGGGTATATAAAGAAACATTGTAGTGGTGGTTAAAAAAGATCAAATAAGATGATTTTGATTAGTCAGTGATGAACTGCTCAACAAAGTTCTCCATGACCTGAAGAAGCAGCACAGCCAATGACACAGCAACTACCCAGAATGCACCTCTTTCCAGAGCTGAAACAGAAGAACAAACATACTTTGATATGTGCTGTGTCAGGCTTTGAACACTGGTATGTGCACTATAGTGATATTAGCGTGTAAAACACTTACTGTGAGAAGTAGAGGCTGCTGCGACCTGGCTAGTGGAGGGCTGAGCAACTGGTTTAGCGGTTGTAGTGCTGGTTTCTGTGGCTTTTATGAGTCTAACAGGCCCTGAACGGATAGTGTAGTTGTGGGTCAGAATGCTGTTTACTAGAGTCTTGTCTGTCATTTCCGAACATGGATCAGGGCATCTCTGGGTTTGTTTGGTGGTAACACAAAGTTGCACTAGACACTCAACATACATCTAGACAGACAAATGAACAGAGTTTAACAACAGACATGCAAGAAGGATAAGTAGGTTATCAAGCATATTGAGAACACAGATAATGAAACATACAGTGTCTCCCATTACACTCAGAGAACTGAGATCCAAGCGGTAAATTCGAACAGTCGAAGTTGACGTCAAGATCTCAAAGGTTCCATTTCCAGTTGCACAGCTGAAAGACAGAGAGCTGGGTGAACAGATTTATGATGGAAAGAGAAAGGCATGAAAAAAAACATGAAGTACATGAAACAAGATGAGAGATTTAAGGGAGAGGCTATTGAATCTGAATTATCTTCATTTGAGATTCCACCAATTATAATCACAAAAATTACCGAGTAAGAATTAGAGGTGCCCTGAATCTTTATGTCTATAAAATAAACTATAATTTAGCTTTCTACAATTACACTTTAATATCTATGTTACAATCATGTGTTTATTATATTGTTTTGCTTAGAGATTGAGACTGAGGGCCCTATTTTAACGATCTGAAACGCAAGTATCAAACGCGAAACGCAAGTAACTTTGTGGGCAGATCTTGACGCAAATCTAAAATGTGTTGGTCTGAAGTCGCTTCATTACTCATAGGTGTGGTTTGGGCGTAACGTGAAAAAACAATCAGAGCATCATCTCACATTCCCTTTAAGAGCAGGCGCGCTTGTTCCATGGCGGATTGCTATTATAACGGCGGATTTGCCAGACGCGCGCCAGGAGCGGTTCACAGCCGAGGAGACCGGCGTTCTCGTCAGGGCCGTAAAACACAGAGAAGTGACATTGGGGATGGAGAAACACACCCAGATTAGCTTCGGTTAAACAGGCGTATAATAATTTTGGTAAATGTGTAGGCTAGATTTATGCCTATTTTTTCACATCTTCATGGACACCACAATGATTTCCCTCATGTGGAATATTTTTCCTTGTAATTATGTATGGATTGCAAAAATGGCAACTGCTGTGTCTGTGTGTAGATGAGAGAAGCAAAGTGTATGCGCGTTGTGCACACGCTAAATTATGACCAAACATGCGCCCTTAAAATAGCATCTGATCGTGAATGGTTTTCTGGAACTTCAAAATAGCACCAGGGAACGTTTGCGCCGGAACACGCCTCCTCTTTTCACTGAACCGCCTCCAGGAGTGCAAGTTCATTCCCTAATTTACCGACGTGCATCTGTGGAGGGAAAAGTCAAAATAGGGTGCAAAATAGGAATGATACATGCGTCGGTCAATTGCGCTGGGTGCAAGATAGGGCCCTGAGGCTGAATGCCATCAGTGTAAGTCAATGTAAATGAGATTAAGGGGGATATCATCAAAACTGCACATCTATCTCTCCTCAACAAGCCACATTTTTTTAATATTCATATCTATAGCACAAATGGCACAGGAAAGGAAACATGTCAGTGTTTTGGGTGGAAAAAGAAAATGAGTGAGTGCTGCTGGTCCAGGTGCTGCCACATTGCTAGGGTGGTTGCCAGGGTGTTGCTATGCAGTTGCAAAAGGTTTCTAAGTGTGTTTTTTAGTGTGCTGCTATGTGCCTTTTAGGGTGTTGTGGGTGGTTGCATACAGGCCCAAAGTAAGTCCTTATGATATTTTTTGGGTCACTCATTCAGAGAACTTGTTAAAATTACCAACACTAATAACTATTAGCAATAGAAGTAGTTTGCGTAACAGACTCAGTCTTTGTCAGGGCTAATGTTGATACTAACCCGTGGTTTAGCAGAGGTCGTGTGTTTACAAAGTCTTGTGTGTCTGACTCAACACAACGGCCCACCATGAGCTCAGCACGGTCCAGTGAGCAGTTGGAAAACACATGCAGGTCCAGCATCTCCATCCTGCCTGTAGACCGCAGCTCTTGAGCCGCACGCACCGATCGCAAACTGCGCATACGCGGCAGACGCGTCTCAGCGGCCAGAGGGCCCTCTCCAGGGAAGTGGAACTCAATCCAGAAGGACACTGCACCAAACGTCTCCACGTCTGAAGGTATGGAGATTTTAAAAGCTGGAGCTTTGGCTTGTTGGCCGGGAATCCGGCAGGCGAGTGGGAGAATGAGAGTGGCAACACGGCTTATTGTGGATTTAGGATTGATGCTGCTTAAAGTGTTGGTGTACAGCAATTCTGAACCTAAATGCTGAAAAATATCAAAGATGACATACCAATGAAATCAAATTAAATTAAAATGAAATATTTAAAAGAAGCACCACTCACACCTTATGTCTCACACCTATAATTTCTTTAAAATCTTAAAAAAGAATGATGAGAGTTAATTTCTCTGCTGTACTCCAAGAAATATATAAACATATATTTTTTGTTAATTTGTTTTTCTGTCATTTTTTCTTTTCAATTTATTTCGTATAATAGTACTGGGCATTTACCTGGTGATATTTCTTTGGTTGTTCAATGTCCATTTAGAATGTGGGCCGTTTTGATTGACCGACCTACATTTTAAGTTCACTGTTTGCGCACATATATTGACTAGTTTTGTGATATAATGTAATTGTCAGGATTACGTTTTGTTCTGGTTTGGTTCTGTTCCTGTTCCCTGTCATATTAAGTTGACCTAGTTTCTATGTATGTGCCAGTTTGTTTCCTTGGAAACTCATTAGTTAATCATTCAGCTGTTCCTGTTTAGTTCCCTCATTTACGTTTGTATATTTACTCCCTCTTTTTTTTGTTTTTTTTTTCAGTTCCTTGTTCAGTATCGTCTGTGCTAAAGTCTACGTTTAGTAGATGTTTTTATTATTTCTCTTGCGATTTTCCTGTACCTTTGTGGATTATTGGATTAAAGATGGTTATTTACTGAGTCGTGCGCTTCAATAAAAAACCATGTTGTACATTATAAAGTAAATTATGTAATAAAATGTTCATGATGTACGTTAGGGTTAGTTAAGTTAAAGAAAAGAAAAGCAACTCAAAATGATGGAGCAGGTCATAATCACAAAATGTGCATTGGGTTTTTGTTCAGAAAATAAGCCTATATATATTAAATGTAATACATGCTATATATTATATTATGCTATAAAATATATTATTAGAGAAAATTATTACAGTTTTTTTACAATCGCTAGGACCCATTTCTCAATATTTAGGTCACTTTTTCAAAACTGCACAGTTCTCCTAAGAAACTTTCATCTTGGCACAGCAGTTCACATTTAAAATGCACTAAAACTACAAAAAAAAAAACAACTTAATTTCTCAAATCAACTTATTCTTTCACCCAACAAACACAATTTGTCACTCATAAAATGGGTAGCGTTTTGCCGGGCGGAGGTGTGACTTGACTTCCGGCTCTGCTTTCGACTGGGGCTGGCCTGGGTCGCTATAGCAGAAGCTGGCCTGGGTCGCTAAAGCTGAAGCCGGCCTGGGTCGCTGCTGGGTCGTGAAGCTGGCCTGGGTCGCTATAGCAGAAGCTGGCCTGGGTCGCTGCTGGGTCGTGAAGCTGGCCTGGGTCGCTGAAGCTGAAGCTAGCCTGGGTCACTGCTGGGTCGTGAAGCTGGACTGGGTCGCTGAAGCTGAAGCTAGCCTGGGTCACTGCTGGGTCGTGAAGCTGGACTGGGTCGCTGAAGCTGAAGCTGGCCTGGGTCACTGCTGGGTCATGAAGCTGGCCCGGGTCGGCGGGGCCATCTTGGAGTGAATAAAGGCAGTGGTGGAGCTGGCTCTTTTAGGCAAGAAGTGACGCATATCCTGCGATGACTTCTGGGCCTTGATGTAACGCTCCGCAAAGCCGCCTACCGTGGAGCCGAATAAGCCAGACGGGAAAACAGGGGAATCTAAAAGAGCCGTCCTGTCAGCGTCCTTAAATCACAGTGAGATTGAGCCATAAGTGACGCTCCAGCACCACTAGACTGGCTGTGGCGCGGCCGATGGTTTGGGCGGTGGCTTAGTTGCACACGGGAGCCAAATCATTCTCTTTAAACATTTGTTATTAAATTAGGGGCCGCTAAGACGACACCATTCTCTCTACACAGACTTTAAACGCGAACCTGTGAGAAACGCTGATGGCGTTCACATGCGCATTAAGAATTGGTTCTATAGTTATGTTTGAATATATGTGCGTCTTTCCTTATAAATTTTGATACAGAATTTTATTTTATTTTGTCACTTCGGGGTAGGTACGCGAAACGAATTTCCCGAGAACACTTTATCTGTAGAGTGGTAAAGGGATCCTCCATAGGGAGAGACTAGTTGGCACTTCAGCACTGCGTTGGCATCGGGTCCAGGCGAAGGTCCTTCATCAGATCTGGATACGGCCTGGATCCGGCAGGATGCGGGAAAACCTCGGGATAAACAAAGACACTAAAATTAGCGTAGATGCCATTCTTCTCATGATGTAACGAGTACATCAGGATTTATGGGAAGTGTTCCAGGTTCTGTCTGATCTAATCTATGCAGCCTAACACTGAATTATAGAAGCTGATAATGTGTTATGTGAATGCTATGTCAAAGAGATGTGTTTTTAGTCTAGCTTTGAACTGACAGAGTGTGTCTGCTTCCCGGACAATGTTAGGAAGACTGTTCCAGAGTTTTGGTGCTAAATAGGAGAAGGATCTACCGCCAGCAGTCGATTTTGATATTCTAGGTATTATCAACTGGCCAGAATTTTGAGATCGCAATAGACGTGAAGTAGGGGTGGGCGATATGGCAAAAATATCATATCACGATTTTTTTCAGAAAAATCACGATTCACGATTTTATCACGATTCTTTTTTTATGTTGGTTTTACTATTTTCTGACTGAGCATTGCAGCCAAACTAATATCCATATTTTAAAAACAAAGCCTTAGGTAACAAAATATAAAATAAAAAAGAACGGCAGACAGGGGCGAAGATAAAAATATTTGTCATTATTTTCTTTGTTATTAAATATTAAGATCAAAGATACACAGTACACATACACAATTTAATATACAAATTAAATAAACAGTGCTTTTTTTTTCAGCTACAGTAGGTGTATTTAGCAGTAGCATTGAAAAAAAAAAGTAATTAAATGAACAAATATGAAAATAAAACAAAACATAGTTCACTGTATAAACTATACATTGATACTTATTAAAGCTACTATTAAAATTATCAGTCAAGAGCAGTGAGTGATTTTCTCTTTGCATATTTGTTGTTTTATTAACATTAAAGGGATAGTTCTCCTATAAATTCAAATTGTCATAATTTACTCTCTCAAGTTGTTTTAAACTCGAATAAGTTTCTTTCTTCTGTTGAAAATAAAAGTTACTGAGCCACATTCTTCAAAATATTAATATTAGGAAAATATTAGAAGGAAATTAATACAGGTTTGGAACAACACTAGAGTGCATAAATAATGAGATCATTTTTATTTTTGGGTGAACTATCCCTTTAAGGACAAGCGGCAGCGTGTTTACTATTCAGCTACTGTCTCTTTAAGAGCTGCGCGCGACGCGTCTATATACACGCATTTGACAAGCAGATTTTCTCTCAATTTTCTCAAGTTTGCTTTCACTTTAGACATAACCGACTTTATGTAAACCTTGTGTGTATTTGACAGTATTAGCACAATAAGACTCGAAAGATAACTTAGTCCAGTATCCAGGCTTTTAGTGCATGTGAGCTTCACTTGTAACTTAACGTACGCACTGAGAAACGCGCATCACCACGCGAATTAAATGTTTAACCGACAAGTCATTATTGCACATGCAAATTATGAACTTTTGTGAACTGCAGTGTCTCGTTCCGCTGCATAAACTTTTTATGTGAATATACGTCGCGTTGTTCAGTGGGACAGAGGCGCCAGAACAGCAACTGGTAGATGCACGATACTACGATACTTCTTAAAAAGCAGATCGTGGAGACATTTTAATCGTCCACGATTAAAAATCGTCATATCGCACACCCCTAACGTGAAGGACTATAATGCGTTAAGAGCTCGCTCAAGCACTGCGGAGCTAAACCATTTAGTGCTTTGTAAGTGATCAGCAATATTTTAAAATTTATGCAATGTTTAATAGGGAGCCAGTGCAGTGTTGACAGAACCGGGCTAATATGGTCATACTTCCTGGTTCTGGTAAGAACTCGAGCTGCTGCGTTTTGAACTAGCTGTAGTTTGTTTATTAAGCGTGCGGGGCAACCACCCAGTAGAGCATTACAGTAATCTAGCCTTGAGGTCATGAACGCATGAACTAATTGTTCCGCATTTGTCAATTAGAGCATATGGCGTAATTTAGATATATTTTTAAGATGGAAAAATGCAGTTTTACAGATACTAGACACGTGACTTTCAAATGAAAGATTGGTATCAAAGAGCACACCCAGGTTCCTAACCGACGACGAAGACTTGACAGAGCAGCCATCAAGTGTTAGACAGTATTCTAGATTATTATGTGAGTTTTTTGTCCAATAATTAGAATCTCTATGTAACTGTCCGCTTGGAGTTATTTAAAAGGTCTAGATTAATGAGTGTAAATGCATATTTTGTGTATTTATAAAGAACGTTTTTATTGGGATTGTGGCGTGGATATGAACACTTCACTCTGCGTGGGCATCAGTGACTTCCACTAGTGGGCAGTATAGTTTCTCCCACTAGGCTAAACTAACCCTAAATAAACCCGTGCTTACGAGTTACAGCTGTGGCAAACTCATAAACAAAGAAAGAGCGAACCGAAGGGAGTACACAGTAAAGACGGTAAACTTAGGAACGATAAGGAACAAAGGAAATTGCCGGGTTTGGTTTAACGCCCTTGGGAAGCGGAACGAGGTACGTGTAGTTGTTTATATGTGGATGTTGCGGGAGTGAGGTGTTCATGTTTATTGTTGTAAGTTATTTAAGCTATGTATTGACAAAGAGCCATTTCGCTTTAATAAGTTAATCTGTGTATAATTTAAAGGTTATGGTGTAGTGAAATATAGATTTTGGTGGAAAATGATGATTGTTTAGTGGTGTATTTATTTAGGTTTTTTGTTTGAGTATGTTTGACTTAGCTAAGGAAATGTGTATAAAAGTACTTATGTTTGTATTTATCTGTATATTTTATAGTTTTCACGGTGTATTACGGATAACGGAAAAGAAATAAAGAAACCGTAAAGACATCAGTCGAGACTCTCCACATCTTGCTTATACCCACCGGGGGCAGTTACACTCTGTTTTTTCAGAGTTTAGAAGTAGGAAATTACTGGTCATCCAGTTTTTTATATCAGCTGTGCATTCCGTTAATTTTGTGAATTGGTAAGTTTCGTCAGGGCGTGAAGAAATATAGAGCTGAGTATCATCAGCATAACAGTGAAAACTAATGCCATGCTTCCTAATGATATCTCCTAAGGGTAGCATGTACAGAGTGAACAGCAACGGTCCTAGTACTGAGCCTCTTGCCAACCGTTCCGTATAATACGGAATCGTTCCGTATTTGACACATAAAAGTCTTGTTCCGTATTGAACTGATACGGAACGCACTTTGTTCCATATTTTTGAAAATAAATTCAGTGCAAATCCATGACAGACACATTATTAGCTTCTAATATAGCCTATGTCAGACAGACTATGAACGAAGACATTTGTAGGCTATGCTAAGAAAAAAAAACCCGACGGTGCGGTAACTTAGATACTAATTTCTCCCCCTGTTTGTATGATCAGCGTATAGCGTTTTTAACATCTTGGAACATCAGAGAATCCCCTTTTAATTGGTCGTTTCAGTCATTGTGAGTCACGTATCGTAGCAACGATGACGACAAGTGACAACAGCGGGAAATGTAAAAATGATAGCCTTTATATTTCACATCTATGTGGTTCAGTCTTGTAGGCTATATTGATTAGGCCTACTTTGCTATTCTATAAATATATAGGCCTAATAAGTTGTATTATAATATGCTATAATGTATGAAATATATTTATATAAATGTATCAATTAGTTTCCACAATATTCACCAGAAGTCATCATTTCAGGGGTTATTTTTCAAAATTTTCTTCCGTGGGGGCCAGGCACGGCGTTAGTTTTCGGCGCACCCAAAAAAAAAAAAAAAAAAACTAAAAAAAAAAAAAAAAAAACTTAATATATTCTAATTTTGTCAAGAATTATAAAAAATCGTCAATAAGCTCATAATTTGTACTACACTGAAAAAAATAATTCATTGGATTTAATTCATTCAATTGAATAGTGGACACTGGTTGCACACAAATTGTTTGCTTTGGTAGCCACTTACACAATTGTGTTCCATCAACACAGATTATTCACGTTTAAACAACACAGACGAACACAGACTATTCATGTTCAATCAACAAAGTAAATTATACTAAATATAAATTCATAAATCTTTTCAGTGCATGAACCAATCTTAAATGCTAAGTTTACAAACTCTTCCAAAGCCAAAGCATTCACTATTGATGTTGTTGAATCAGTCCACAACCTAACCAAATGCTCCACTCTTCTCCACAATGGTAACCCTATGTAATTTAAATGGTTCTAATAATTTGAATGTAATTGAACATTAAACACAATTACACACTATCAAGTCTTCCCCTTTTCTAATTTTCTCAAAAACACATAAAATAACACTTAATTTCAACATTTATTCTCTCTTAATTCAGCCATATGCAAAGCATGCTGGGAACTAACAAGCACCGCCCAGTTTCAGTTAATGCAACACAAATCATTCATGTAATCCAACACAAATGGATTAAGTAAACTTAAATTTTACCTATATTTAAGCAGATTGAACACAATCAAATTAAGTTTGGACACAATGTATAGCAATTGTGTTGCTTAAGATCATTTTAATCAAGCAATTTGAACAAGCAGCAAACATCTTTTTTTTTAAGTGTAAAATAGTCTAAATGTTTAGTTTTTAAAAAGCTGGCTATGTCTATTTTGATGTTTCTGCGCAAGTTCAGCAGACAGTGAGGTTCGAGTTTGTTCCGATCAGAGAGCGCATTTCTGAATATTCCGCTCCGCTCATTCCGTATAGGGTCGCTCGCTCAACCCAGATGGCCTGCTGTTGGTTCGAAAATATGTGGAATAAGGGCTGCCTTCGACTAATTTTTTTTTCTAGTCGACTAGTAGTTGTTCATTTAAGCCATTTGTGGACAAATCGCCCCTTTATATTAATTTAATTAGGCTACTTAAATAGGCTGGTACAGGATAATAAGCGTTATGACCGCATGCACGCATAAAGATTGCCACAAAGAACCGGTTAAAGTAATGATTATGAATGTGTCTAAATTAGCAAGGAGACATTTATTTGTTTAGTAATAAACTGGTGTTTTCTGTGTCGCTGCAAAGAGAAATGCACATTTCATATGGATAATCAGAAAGTAGCCTATTTATTTTGGTTTGAATATTTTCGTTTAAAAGTAGACATTTCAAGCTTTCTGTAATAGATAGTCTATATTTCTCAAATCTGTGAGGCACAAGCTGAGTTTCGGCGCCCTCCAGTTCACGTGAAATGCAAGTTGTGCTGCATGGCGCTTTATTACATTGCCTGCTATATATTTGCTTCTTATTTAATAAATACGGGCAATTTGTTGATAAAACATTGATCAAAATTAAGATACAATTTATACAAAACGAAAATCTTTTAAAAAGAGTTTTCTACAAAACAAAACTTAATGAAGTCGTCAAAATCATGTTTTACCAAAAACAGCGCCGTTGCTAGGAGGGCGCCAGCGCCTCTGCCTCGCGAGTGGATGATAGCCCTGAAGACGCCTAGCAATGGTATACCTTTAGTGGTAGTATACCTTTAGTTAAGTTATATCTTAAGAGTCTTCGTAGCGCGCTAAGAGTAACGTTATCGGAAAATGCAGCCCAGGTATGATGCGTAATGAAGATTCCAAAGCGCTCTTCTTTGGTCAGAACCATGGAGAGCGATCGTGGATATAGGTCGTCCTATGCACCGAAACTTTTAACAATGCAACAACAATTTTAAAGAGCACCAAGCTATTAAAATCTATATTATGTATACGCACAGATAATATAACAGTAGGCTTTATTAGTAAATATTTTTTTATTAGGTTAAACAGTGATTGGATAACGTTTTTAAATTAAGGCCCACCCACTATTGGTCTGGCCCATCCAAAACTGGAATCCTGGCGCCGTGCCAGGTGGTGGTGGTGGTTCACCAAACCCCCCTCCCCCCTAAGATCGAGTAACACTAATAGAGAGATACAACCACAATCGGATGATAAGAGCAAATCATTTGTGACTCTAATGAGAGCTGTCTCGGTACTATGGTACGGTCTAAATCCTGACTGAAAATCCTCACAGATATCATTACTTTCTAAAAAGGAACATAATTGTGAGGATACTGCCATTTCTAATATCTTTGACAGAAAAGGTAGATTCGAGATTGGCCAATATTGAATAATTCTGTAGGATCAAGTTGCGGTTTTTTAACAAGTGGTTTAATCATAGCCAGCTTAAAAGTTTTCGGTACATATCCTAGTGACAAAGATGAATTAATGATATTAAGAAGAGGATCTATAATCTCTTTCAGTAGCTTAGTCGGTATAGGGTCTAACATACATGTTGTCGATTTAGATGATTTAACAAGTTTAGTAAATTCTTCCTCTCCTATAGCAACGAATGAATCAAATTTTTCCTCAGGGAGACTACAATGCACTGCCTGATGCGATACTGTAGTAGACGGTTGCATAGTTATAATTTTCTCCCTGATATTATCAATCTTGTTAGTAAAGAAGTTAATAAAGTCATTACTGCTGTGTTGCTTGGAAACGTCTGGGGTTGAGGATTTATTTTTCGTTAGTTTAGCCACTATTTCAAATAAATACCTAGGGTTGTGTTTATTTTCTTCTAATAGGTTTGAAAAATAAGCAGATCTAGCAGCTTTTAAAGCCTCTCTGTAAGTAATTGAGCTCTCTTTCCATGAAATGCGAAATACCTCTAGTTTTGTTTTCTTCCAGTTGCGCTCCATCTCTCTGGCTGCTCTCTTAAGGGCCCGAGTGTGCTCGTTGCACCACGGCGTTGGACTATTTTCTTTAATCTTCTTTAAGCGCAACGGAGCAACTGTGTCTAAAGTGCTGGAAAAGAGAGAGTTAAAAGTTTATTTTGCAATATCGAGTTCTTCTAAGCTATCTGGGATGCTGAGATGCTGAAACTGATTAGGAAGATTATTAATAAAGCAATCTTTAGTGGCAGAAGTGATAGGTCTAACATATTTATAACACGGAGTCGGCTTTGCAGCCTTGGCTAAATGAAGTTTACACAAGACTAGATAATGATCTGAGATGTCATCGCTCTGCTGCAGAATTTCAACTGCATCAACATCTATTCCATGTGATAATATTAGATCTAGAGTATGATTACGACAATGAGTAGGTACTGATACGTGTTGTCTAACTCCAATAGAGTTCAGAATGTCTTTAAATGCCAATCCCAATGCATCTTTTTCATTATCTACATGTATATTAAAATCACCAACAATTAGTACTTTATCTGCAGCCAATACTAATTCTGATAGAAAATCAGCAAATTCTTTGATAAAGTCTTTGACTTTCTTTATGACAAATCTCAATCGTGATTTATCATTTACACTAGATAGTGTTACATTTAGCAACAACACTTCAAAAGAATTATATTTAAAACAAGACTTCAGTAATTCTGAAGATATTACTATAAATTACAGCAACACCTCCCCCTTTGCCTTTCAGACGAGGTTCATGTTTATAACAGTAATCTTGCGGGGTGGACTCATTTAAAGTAATATAATTGTCTGGTTTTAGCCAGGTTTCTGTCAAACACAGCACATCTAGATTATAATCTGTAATCATATCATTAACAATGAGTGCTTTTGAAGTAAGGGATCGAATATTCAGCAACCCGAGCTTTATCATTTGCTCATTTGTATTATATCTGTTTTTTATTTGTTGAACATCAATTAAATTTTTACCCTTGAATGGGTTTAGGAGTTTTTTGTATGTACTAATTCGGGGAACAGACACAGTCTCTATATGATGATAGCTAGGTGAAAGAGGCTCTATGTGATGGGATTTATGCCATGTCTTTGTGTGTTCCTGATGGACCTCCGGGAAGCACTGGGCTGGGCGCTGGTGGAGCTCTGGCTGCAGGACCCATTCATCGAGTCGGCTGCGGGCGGGCTCTTCTGGAGCCTACCAGTCCAAGCCTAGCTCTTCAACAGCTTTAGTGAGTTCATGCGAGGCTGGCATCATCACTCTGCTTAGGCGGCAGAGTCATCACCGGAGTACACCAACAATTCACAGTCAGAGGCGGCCAGAGACATCGAGTCCAGTTCTTCCTCAGATCCGCCGAATGAGATCATGCCACTCACGCCAGATGAGGGTCGTTGATCCTCGTGGGTGAAGAACACAGGGGACTCTTCAAAGTAAGGGGAGAGCAAGACATGCGGGCACTGGGCTTTCTTCCGCTTCGCTGCTCAGCTTGGCGGCGTCGTTTCTTCTTTCGTCTCGGCTCAAGAGGGGAAGGAGAAGTAGGAATGTAGCGTGGCCAGGTTCGGCTTCTCGCGGTGTGGGCAGCTGGAATCCAGAAGCGCCGCATCAGCGTGGGTGAAGCCCAGGCAAGAGACGCACTCAGAGCTCATCCAGAGTGGGCTGGTGAACCGCAGGGGAAAACACTTGGTCAGCTTGCTTAACCCTCTGGGGTCGGCAAACGCGCCCGCGCGTTTTGCTGGATTTTCTTCACATTGTAGCACAATAAACTTAAATTACTCCGTCATTTATGGTCATACAGAAAAAAGAAATATGAAAAAGGAATCTGTGAGATGTCTACTTTTGTATGTGTCCACTTACAATCAAATCAAAACATTGTGCTTTTGTAAAATAAAGAAAATAAACAGGGTGTGCGTTCGAATGTTGAATGTTTCATATTTTGGAGCGCGACGTGCGTTTGAATGTTTCATATTTTGGAACGCGTCGTGCGTTTGAATGTTTCATATTTTGGAGCGTGTCGTGCGTTTGAATGTTTCATATTTTGGAGCGCATCGTGCGATTGAATGTATCATATTTTGGAGCGCCGTGCGTTTGAATGTATCATATTTTGGAACGCGTCGTGTGTTTGAATGTTTCATATTTTGGAGCGCGTCGTGCGTTTGAATGTTTCATATTTTGGAGTGTGCCGTGCGTTTGAATGTTTCATATTTTGGAGCGTGCCGTGTGTTTGAATGTTTCATATTCAAAACGCGCTGTGCGTTTGAAAACCAAAATGCACCAAACACTAGGCTTCATGTTTTTATTCCAATCTCATTTCATATCATCATAACGAATGGAAAAATTTGAAGTAACATATGATAATCAATATATTTTTCTCTAGTGTAGTTGTTACTGAAGTGATCCTTTTGAAAGATTTATATGCTGCTATAGGTTATTGTTATTATTATGCAGCACTGTGCGTAGCCTATGTCTACAAGGCACAACAAACCTGGTGTTCATTATTGTTGGAAACATTTGTGAGTGTGTGTATTCTGTGAATTTTTAAAATAAATTTTAACCAGAAAAATCTAAAATCTATTCCCAAAATCGTGCAGGCCTATAGTTTCTCTTGATATCAGTATGTTCACAGGTTTTTTTTTTTTTTTTTTTTTTTTTTTACAGGGCCCAGATGCAACTGAGTCCTGCTGACTTCAACATTCACATGAGTCTCTGTACATGAACATGGTAAAGTGAAAATCAAACACCTTGGAAATGAAAGGTATGTACAATGTTTTTAGGAATGGCACAAAGGTCTCTGTCTTTGGATCATTGTTTTCAATAGTGTGCTTTTTGTCATTTGTTGTGTATCTTTGGATTATGTTGTTTTGTAAATAAATCCAAACAATCAAAAAGCCATTCTTTTTTTAATCTCCTCATTCTTTGTGCAAGGTTGCTCAGAATGATAGGGCCTGATAGCTCCTAATAGGGCCATTAGGGGAGTGTCTTTGTCTTTCTCAGGTGTGAAAATCCATACATATTAATGATGTGTTCACGCCTCCCGCATAAAGCTTTCTTACACAAAACACGTCTTACAGTTTTTAAATCAATATATTGTCTTATCTGAATGAGCAGTCAGGGTGATTTTCACATAGTTTTGGAGCAAATATTCTAGGCTACGTCAGACAATTTTCAAAAGTCTTTTGAAGAAATAATCAGTATGGGTTTCATGGCCTTATTTCAGTGACAATTGTTTTTTGTATTTTCACAAACCACGCATAAATGTCATTATCTCAAAACTACAAACTTTTACACACATGCTGCTGATATATTATTGTAGCAGAGTTTGTGCTGAATACAGTGTAATCAGACTTTAGCCATGAAAATGTCACAAGTAACAGAAATAACCACAAATGTCAGAGCATGTCAGAACACCTCCAGGCCCAGAAAACACCTCAGACCCCAGAGGGTTAAAGAACGTTTAATTCGCTGCGAGGCTCGTCGACGGCGGGAAGAGACAAGTAGAGAGGCTTTAGTCTTCTTCGGAGGAGCGAGATGATCTTCGCGCTGTAGGAGAAAGATTCTCACGAGATCTGACATTTCTGTAGCCTATTTAGGCAGCCGACCCCTTCCATTCCCAGATAGCAAGCACATTTGGGCCGATTCCGGCTGAAATGCGTTACTGTCGGCTCAGTGTCGGCATCGGTGAAAAGATAATGGGCCAGAGTCGTGCCGACTGTGTACACAACACCTCTGGCTGACATACGGCTTTTTATGAAGGGCCAGTGTCGGCTTAAAGCAGTTGTACTCGCGCTGGCTCATATACGACTTTTTATGAAGGGCCAGTGTCGGCTAAAAGCGGTTGTACTCGCGCTGGCTCATATACGGCGTTTTATGAATGGGCCAGTGTCGGCTAAAAGCGGTTGTACTCGCGCTGGCTCATATACAGCGTTTTGTGAAGGGCCAGTGTCGGCTAAAAGCAGTGGTACTCGCGCTGGCTCATATACGGCGTTTTGTGAAGGGCCAGTGTCGGCTAAAAGCGGTTGTACTCGCGCTGGCTCATATACAGCGTTTTATGAATGGGCCAGTGTCGGCTAAAAGCAGTGGTACTCGCGCTGGCTCATATACGGCGTTTTGTGAAGGGCCAGTGTCGGCTAAAAGCAGTGGTACTCGCGCTGGCTCATATACGGCGTTTTGTGAAGGGCCAGTGTCGGCTAAAAGCAGTGGTACTCGCGCTGGCTCATATACGGCGTTTTGTGAAGAGCCAGTGTCGGCTAAAAGCGGTTGTACTCGCGCTGGCTCATATACAGCGTTTTATGAATGGGCCAGTGTCGGCTAAAAGCAGTGGTACTCGCGCTGGCTCATATACGGCGTTTTGTGAAGGGCCAGTGTCGGCTAAAAGCAGTGGTACTCGCGCTGGCTCATATACGGCGTTTTATGAATGGGCCAGTGTCGGCTAAAAGCAGTGGTACTCGCGCTGGCTCATATACGGCGTTTTGTGAAGGGCCAGTGTCGGCTAAAAGCAGTGGTACTCGCGCTGGCTCATATACGGCGTTTTGTGAAGGGCCAGTGTCGGCTAAAAGCAGTTGTACTCGCGCTGGCTCATATACGGCGTTTTATGAATGGGCCAGTGTCGGCTAAAAGCAGTGGTACTCGCGCTGGCTCATATACGGCGTTTTGTGAAGGGCCAGTGTCGGCTAAAAGCAGTTGTACTCGCGCTGGCTCATATACGGCGTTTTGTGAAGGGCCAGTGTCGGCTAAAAGCAGTTGTACTCGCGCTGGCTCATATACGGCGTTTTGTGAAGGGCCAGTGTCGGCTAAAAGCAGTGGTACTCGCGCTGGCTCATATACGGCGTTTTATGAATGGGCCAGTGTCGGCTAAAAGCAGTGGTACTCGCGCTGGCTCATATACGGCGTTTTGTGAAGAGCCAGTGTTGGCTAAAAGCAGTGGTACTCGCGCTGGCTCATATACGGCGTTTTGTGAAGGGCCAGTGTCGGCTAAAAGCAGTTGTACTCGCGCTGGCTCATATACGGCGTTTTATGAATGGGCCAGTGTCGGCTAAAAGCAGTGGTACTCGCGCTGGCTCATATACGGCGTTTTGTGAAGGGCCAGTGTCGGCTAAAAGCAGTTGTACTCGCGCTGGCTCATATACGGCGTTTTGTGAAGGGCCAGTGTCGGCTAAAAGCAGTTGTACTCGCGCTGGCTCATATACGGCGTTTTATGAATGGGCCAGTGTCGGCTAAAAGCAGTGGTACTCGCGCTGGCTCATATACGGCGTTTTGTGAAGGGCCAGTGTCGGCTAAAAGCAGTTGTACTCGCGCTGGCTCATATACGGCGTTTTGTGAAGGGCCAGTGTCGGCTAAAAGCAGTTGTACTCGCGCTGGCTCATATACGGCGTTTTGTGAAGGGCCAGTGTCGGCTAAAAGCAGTTGTACTCGCGCTGGCTCATATACGGCGTTTTGTGAAGGGCCAGTGTCGGCTAAAAGCAGTGGTACTCGCGCTGGCTCATATACGGCGTTTTGTGAAGGGCCAGTGTCGGCTAAAAGCAGTTGTACTCGCGCTGGCTCATATACGGCGTTTTGTGAAGGGCCAGTGTCGGCTAAAAGCAGTGGTACTCGCGCTGGCTCATATACGGCGTTTTATGAAGGGCCAGTGTCGGCTAAAAGCAGTTGTACTCGCGCTGGCTCATATACGGCGTTTTATGAAGGGCCAGTGTCGGCTAAAAGCAGTGGTACTCGCGCTGGCTCATATACGGCGTTTTGTGAAGGGCCAGTGTCGGCTAAAAGCGGTTGTACTCGCGCTGGCTCATATACGGCGTTTTGTGAAGGGCCAGTGTCGGCTAAAAGCAGTTGTACTCGCGCTGGCTCATATACGGCGTTTTATGAATGGGCCAGTGTCGGCTAAAAGCGGTTGTACTTGCGCTGGCTCATATACGGCGTTTTATGAAGGGCCAGTGTCGGCTAAAAGCAGTGGTACTCGCGCTGGCTCATATACGGCGTTTTGTGAAGGGCCAGTGTCGGCTAAAAGCGGTTGTACTCGCGCTGGCTCATATACGGCGTTTTGTGAAGGGCCAGTGTTGGCTAAAAGCGGTTGTACTCACGCTGGCTCATATACGGCGTTTTGTGAAGGGCCAGTGTCGGCTAAAAGCGGTGGTACTCGCGCTGGCTCATATACGGCGTTTTGTGAAGAGCCAGTGTCGGCTAAAAGCAGTGGTACTCGCGCTGGCTCATATACGGCGTTTTGTGAAGGGCCAGTGTCGGCTAAAAGCAGTTGTACTCGCGCTGGCTCATATACGGCGTTTTGTGAAGGGCCAGTGTCGGCTAAAAGCGGTTGTACTCGCGCTGGCTCATATACGGCGTTTTGTGAAGGGCCAGTGTCGGCTAAAAGCAGTTGTACTCGCGCTGGCTCATATACGGCGTTTTGTGAAGGGCCAGTGTCGGCTAAAAGCGGTTGTACTCGCGCTGGCTCATATACGGCGTTTTGTGAAGGGCCAGTGTCGGCTAAAAGCGGTTGTACTCGCGCTGGCTCATATACGGCGTTTTGTGAAGGGCCAGTGTCGGCTAAAAGCAGTTGTACTCGCGCTGGCTCATATACAGCGTTTTGTGAAGGGCCAGTGTCGGCTAAAAGCGGTTGTACTCGCGCTGGCTCATATACGGCGTTTTGTGAAGGGCCAGTGTCGGCTAAAAGCAGTGGTACTCGCGCTGGCTCATATACAGCGTTTTGTGAAGGGCCAGTGTCGGCTAAAAGCGGTTGTACTCGCGCTGGCTCATATACAGCGTTTTGTGAAGGGCCAGTGTCGGCTAAAAGCGGTTGTACTCGCGCTGGCTCATATACAGCGTTTTGTGAAGGGCCAGTGTCGGCTAAAAGCAGTTGTACTCGCGCTGGCTCATATACAGCGTTTTGTGAAGGGCCAGTGTCGGCTAAAAGCGGTTGTACTCGCGCTGGCTCATATACAGCGTTTTGTGAAGGGCCAGTGTCGGCTAAAAGCGGTTGTACTCGCGCTGGCTCATATACAGCGTTTTGTGAAGGGCCAGTGTCGGCTAAAAGCGGTTGTACTCGCGCTGGCTCATATACGGCGTTTTGTGAAGGGCCAGTGTCGGCTAAAAGCAGTGGTACTCGCGCTGGCTCATATACAGCGTTTTGTGAAGGGCCAGTGTCGGCTAAAAGCGGTTGTACTCGCGCTGGCTCATATACAGCGTTTTGTGAAGGGCCAGTGTCGGCTAAAAGCAGTTGTACTCGCGCTGGCTCATATACAGCGTTTTGTGAAGGGCCAGTGTCGGCTAAAAGCGGTTGTACTCGCGCTGGCTCATATACAGCGTTTTGTGAAGGGCCAGTGTCGGCTAAAAGCGGTTGTACTCGCGCTGGCTCATATACAGCGTTTTGTGAAGGGCCAGTGTCGGCTAAAAGCAGTTGTACTCGCGCTGGCTCATATACAGCGTTTTGTGAAGGGCCAGTGTCGGCTAAAAGCGGTTGTACTCGCGCTGGCTCATATACAGCGTTTTGTGAAGGGCCAGTGTCGGCTAAAAGCAGTGGTACTCGCGCTGGCTCATATACGGCGTTTTGTGAAGGGCCAGTGTCGGCTAAAAGCGGTTGTACTCGCGCTGGCTCATATACAGCGTTTTATGAATGGGCCAGTGTCGGCTAAAAGCGGTTGTACTCGCGCTGGCTCATATACGGCGTTTTGTGAAGGGCCAGTGTCGGCTAAAAGCGGTTGTACTCGCGCTGGCTCATATACGGCGTTTTGTGAAGGGCCAGTGTCGGCTAAAAGCGGTTGTACTCGCGCTGGCTCATATACAGCGTTTTGTGAAGGGCCAGTGTCGGCTAAAAGCAGTGGTACTCGCGCTGGCTCATATACGGCGTTTTGTGAAGGGCCAGTGTCGGCTAAAAGCGGTTGTACTCGCGCTGGCTCATATACAGCGTTTTATGAATGGGCCAGTGTCGGCTAAAAGCGGTTGTACTCGCGCTGGCTCATATACGGCGTTTTGTGAAGGGCCAGTGTCGGCTTAAAGCGGTTGTACTCGCGCTGGCTCATATACGGCGTTTTATGAATGGGCCAGTGTCGGCTTAAAGCGGTTGTACTCGCGCTGGCTCATATATGGCGTTTTGTGAAGGGCCAGTGTCGGCTTAAAGCGGTTGTACTCGCGCTGGCTCATATACGGCGTTTTGTGAAGGGCCAGTGTCGGCTAAAAGCGGTTGTACTCGCGCTGGCTCATATACGGCGTTTTGTGAAGGGCCAGTGTCGGCTTAAAGCGGTTGTACTCGCGCTGGCTCATATACGGCGTTTTGTGAAGGGCCAGTGTCGGCTAAAAGCGGTTGTACTCGCGCTGGCTCATATACAGCGTTTTATGAATGGGCCAGTGTCGGCTTAAAGCGGTTGTACTCGCGCTGGCTCATATACGGCGTTTTGTGAAGGGCCAGTGTCGGCTAAAAGCGGTTGTACTCGCGCTGGCTCATATACGGCGTTTTGTGAAGGGCCAGTGTCGGCTTAAAGCGGTTGTACTCGCGCTGGCTCATATACGGCGTTTTGTGAAGGGCCAGTGTCGGCTAAAAGCAGTGGTACTCGCGCTGGCTCATATACGGCGTTTTATGAATGGGCCAGTGTCGGCTTAAAGCGGTTGTACTCGCGCTGGCTCATATATGGCGTTTTGTGAAGGGCCAGTGTCGGCTTAAAGCGGTTGTACTCGCGCTGGCTCATATACGGCGTTTTGTGAAGGGCCAGTGTCGGCTAAAAGCGGTTGTACTCGCGCTGGCTCATATACAGCGTTTTATGAATGGGCCAGTGTCGGCTTAAAGCGGTTGTACTCGCGCTGGCTCATATACGGCGTTTTGTGAAGGGCCAGTGTCGGCTAAAAGCAGTGGTACTCGCGCTGGCTCATATACGGCGTTTTGTGAAGGGCCAGTGTCGGCTAAAAGCAGTGGTACTCGCGCTGGCTCATATACGGCGTTTTGTGAAGGGCCAGTGTCGGCTAAAAGCGGTTGTACTCGCGCTGGCTCATATACGGCGTTTTGTGAAGGGCCAGTGTCGGCTAAAAGCAGTTGTACTCGCGCTGGCTCATATACGGCGTTTTGTGAAGGGCCAGTGTCGGCTAAAAGCAGTGGTACTCGCGCTGGCTCATATACAGCGTTTTGTGAAGGGCCAGTGTCGGCTTAAAGCGGTTGTACTCGCGCTGGCTCATATACGGCGTTTTGTGAAGGGCCAGTGTCGGCTAAAAGCAGTGGTACTCGCGCTGGCTCATATACGGCGTTTTGTGAAGGGCCAGTGTCGGCTAAAAGCAGTGGTACTCGCGCTGGCTCATATACGGCGTTTTGTGAAGGGCCAGTGTCGGCTAAAAGCAGTGGTACTCGCGCTGGCTCATATACGGCGTTTTGTGAAGGGCCAGTGTCGGCTAAAAGCGGTTGTACTCGCGCTGGCTCATATACGGCGTTTTGTGAAGGGCCAGTGTCGGCTAAAAGCAGTGGTACTCGCGCTGGCTCATATACGGCGTTTCTGTGAAGGGCCAGTGTCGGCTAAAAGCGGTTGTACTCGCGCTGGCTCATATACGGCGTTTTGTGAAGGGCCAGTGTCGGCTAAAAGCAGTTGTACTCGCGCTGGCTCATATACGGCGTTTTGTGAAGGGCCAGTGTCGGCTAAAAGCGGTTGTACTCGCGCTGGCTCATATACGGCGTTTTGTGAAGGGCCAGTGTCGGCTAAAAGCAGTGGTACTCGCGCTGGCTCATATACGGCGTTTTGTGAAGGGCCAGTGTCGGCTAAAAGCAGTGGTACTCGCGCTGGCTCATATACGGCGTTTTGTGAAGGGCCAGTGTCGGCTAAAAGCGGTTGTACTCGCGCTGGCTCATATACGGCGTTTTATGAAGGGCCAGTGTCGGCTAAAAGCAGTTGTACTCGCGCTGGCTCATATACGGCGTTTTGTGAAGGGCCAGTGTCGGCTAAAAGCGGTTGTACTCGCGCTGGCTCATATACGGCGTTTTGTGAAGGGCCAGTGTCGGCTAAAAGCAGTGGTACTGGCGCTGGCTCATATACAGCGTTTTATGAAGGGCCAGTGTCGGCTAAAAGCAGTTGTACTCGCGCTGGCTCATATACGGCGTTTTGTGAAGGGCCAGTGTCGGCTAAAAGCAGTGGTACTCGCGCTGGCTCATATACGGCGTTTTGTGAAGGGCCAGTGTCGGCTAAAAGCAGTTGTACTCGCGCTGGCTCATATACGGCGTTTTGTGAAGGGCCAGTGTCGGCTAAAAGCGGTTGTACTCGCGCTGGCTCATATACGGCGTTTTATGAAGGGCCAGTGTCGGCTAAAAGCGGTTGTACTCGCGCTGGCTCATATACGGCGTTTTGTGAAGGGCCAGTGTCGGCTAAAAGCAGTGGTACTCGCGCTGGCTCATATACAGCGTTTTATGAAGGGCCAGTGTCGGCTAAAAGCGGTTGTACTCGCGCTGGCTCATATACGGCGTTTTGTGAAGGGCCAGTGTCGGCTAAAAGCAGTGGTACTCGCGCTGGCTCATATACAGCGTTTTATGAAGGGCCAGTGTCGGCTAAAAGCGGTTGTACTCGCGCTGGCTCATATACAGCGTTTTATGAAGGGCCAGTGTCGGCTAAAAGCGGTTGTACTCGCGCTGGCTCATATACGGCGTTTTGTGAAGGGCCAGTGTCGGCTAAAAGCAGTGGTACTCGCGCTGGCTCATATACGGCGTTTTGTGAAGGGCCAGTGTCGGCTAAAAGCGGTTGTACTCGCGCTGGCTCATATACGGCGTTTTGTGAAGGGCCAGTGTCGGCTAAAAGCAGTGGTACTCGCGCTGGCTCATATACGGCGTTTTGTGAAGGGCCAGTGTCGGCTAAAAGCAGTGGTACTCGCGCTGGCTCATATACGGCGTTTTGTGAAGGGCCAGTGTCGGCTAAAAGCAGTGGTACTCGCGCTGGCTCATATACGGCGTTTTGTGAAGGGCCAGTGTCGGCTAAAAGCAGTGGTACTCGCGCTGGCTCATATACGGCGTTTTGTGAAGGGCCAGTGTCGGCTAAAAGCAGTGGTACTCGCGCTGGCTCATATACAGCGTTTTGTGAAGGGCCAGTGTCGGCTAAAAGCAGTTGTACTCGCGCTGGCTCATATACGGCGTTTTGTGAAGAGCCAGTGTCGGCTAAAAGCAGTGGTACTCGCGCTGGCTCATATACGGCGTTTTGTGAAGGGCCAGTGTCGGCTAAAAGCAGTGGTACTCGCGCTGGCTCATATACAGCGTTTTGTGAAGGGCCAGTGTCGGCTAAAAGCAGTTGTACTCGCGCTGGCTCATATACGGCGTTTTGTGAAGGGCCAGTGTCGGCTAAAAGCAGTTGTACTCGCGCTGGCTCATATACGGCGTTTTGTGAAGGGCCAGTGTCGGCTAAAAGCAGTTGTACTCGCGCTGGCTCATATACGGCGTTTTGTGAAGGGCCAGTGTCGGCTAAAAGCAGTGGTACTCGCGCTGGCTCATATACGGCGTTTTGTGAAGGGCCAGTGTCGGCTAAAAGCGGTTGTACTCGCGCTGGCTCATATACGGCGTTTTGTGAAGAGCCAGTGTTGGCTAAAAGCAGTGGTACTCGCGCTGGCTCATATACGGCGTTTTGTGAAGGGCCAGTGTCGGCTAAAAGCAGTTGTACTCGCGCTGGCTCATATACGGCGTTTTGTGAAGAGCCAGTGTCGGCTAAAAGCAGTTGTACTCGCGCTGGCTCATATACGGCGTTTTGTGAAGGGCCAGTGTCGGCTAAAAGCGGTTGTACTCGCGCTGGCTCATATACGGCGTTTTGTGAAGGGCCAGTGTCGGCTAAAAGCGGTTGTACTCGCGCTGGCTCATATACGGCGTTTTGTGAAGGGCCAGTGTCGGCTAAAAGCGGTTGTACTCGCGCTGGCTCATATACGGCGTTTTGTGAAGGGCCAGTGTCGGCTAAAAGCAGTTGTACTCGCGCTGGCTCATATACGGCGTTTTGTGAAGGGCCAGTGTCGGCTTAAAGCAGTGGTACTCGCGCTGGCTCATATACGGCGTTTTGTGAAGGGCCAGTGTCGGCTAAAAGCGGTTGTACTCGCGCTGGCTCATATACAGCGTTTTGTGAAGGGCCAGTGTCGGCTAAAAGCAGTTGTACTCGCGCTGGCTCATATACGGCGTTTTGTGAAGGGCCAGTGTCGGCTAAAAGCGGTTGTACTCGCGCTGGCTCATATACAGCGTTTTGTGAAGGGCCAGTGTCGGCTAAAAGCAGTTGTACTCGCGCTGGCTCATATACGGCGTTTTGTGAAGGGCCAGTGTCGGCTAAAAGCGGTTGTACTCGCGCTGGCTCATATACAGCGTTTTGTGAAGGGCCAGTGTCGGCTAAAAGCAGTTGTACTCGCGCTGGCTCATATACGGCGTTTTGTGAAGGGCCAGTGTCGGCTAAAAGCAGTTGTACTCGCGCTGGCTCATATACGGCGTTTTGTGAAGGGCCAGTGTCGGCTAAAAGCAGTTGTACTCGCGCTGGCTCATATACGGCGTTTTGTAAAGGGCCAGTGTCGGCTAAAAGCGGTTGTACTCGCGCTGGCTCATATACGGCGTTTTGTGAAGGGCCAGTGTCGGCTAAAAGCGGTTGTACTCGCGCTGGCTCATATACGGCGTTTTGTGAAGGGCCAGTGTCGGCTAAAAGCGGTTGTACTCGCGCTGGCTCATATACGGCGTTTTGTGAAGGGCCAGTGTCGGCTAAAAGCGGTTGTACTCGCGCTGGCTCATATACGGCGTTTTGTGAAGGGCCAGTGTTGGCTAAAAGCGATTGTACTCGCGCTGGCTCATATACGGCGTTTTGTGAAGGGCCAGTGTCGGCTAAAAGCGGTTGTACTCGCGCTGGCTCATATACGGCGTTTTGTGAAGGGCCAGTGTCGGCTAAAAGCGGTTGTACTCGCGCTGGCTCATATACGGCGTTTTGTGAAGGGCCAGTGTCGGCTAAAAGCGGTGGTACTCGCGCTGGCTCATATACGGCGTTTTGTGAAGGGCCAGTGTCGGCTAAAAGCAGTTGTACTCGCGCTGGCTCATATACGGCGTTTTGTGAAGGGCCAGTGTCGGCTAAAAGCAGTGGTACTCGCGCTGGCTCATATACGGCGTTTTGTGAAGGGCCAGTGTCGGCTAAAAGCAGTTGTACTCGCGCTGGCTCATATACGGCGTTTTGTGAAGGGCCAGTGTCGGCTAAAAGCGGTGGTACTCGCGCTGGCTCATATACGGCGTTTTGTGAAGAGCCAGTGTCGGCTAAAAGCAGTGGTACTCGCGCTGGCTCATATACGGCGTTTTGTGAAGGGCCAGTGTCGGCTAAAAGCAGTGGTACTCGCGCTGGCTCATATACGGCGTTTTGTGAAGGGCCAGTGTCGGCTAAAAGCGGTGGTACTCGCGCTGGCTCATATACGGCGTTTTGTGAAGAGCCAGTGTCGGCTAAAAGCAGTGGTACTCGCGCTGGCTCATATACGGCGTTTTGTGAAGGGCCAGTGTCGGCTAAAAGCGGTTGTACTCGCGCTGGCTCATATACGGCGTTTTGTGAAGAGCCAGTGTCGGCTAAAAGCGGTTGTACTCACGCTGGCTCATATACGGCGTTTTGTGAAGAGCCAGTGTCGGCTAAAAGCGGTTGTACTCGCGCTGGCTCATATACGGCGTTTTGTGAAGGGCCAGTGTCGGCTAAAAGCAGTTGTACTCGCGCTGGCTCATATACGGCGTTTTATGAAGGGCCAGTGTCGGCTAAAAGCAGTGGTACTCGCGCTGGCTCATATACGGCGTTTTGTGAAGAGCCAGTGTCGGCTAAAAGCGGTTGTACTCACGCTGGCTCATATACGGCGTTTTGTGAAGAGCCAGTGTCGGCTAAAAGCAGTGGTACTCGCGCTGGCTCATATACGGCGTTTTGTGAAGGGCCAGTGTCGGCTAAAAGCAGTTGTACTCGCGCTGGCTCATATACGGCGTTTTATGAAGGGCCAGTGTCGGCTAAAAGCAGTTGTACTCACGCTGGCTCATATACGGCGTTTTGTGAAGGGCCAGTGTCGGCTAAAAGCAGTTGTACTCACGCTGGCTCATATACGGCGTTTTGTGAAGGGCCAGTGTCGGCTAAAAGCAGTTGTACTCGCGCTGGCTCATATACGGCGTTTTGTGAAGGGCCAGTGTCGGCTAAAAGCGGTTGTACTCGCGCTGGCTCATATACAGCGTTTTATGAAGGGCCAGTGTCGGCTAAAAGCAGTGGTACTCGCGCTGGCTCATATACGGCGTTTTGTGAAGGGCCAGTGTCGGCTAAAAGCGGTTGTACTCGCGCTGGCTCATATACGGCGTTTTGTGAAGAGCCAGTGTCGGCTAAAAGCGGTTGTACTCACGCTGGCTCATATACGGCGTTTTGTGAAGAGCCAGTGTCGGCTAAAAGCGGTTGTACTCGCGCTGGCTCATATACGGCGTTTTGTGAAGGGCCAGTGTTGGCTAAAAGCAGTGGTACTCGCGCTGGCTCATATACGGCGTTTTGTGAAGGGCCAGTGTCGGCTAAAAGCAGTTGTACTCGCGCTGGCTCATATACGGCGTTTTGTGAAGGGCCAGTGTCGGCTAAAAGCGGTTGTACTCGCGCTGGCTCATATACGGCGTTTTGTGAAGGGCCAGTGTCGGCTAAAAGCAGTTGTACTCGCGCTGGCTCATATACGGCGTTTTGTGAAGAGCCAGTGTTGGCTAAAAGCAGTGGTACTCGCGCTGGCTCATATACAGCGTTTTATGAAGGGCCAGTGTCGGCTAAAAGCGGTTGTACTCGCGCTGGCTCATATACGGCGTTTTGTGAAGAGCCAGTGTTGGCTAAAAGCAGTGGTACTCGCGCTGGCTCATATACGGCGTTTTGTGAAGGGCCAGTGTCGGCTAAAAGCGGTTGTACTCGCGCTGGCTCATATACGGCGTTTTGTGAAGAGCCAGTGTTGGCTAAAAGCAGTGGTACTCGCGCTGGCTCATATACGGCGTTTTGTGAAGGGCCAGTGTCGGCTAAAAGCAGTTGTACTCGCGCTGGCTCATATACGGCGTTTTGTGAAGAGCCAGTGTCGGCTAAAAGCGGTTGTACTCGCGCTGGCTCATATACGGCGTTTTGTGAAGGGCCAGTGTCGGCTAAAAGCAGTTGTACTCACGCTGGCTCATATACGGCGTTTTGTGAAGGGCCAGTGTCGGCTAAAAGCGGTTGTACTCGCGCTGGCTCATATACGGCGTTTTGTGAAGAGCCAGTGTTGGCTAAAAGCAGTGGTACTCGCGCTGGCTCATATACGGCGTTTTGTGAAGGGCCAGTGTCGGCTAAAAGCAGTGGTACTCGCGCTGGCTCATATACGGCGTTTTGTGAAGAGCCAGTGTCGGCTAAAAGCAGTTGTACTCACGCTGGCTCATATACGGCGTTTTGTGAAGGGCCAGTGTCGGCTAAAAGCGGTGGTACTCGCGCTGGCTCATATACGGCGTTTTGTGAAGAGCCAGTGTCGGCTAAAAGCAGTGGTACTCGCGCTGGCTCATATACGGCGTTTTGTGAAGGGCCAGTGTCGGCTAAAAGCGGTTGTACTCGCGCTGGCTCATATACGGCGTTTTGTGAAGAGCCAGTGTCGGCTAAAAGCGGTTGTACTCGCGCTGGCTCATATACGGCGTTTTGTGAAGAGCCAGTGTCGGCTAAAAGCGGTTGTACTCGCGCTGGCTCATATACGGCGTTTTGTGAAGGGCCAGTGTCGGCTAAAAGCAGTTGTACTCGCGCTGGCTCATATACGGCGTTTTATGAAGGGCCAGTGTCGGCTAAAAGCAGTGGTACTCGCGCTGGCTCATATACGGCGTTTTGTGAAGAGCCAGTGTCGGCTAAAAGCGGTTGTACTCACGCTGGCTCATATACGGCGTTTTGTGAAGAGCCAGTGTCGGCTAAAAGCAGTGGTACTCGCGCTGGCTCATATACGGCGTTTTGTGAAGGGCCAGTGTCGGCTAAAAGCAGTTGTACTCGCGCTGGCTCATATACGGCGTTTTATGAAGGGCCAGTGTCGGCTAAAAGCAGTTGTACTCACGCTGGCTCATATACGGCGTTTTGTGAAGGGCCAGTGTCGGCTAAAAGCAGTTGTACTCACGCTGGCTCATATACGGCGTTTTGTGAAGGGCCAGTGTCGGCTAAAAGCAGTTGTACTCGCGCTGGCTCATATACGGCGTTTTGTGAAGGGCCAGTGTCGGCTAAAAGCGGTTGTACTCGCGCTGGCTCATATACAGCGTTTTATGAAGGGCCAGTGTCGGCTAAAAGCAGTGGTACTCGCGCTGGCTCATATACGGCGTTTTGTGAAGGGCCAGTGTCGGCTAAAAGCGGTTGTACTCGCGCTGGCTCATATACGGCGTTTTGTGAAGAGCCAGTGTCGGCTAAAAGCGGTTGTACTCACGCTGGCTCATATACGGCGTTTTGTGAAGAGCCAGTGTCGGCTAAAAGCGGTTGTACTCGCGCTGGCTCATATACGGCGTTTTGTGAAGGGCCAGTGTTGGCTAAAAGCAGTGGTACTCGCGCTGGCTCATATACGGCGTTTTG
Source organism: Squalius cephalus (assembly GCA_022829025.1). Classification (NCBI taxonomy): domain Eukaryota; kingdom Metazoa; phylum Chordata; class Actinopteri; order Cypriniformes; family Leuciscidae; genus Squalius; species Squalius cephalus. The sequence goes on from CM040798.1 coordinate 188,450, forward strand.
TGAAGGGCCAGTGTCGGCTAAAAGCAGTTGTACTCGCGCTGGCTCATATACGGCGTTTTGTGAAGGGCCAGTGTCGGCTAAAAGCGGTTGTACTCGCGCTGGCTCATATACGGCGTTTTGTGAAGGGCCAGTGTCGGCTAAAAGCAGTTGTACTCGCGCTGGCTCATATACGGCGTTTTGTGAAGAGCCAGTGTTGGCTAAAAGCAGTGGTACTCGCGCTGGCTCATATACAGCGTTTTATGAAGGGCCAGTGTCGGCTAAAAGCGGTTGTACTCGCGCTGGCTCATATACGGCGTTTTGTGAAGAGCCAGTGTTGGCTAAAAGCAGTGGTACTCGCGCTGGCTCATATACGGCGTTTTGTGAAGGGCCAGTGTCGGCTAAAAGCGGTTGTACTCGCGCTGGCTCATATACGGCGTTTTGTGAAGAGCCAGTGTTGGCTAAAAGCAGTGGTACTCGCGCTGGCTCATATACGGCGTTTTGTGAAGGGCCAGTGTCGGCTAAAAGCAGTTGTACTCGCGCTGGCTCATATACGGCGTTTTGTGAAGAGCCAGTGTCGGCTAAAAGCGGTTGTACTCGCGCTGGCTCATATACGGCGTTTTGTGAAGGGCCAGTGTCGGCTAAAAGCAGTTGTACTCACGCTGGCTCATATACGGCGTTTTGTGAAGGGCCAGTGTCGGCTAAAAGCGGTTGTACTCGCGCTGGCTCATATACGGCGTTTTGTGAAGAGCCAGTGTTGGCTAAAAGCAGTGGTACTCGCGCTGGCTCATATACGGCGTTTTGTGAAGGGCCAGTGTCGGCTAAAAGCAGTGGTACTCGCGCTGGCTCATATACGGCGTTTTGTGAAGAGCCAGTGTCGGCTAAAAGCAGTTGTACTCACGCTGGCTCATATACGGCGTTTTGTGAAGGGCCAGTGTTGGCTAAAAGCAGTTGTACTCGCGCTGGCTCATATACGGCGTTTTGTGAAGGGCCAGTGTCGGCTAAAAGCAGTTGTACTCACGCTGGCTCATATACGGCGTTTTGTGAAGAGCCAGTGTTGGCTAAAAGCAGTGGTACTCGCGCTGGCTCATATACGGCGTTTTGTGAAGGGCCAGTGTCGGCTAAAAGCAGTTGTACTCGCGCTGGCTCATATACGGCGTTTTGTGAAGGGCCAGTGTCGGCTAAAAGCAGTTGTACTCGCGCTGGCTCATATACGGCGTTTTGTGAAGGGCCAGTGTCGGCTAAAAGCAGTTGTACTCGCGCTGGCTCATATACGGCGTTTTATGAAGGGCCAGTGTCGGCTAAAAGCAGTTGTACTCGCGCTGGCTCATATACAGCGTTTTGTGAAGGGCCAGTGTCGGCTAAAAGCAGTGGTACTCGCGCTGGCTCATATACGGCGTTTTGTGAAGGGCCAGTGTCGGCTAAAAGCAGTTGTACTCGCGCTGGCTCATATACGGCGTTTTGTGAAGGGCCAGTGTCGGCTAAAAGCAGTTGTACTCGCGCTGGCTCATATACAGCGTTTTGTGAAGGGCCAGTGTCGGCTAAAAGCAGTTGTACTCGCGCTGGCTCATATACGGCGTTTTGTGAAGGGCCAGTGTCGGCTAAAAGCAGTTGTACTCGCGCTGGCTCATATACAGCGTTTTGTGAAGGGCCAGTGTCGGCTAAAAGCAGTTGTACTCGCGCTGGCTCATATACAGCGTTTTGTGAAGGGCCAGTGTCGGCTAAAAGCTGTGGTACTCGCGCTGGCTCATATACGGCGTTTTGTGAAGGGCCAGTGTCGGCTAAAAGCGGTTGTACTCGCGCTGGCTCATATACGGCGTTTTGTGAAGGGCCAGTGTCGGCTAAAAGCAGTGGTACTCGCGCTGGCTCATATACGGCGTTTTGTGAAGGGCCAGTGTCGGCTAAAAGCGGTGGTACTCGCGCTGGCTCATATACGGCGTTTTGTGAAGGGCCAGTGTCGGCTAAAAGCAGTTGTACTCGCGCTGGCTCATATACGGCGTTTTGTGAAGGG
>CM040798.1:190676-280676 GCA_022829025.1 Squalius cephalus
AGGGCCAGTGTCGGCTAAAAGCGGTTGTACTCGCGCTGGCTCATATACGGCGTTTTGTGAAGGGCCAGTGTCGGCTAAAAGCGGTTGTACTCGCGCTGGCTCATATACGGCGTTTTGTGAAGGGCCAGTGTCGGCTAAAAGCGGTTGTACTCGCGCTGGCTCATATACGGCGTTTTGTGAAGGGCCAGTGTCGGCTAAAAGCGGTTGTACTCGCGCTGGCTCATATACGGCGTTTTGTGAAGGGCCAGTGTCGGCTAAAAGCGGTTGTACTCGCGCTGGCTCATATACGGCGTTTTGTGAAGGGCCAGTGTCGGCTAAAAGCGGTTGTACTCGCGCTGGCTCATATACGGCGTTTTGTGAAGGGCCAGTGTCGGCTAAAAGCGGTTGTACTCGCGCTGGCTCATATACGGCGTTTTGTGAAGGGCCAGTGTCGGCTAAAAGCGGTTGTACTCGCGCTGGCTCATATACGGCGTTTTGTGAAGGGCCAGTGTCGGCTAAAAGCGGTTGTACTCGCGCTGGCTCATATACGGCGTTTTGTGAAGGGCCAGTGTCGGCTAAAAGCGGTTGTACTCGCGCTGGCTCATATACGGCGTTTTGTGAAGGGCCAGTGTCGGCTAAAAGCGGTTGTACTCGCGCTGGCTCATATACGGCGTTTTGTGAAGGGCCAGTGTCGGCTAAAAGCGGTTGTACTCGCGCTGGCTCATATACGGCGTTTTGTGAAGGGCCAGTGTCGGCTAAAAGCGGTTGTACTCGCGCTGGCTCATATACGGCGTTTTGTGAAGGGCCAGTGTCGGCTAAAAGCGGTTGTACTCGCGCTGGCTCATATACGGCGTTTTGTGAAGGGCCAGTGTCGGCTAAAAGCGGTTGTACTCGCGCTGGCTCATATACGGCGTTTTGTGAAGGGCCAGTGTCGGCTAAAAGCAGTTGTACTCGCGCTGGCTCATATACGGCGTTTTGTGAAGGGCCAGTGTCGGCTAAAAGCAGTTGTACTCGCGCTGGCTCATATACGGCGTTTTGTGAAGGGCCAGTGTCGGCTAAAAGCAGTGGTACTCGCGCTGGCTCATATACGGCGTTTTGTGAAGGGCCAGTGTCGGCTAAAAGCAGTTGTACTCGCGCTGGCTCATATACGGCGTTTTGTGAAGGGCCAGTGTCGGCTAAAAGCGGTTGTACTCGCGCTGGCTCATATACGGCGTTTTGTGAAGGGCCAGTGTCGGCTAAAAGCGGTTGTACTCGCGCTGGCTCATATACGGCGTTTTGTGAAGGGCCAGTGTCGGCTAAAAGCGGTTGTACTCGCGCTGGCTCATATACGGCGTTTTGTGAAGGGCCAGTGTCGGCTAAAAGCGGTTGTACTCGCGCTGGCTCATATACGGCGTTTTGTGAAGGGCCAGTGTCGGCTAAAAGCGGTTGTACTCGCGCTGGCTCATATACGGCGTTTTGTGAAGGGCCAGTGTCGGCTAAAAGCGGTTGTACTCGCGCTGGCTCATATACGGCGTTTTGTGAAGGGCCAGTGTCGGCTAAAAGCAGTTGTACTCGCGCTGGCTCATATACGGCGTTTTGTGAAGGGCCAGTGTCGGCTAAAAGCAGTTGTACTCGCGCTGGCTCATATACGGCGTTTTGTGAAGGGCCAGTGTCGGCTAAAAGCAGTTGTACTCGCGCTGGCTCATATACGGCGTTTTGTGAAGGGCCAGTGTCGGCTAAAAGCGGTTGTACTCGCGCTGGCTCATATACGGCGTTTTGTGAAGGGCCAGTGTCAGCTAAAAGCGGTTGTACTCGCGCTGGCTCATATACGGCGTTTTGTGAAGGGCCAGTGTCGGCTAAAAGCAGTTGTACTCGCGCTGGCTCATATACGGCGTTTTGTGAAGGGCCAGTGTCGGCTAAAAGCGGTTGTACTCGCGCTGGCTCATATACGGCGTTTTGTGAAGGGCCAGTGTCGGCTAAAAGCGGTTGTACTCGCGCTGGCTCATATACGGCGTTTTGTGAAGGGCCAGTGTCGGCTAAAAGCGGTTGTACTCGCGCTGGCTCATATACGGCGTTTTGTGAAGGGCCAGTGTCGGCTAAAAGCGGTTGTACTCGCGCTGGCTCATATACGGCGTTTTGTGAAGGGCCAGTGTCGGCTAAAAGCGGTTGTACTCGCGCTGGCTCATATACGGCGTTTTGTGAAGGGCCAGTGTCGGCTAAAAGCAGTGGTACTCGCGCTGGCTCATATACGGCGTTTTGTGAAGGGCCAGTGTCGGCTAAAAGCAGTTGTACTCGCGCTGGCTCATATACGGCGTTTTGTGAAGGGCCAGTGTCGGCTAAAAGCAGTTGTACTCGCGCTGGCTCATATACGGCGTTTTGTGAAGGGCCAGTGTCGGCTAAAAGCAGTTGTACTCGCGCTGGCTCATATACGGCGTTTTGTGAAGGGCCAGTGTCGGCTAAAAGCGGTTGTACTCGCGCTGGCTCATATACGGCGTTTTGTGAAGGGCCAGTGTCGGCTAAAAGCAGTTGTACTCGCGCTATAACTTACGGTATAGCTGTGTGTATTTACCATCGGCCCGAGTTCGTTTTGTCACAAGCGGGCCACTTGAAAAAAGGTTTTGGCGGTTAATTTAAGTCCTGAGGAAGATCCTGCTGCAGGCTGCAGACGCAGACCAACGTTTCGAGAGGAATCATTCATCTGAAAAAACGAGTAAGTAATTTAATTAATTTGTTGTTATAGTGCTGTTTGATGTATTAATTGTCAAGATAAATATAGTGTTTTTATATATATATATATTTATATCTAACGTTAGATCAGATGTTTACGATGATAATACGTTAGGCTACTTTAGAATATCCATTCGGTCCCGGAGAGAGTGTTGATGAGCTACGGTCTCTTTTTAGGATAAATTTTAGGGTTTTTATTAGAAAAACTGCTGTGCTGTATCCAGTGCAGATTTTGGCTAATGAAATGATATTGAGTTATATTCCTGTGCTCAAATTTAGTCAGTCAATTCGTCTTTTTCAACGAGTGATTAGTTCATAGGAGTCGAATCATAGGAGTCGGACTACGCTTTCGGCGCCATAGTTCTCTATACAGGCGACTCTTTCTGATTTGATTCACTAACCTCTCAAAAGAGTAATTTATTTGTGAATCGAACTACATTGACCACAGTGTAGCCTACTAGCCTACACCCGCGGAGACAACGTGTAGGCTACAATCTGAAATAAAAAATAAGATTTATTTGGTTTTAACACTCCTGTGGGGAACTCTGAAACGGAAAAGCGTTTTAGATACATAAGAGAATCTGCAAAATAAGTGCAGCTTCTTAATTCATTGTCTTTGGCACGTCTTGTGTTCTTGAATGTAGCGTAATCTGCTTTATTTGATTTATTTATTGCGTAATCTGCTTTAGAGCAGGTGCATTTTAGAGTTAAAGAAAAATGTAATGTAGGTTTAAACGTTAATGTAGGTTTAACTATTACATTAGTTAAGATGGACTAAGAATGCACAATACTTAAGCATTTATTAATCTTAGTTCATTTTCATTTTGACATTTGCTAATGCATGATTAAAATCAAAAGTTGTATTTGTTAAGATTAGTTAATGCACTGTGAACTAATTTTTATTATACATTTTTATTGTATTTTTATTAACTAATGTTAACAGATTAATAAATACTGTAACAAATGTATTGTTCATTGGTAATGTTAGTCAACACATTAACTAGCCTAATTTTAACAATTGAGACCATTGTAAAGTGTTACCGATATTTTAAACTGCTGTGTGAACTCTGGCAACAACATTTGTTAAACCTATGTGCTTAAACTAATGCTTAAGATGTAATATTGACCTCACAATATCTATTCCTTTATTTTAAAGATGCAGTTCAGAGAAACCCTCACAGCTAATGCTGCTGAGATGGAGATCGAGGGATCATGGACTGGCAGCAGATCGAGGGGCAGACACAAGATGAGTTTAAATCTATTTATATATACATAACACGCTCTCACATTTCTAAAATTCACATCTGTTAAAGGATTGTTAGGCTGCATAAATTCGGTCAACCAGAACCGGAAACACTTCCCATAACACTGAATGTACTTGTTACATCGTAAGAAGAATGGCATCTACGCTAATGTTAGTCTCTCTGTCTCAGTCTTATCCCAAGGTTACTGAATTCAGCCAGATCTAGTCCATATCCAGACCAGATGATGGACCTGCACCCTCAGATGACCACAACAGCCCTGAATGCCAGACGAGAACATCACAACTAGATGAGACCTAGAAACAAATGCTGTGAAGACCTCGTTGACACAACAGTCCTCGACACAGTCATCGGATCAGATCCACGACAGCCAGACCAGTCCTCCGCACAGACCCAACGGCCAGCTTCTTTCACATTGGAGCTGTGAGTGTAAATTTTATTGTACAAGTACAAATATCTATTGTACAAGTTCTCAAATTCACATCTACATGCTCTCGAGTTTTGCTACTCTTTTACCTTGATGTAATCTTTTCCAACCTTCAAGCAAAAGATGCTGAATAAAATACTCTGAATGATATCAATCCACAATCTGACTTGTGAAGCGGCCTGGAATCATAACACATACACCATGTTTGTTGTTTGATCAGAAGAGAACTGGCCCTTCGACTGAGCCTGTTTTTCTTTCTCCATTCTGTCACTGATGGACTCTGGCTTGCTTAGTTGGGGACACTTAGTTGGGGATTCTTAATAGTATTGATCTGCCTACATTGACACCATTATATGAGAACTGAACAGAGCTGGACGATGACATCACTGTTTTCCGCAGAGCTGCTTAATAATGAAAATGAACTCTTTTTATAATTTATATACTTTATACAGTTATTGAACAGAACTGAATCAACACTGGACTGAATTCAGCTGAACAATGACACTATTTTCTTTTTAGAGCAGCTTTACAGCCAAATTGAACTGTTTGCATCATTGATCATTTTCCTGTTTAACCCTGTAAAGCTGCTTTGAAACAGTCATTACTGTATATAGCGCTATATATTTAATGGTGACTTGACATTTGCAAAAGGAATTTATTTAGTGTTAAAGAGAGTGAAAGATAGTTTGTGTGTGAAAGAGTGATGTTTTTCTTTTAATCATATACAGTAAATATAATTTACTTATTATATTGTAGTTTAAAAATTGTGTTGTAAATAAATGTTAATAATGTATTTGTTCATTGTTAATACATGCTTATGTTAAAGTGGATTTGTTAATTTTATAATAAAAACCCTTAATCTTTTTAAATGGTTGAATTTGTGTTTCACTGCCAGTTTCTGGGCCACATCTGGCCCGGGGACCCAGCCGACTCTCAGCCAGATCTGTCTTACAGTGCCTGGGCCAGACCTGGGCCATATCAATAACTGAGAGTCATTTTACAGGGTGTGGGCCACATCTGGGCCAGAGGAAGTTGTCCGTTTTCAGTGTATTGCGCCAGTTTTGGGCCGGGGACCCAGCCAGAACTGGGCCAGAATTGAAGCAAGGATGAGGCCCAGAGGTGGGCCAGACAAATTTTGCTATGTGGGTTTAGTCGGGCTTAATTGCCATTTGTCTCTGCACTTGCACAGACGTGAACCAATCAGGCTTCAGGATTTGGAGAAAACAGGAGTTTTCCCCCATAAGCGTCAGTTAAAAACTGGTGCAACGCCAGTGAACCATATCGAAAGGGAACACTCGTTATTCAATGTTTTCTTTTGTAACATTTCTTTACGAAACAAGCATGACACTCACTGCTGTTAAGAATTCACTGCAGTTTGTTACATGGTCCATGTTTTTTTATAGATGGCAATGAAACTGAAAGACTAACACTTGTGTAGGTGTTCTTCTACATCTAATTGCTTTGATAGTATTTGATTTTTTTTAGATATGGTTAATATTTCAATATTGTATTACTGTAGAAATGTAGCAAATTGCTGTTTTAAGTTCAAAACCTAATTTAATACAAAACGAAAGGAGTATGTAAACGTGTAGATTGGCATGTAGATTCCTAGAGTTTTGGTGGTGATTGTGTAAAATAATTCATGTAATTCTAAAATGCCAAAGCAATGATAAATGATCCTCAGTTTATCCCACATAGGCTGATGTTGTGATCACTGTGTTTAGAGTTTTGAAAAAGGTAGAGAAATTGGTCCTAGTGATTGTAAAAAAACAGTATATTATAAACATCTTTCGCTTATACATTATGTGCATCTATCACATTGTTAACTTTTGACAGGTGCTACAGTGTGTTCATTATGTAATAAAGTTCTCCTAGAAATGTTCCTATTATGTTATGTGAAAAATATAACATTAAATTATGAACATTTTATTATATTAATTTAATACTTATTACATTATTTGCAGTTATTACATTATGAGTTGCAGCAAAAAAAAAAAAAATGTTTGTAACAACATGGTAGTGCGCAAATGATGGCAGATTTTTCATTTTTGGGATAACCACAAAAAAAAAATCCCAAGTTGGTCTAGAACTCTGACATGTTTTCATCCAACAGCTCAGTGCATTTACAAAGATAAATATACAGAGAAAAAATATACAGGATAAAGTTATATAAAGATAAACCATAACCCTAACCGTTATTGCTAGAAATACAAAGACACTAATAACTACATCTATCTACCAAGTGAGAACATTTCCTACCATTCTCTTGGTTCCACAGCTCGTCAGAGAGAAGGTGGTGGTCACATGGGTTGTGTTGTAAAACACTGGGCATGCCGGATCATTCAGCTGGAGGTCAGAGACATGAAGATTCTCCAGGAAGGACATGGGCAGCACTAGAGACATCTGAAGCTCCCGCTCCTTGCATTTCAACTCTGACAGGCAAATAGACATGAGAAATATTCTTACATTTGGAACAAAATGAGGGTGAGTGTCACGGTGGGTTGCAGGAAGGCAGACGGAAACGAGGATAAAATTCCACAACGAAGGTTTATTAGTAATTATACACAGGACGGCAGAACAGGTAGCAACACACACACTAAATAAGACTGAGATCAGACCTGGGGCCCGTTCTTCGTACGTCGCTAACTCAGATAGCTGGATTTGATTGTTGACGATTTGGCATGATCTTGGATAGTTTGGTTCTTCGACGCTCATCCTGGACTTGCTGTCATAGCAACAGGTGCGCAGGCTTAAACCTGCTCGGGAGCAGCTTATTTCATGTAAACAGGATTAGACTGCGGCTTCATAAGCGGAGCTGATACGGGAAGTCCAGCACAGCGCGATAGTGCACTTTCTGAGATATATTTTTTTTTCTTGTGACTCGTGAGATTGTCGTTTACATTATTCATTTGTTGGAAACGCACATTTATTTTCGACTTGTCGGAGTCGGGCTTTAACTACAGCACAAACTGTTTGCATTGCCCTAAGATTATTTGCGAGTGGCTCTTTCCTTTACACTATTGGAGATGCGGAGAACTTGATGGAAAGTGCTGTCTGTCATGTCATTTGGAGTTTACCTGGCGCTTTTAGGTTTAAAAAACAGTTTTAGGTTTTTTTGTGGCATTTCCAAGCCACTTAAAGGGGTCATGACATGAGAAACCAAATTTGCCTCGATCTTTTGGTATACAAGAGGTCTTTGTACCATTAAAACGTCCTGCAAGTTTCATAGCTTCAGACGTCCTCCCCATTATAAACGAATCATTTATTTAATCAAGCTCTAAATACAGCTCGTTCTGGATCCATGGTATGAAGTGACGTCACGGTACGAAGTGACGTACCAGTCGTTTGCATATGACCGCCTCCAGCGTAGACAACTACGCTTCAAGCGCAAGATAACTACGCCTCATTTCATCATCGCATCTGTCACGCGCTTCACATGTGTTCAGTCGACGTGCAGCGAGTGGGTCTGTTTACAAGAAGATTGCGATGTCACGCAGATGTGCTGTTCCTGGCTGTGGACAAACAACATGTTTGAATAATATACACTGCTGAAAGATCCAGACGTCAGGGGAAGATGGATGCAGTTTATTTTTTGCGGACGTCCCAGTCACGGCAGTGTTAATTTAAGCGTGTGTTCTCCACATTTCAAGGATGAGTGACAGTTGAGAACAATCGCAGTATGATGCTGGCTTTGCCAGAAAACCTTTGTTTGGACCCGTGTGGACTATTCTGGGCTCAACAACGACGACGCAAACTGTATATGTAGGCTATTTAAAACTTAAAACTTTTTTAAAACGTTAATTGCAGTTTAATTCATTATGAATAATCACCGTGTTTTTACTTTGTTTAACCTACTTATTGTTTTCATGCCCTGTAGGCTATTAAAAGATGTAGGCTGTCAAACTGACAAAATAGTTTCACACTTTCTATGTGGACGGGCTGATGCATTCTTAGTTGTGTTGATGGTTCATTTCCTCTGATTCCGACTCAAACATCATTGCAATCATAGATATCATATAAAGGCTAGATGTCTTAAGGCGGAGTCACTTCCGGCATCACCGGCGGCCATCTTAGGACAGGGCTCTGTGAATTAAGGTGAGTGAGCAGCACGCACACAAATCCTCTTATCTCGCTGAAATCTGGACAGATTTACAAACGGTTTGGTTTCTTACAAACGTTATTAACGTGGCTATAATTCTGAATGCTTAAACATTTTGAACATAATTATTCATATGTATGCAGTATAATAGCTACATCTCTGACGTTTATAACAAACCAAACCGTTTGAAAATCTAAGAAAATTGAGCAAGTTATGGTTATTTAAAAGTACATGCACCATGTTATGAGTGAGCGAGCACCCTGTCGTAAGATGGCCGCCGTGTGCGGATGTCGAGCTCCATTGGCCAGCAGCGCGGACGAGACATCTAGCCTTTATATGATATCTATGATTGCAATCGCCATCGCCTCGCACGCATCACCCGTTACTATGGTAACGGTAAACACAGCTCCGCAAAATCCGCACGTTTTGACAAGGGGGCGTTAACAATTGATGCATAGGCACTGACGTTAGCCAATCATAACAGTGGGCGTTAACACTGAACTCTTGAATGAATGAAGGAATGAATGAAGGTTTATTCGGTTACTAAAACATAGGACAGAATATATGTACAGAAAATTCATTACAAACAAAGATGGTAACCGAAAAGGTGTAGGCTGAAGCCATGGCTTAGCTAACTCTTAAAGGGGAAACACCCCCAAAACAGACTGTTTGAATCAGAGGATGAGAAACAGGGTGGGAAAAGGTCATAAATCACTCAATTTTAAACGTTTTTTTGTCCAAAAAACTATAGTAATACTATAATTGCACCTAAGGGAACACAATAAAAGAAAAGAAAAAAACATGGCATGACCCCTTTAAGACCCAATGTTGTAAAGCAGTTTTTTATTTTTTTATTTTTAGGCGATCATAATTTTTTATGAAGATCATGCAATCATGACCATGCCGATTACAGCACATGTCACTCAGGCTTCACTTACGTGATTGGTACCATAGACTATATGCTAGACCATAGACTGCCATCAAGGCCTCAATGAAGGGGATTATGTGAACAGAAAGGGGGTTCACAATGTAAATGTGCAGCCCAGTTACTATTGTGATTCTTAATATTCCAGATTAGTAATATTATATCAAATAAAATAAAAAAGGCAGTTGACTAAAATCTTCCATATCACAAATGTGAAAGCAAAATGGCCAGGATCTGTGCATGACTTAAGAATTTTCAGAGATTCACATTTATGCACATTATTTGAAAGTGGTAAGGAAAGTTCCACAATTAAATATCAAGCTCACTGTACATACACTTATGCTGATCCTAACAGAACTGCATTTTTTCATAGGTAAAGTCAAGTCAAGTTTATTTATATAGCGCTTTTCACAATACAGATTGTATCAAAGCAGCTTCACAGTATTAAATAAAATAGTACATCAGTGTTTGTTTCTAGTGTAAAACGTCCACGTTTGATAATGCTGATCAATAGTATCGTTGATTGATTAATTAAATTAAGTATCCCCAAATATCCCCAACTGAGCAAGCCAAAGGCAACAGTGGCAAGGAACCGAAAAACTCCATCAGGACCTAATGGAGAAAAAAAAACCTTGGGAGAACCCAGGCTCAGTCGGGGCCAGTTCTCCTCTGGCGTTTATGAACTAGAGGCTGGGTTGTAGTTTGAACTGTAAGATTAAAAGTATTATATGAATGCCTGACTGAAGAGATGCGTCTTTAATCTAGTTTTAAACTGGGAGAGCGAGTCTGAGCAACGAACAGTATCAGGAAGACTATTCCAGAGTTTTGGAGCTAAATGTGAAAATGCTCTCCCTCCTTTGGTGGATCTGGATATCCTAGGTATGACCAAAAGCCTCGAATTTAGTGACCTTAAAGAGCGCGATGGATTATAGGGCGATAGAAGATCTGTTAAATAGACTGGAGCTAAGCCGTTTAGGGCTTTATAAGTCAGTAGCAATACCTTGTAATTAATACGTGACTTTATAGGTAACCAATGTAGAGATGATAAAATTGGTGTTATATGGTCATATTTTCTTGATCTAGTTAGAACTCTAGCGGCAGCATTTTGAACTAACTGTAGCTTGTTTATTGAGGATGCAGGACAACCAGCTAATAAAGCATTACAGTAATCTAGTCTCGAGGTCATGAATGCATGAACTAACTGTCCTGCATCAGAAACCGATAGCATATTACGTAGCTTAGCAATGTTTCTAAGGTGGAAAAAGGCTGTTCTTGTAACATATGAAATATGATTTTCAAAAGACAGGTTGCAGTCTAGTATAACACCCAGGTCTTTTACTGTAGAGGATAAAGTAACAGGACATCCTACGATGTTAAAGTTGTAGAGTGAGAGGTTTTGTGGGCGGTTTTTCTGTCTTGTCTGGATTTAATAAAAGAAAATTGCGCGTCATCCAATCTTTTATATCTTTAACACACTCTGTCAATTTGGATAATTTAGCGTTTTCATCCGGCCTTGATGAAATATAGATTTGAGTGTCATCAGCATAACAATGGAAACTAATTCCATGTTTCCTTATAATATTTCCAAGTGGCAGCATATATATTGAGAATAACAGAGGGCCTAACACAGATCCCTGCGGCACTCCATAGTTTACTGGAGTTATGATCGATTTTTCTCCATTTAAATAAACAAAATGATAGCGGTCAGATAGGTATGATCTGAACCAGCTTAGTGCTTGTCCTTGAACACCAGTATAATTTTGTAGTCGATCTAAGAGTATTGTGTGATCTATAGTATCGAACGCAGCACTAAGATCAAGTAAAACTAGTATTGAGATACAGCCTTGGTCAGAAGCTAATAGTAAATCATTTGTGATTTTAACGAGCGCAGTTTCAGTGCTATGATGCGGCCTGAATCCAGACTGAAACTTTTCATAGATGTCATTTTCTTGCAAGAAAGAGCCCAGTTGGGCGGATACAACTTTTTCTAGTATTTTAGACATAAAAGGAAGATTTGAAATGGGTCTATAATTTGCTAGGTTATTTGGGTCTAATTGTGGTTTCTTAATGAGTGGTTTTATAACTGCCAGTTTAAATGTTCTTGGAACATAACCTAAAGATAAAGATGAGTTAATAATATTGAGGAGAGGCTCTTCCACTATAGGTAACACTTCTTTCAGTAGTTTAGTTGGTATAGGATCTAATAAACATGTTGTTGTTTTAGATGAAATGATAAGTTTAACTCTTTTTGTTCTATAGTTGTAAAGCACTGTAATTGTTCTTGCAGGGTGATAATTGAGGCTGAATTATAAGGCGCGATTGAGGATTGAACGTTTACAATTGTGGTTCTGATGTTTTCTATTTTCTAACTTCATGAAATCATTACTACTAAACTGTAACGGGATATTTTGTTCAGGTGACATCTGTTTATTTGTTAGTCTAGCCACGGTGTTAAATAAGAACCTAGGATTGTTTTGGTTATTTTCTATTAGTTTGCGGAGGTGCTCAGCCCTGGCCGCTTTTAGGGCCTTTTTATAACGTGACATAGGGTCTTTCCAAGCGATTCTAAAAACCTCTAAATTAGTTTGTTTCCATTTACACTCTAAATTACGGGTTTCTATCTTTAAAACACACATAGTATTGTTGTACCATGGTGTTTTACTTTTCTCTCTGACCTTTTTTAGTCTAATGGGTGCAACAATATCCAATTTTCCAGAGAGAATGGTGCTCATAGTGCTAGTTAGTTCTTCTAATTCATCTGTTTGTTTGGGTTCACTGAGCAGCTGAGACAGATCAGATAAGCAATTTGAAAAATTATCTATGGTGGATGGAAGGATTGTTCTGGTGATTATGACATGTTCCTGCAGACAGGTGTTTTATGACCCCATTCCCTGACCCAAACCAGTTACAATGCAGCTCTAGCCAGAACAAGGGCACACAATGAAATGAACTTTGGCTAACTAAAGGGAAGATTTCAGTGTCTGAGAAGTCTGAGGGTTGCACACCTGACAGGGCCTGTGACACTGTTGCATGTGCCATATTACACAACATTGCCACAAAAAAACACTTTTCATTAAATGTTTAATAAAAGACAAATATGCTTAGTTCCTTGAGTTTTATTTAAATTGTTCTTTGTAAAGAAAAGCCAGTGGTCAAGTGCCTGCAACAAGAGATATTGGACACATGCCTCATGCAACAAATAAAAAGGAAAAGTTGTCTATACTAGGGATGGGCATAATTAATCGACGATCGATAATTGATCGTTAAGAATTTCGTCGAGCATGTTTATTTGTTATCGATTAATCTAATGCAGGTTGCGTTGCGTAGTGTGAGTCTTGAAGCAATGGAATTAATTTTAGCGCGGAGGTACCTGTGCATCCCGGCAACGTCAGTCCCCTCAGAGCGGGTGTTTTCGGCGGCGGGACTGGCTGTCACCAGCGGGCGCGTCTGATCCCAGATCATGTCAACATGCTTTTCTTTCTCAACAGAAATCAGTAGACTGGTGCAGAAGTTCTATGGGAACTTCATGCGTTTTCTCAGATCGGATAGCTATCTGATTTATCAAAACGATTCCATTTACACCTGGTCACATAAATGTGTTTTTGCAAAACGGATATAAATCCGATCTTGAATTCCCGCGCTATATGCATATTTAAATTGTTGCACGTCACCGAAAGCAACTGATGAGCTGCATTTTATTGATCATCAGCGAAAATTTCTAAATCAAAGACCGCAACAAGATGCGGCAACAGCCCTGGTAAGATCATTTCGGTTCTTTACTTTTAATGCAGATGATTGTGTGTTGATGAATGACTTTCACTTTGATTTGCGATAGTTTGCACATTGGCTTGATGAATAGATGCTCATCTGTGGTGATGCGTGTTGAAGTAGCGTCGTCATATCTGGCTATAACATGACATATAGCCTATAACACGCTCTCACACGTTTATTTCTTAGCATTTTTGGGATAAGTCAAATTTACATATGTGGTTTCAAAAACCAGATGCATTTACTCTTGTCCAGTTTCATCTGGAATGCGTCTCAGATCTCCTCCTGAAGTGGTGTGAGCGATCGGATTTAAATCCGTCTCGAATGCGTTTCTATCCGATCACAGAGAACGGATGAAGTGGCCATGGGTCTCTGTTTAAGAACGCCGGCTCGCAGCTGCAGGCTCCGCTGTTCTAGAGCACCGCAGGGCATCTTCAAGTCTACCGAACGTCCAGTTTCACTGCCACAAGTTGATCTTCTTGTAATAAAGATCTCATCGAGGACAAACAAACTGTATTTTTGTATTTTCATTGCATTTTTAATTTATAAAAAGTTAAAGAAATAATGAATTTCAATATAAAAATATTAATGATTAATCAATAGTCGATCGTTAATTCTCCCGACGATCGACTAAGAAAATTTAATCGAATGCCCAGTCTATCCACTGCCCACCTGTAGGCCTATGTCTCCTCTGTCTGTGCAGACTCTTCTGTAGGCCTTTCTGTAGATGTGGAATCCTGCAACTTATATTGCAGCCATAAAGCATACAAGTATAAATGAAGTAAAGTTATTTATGCACTTGCAGGTAGGCTAGTTCCTCCATATGACAGTTATCTGAGAGGGTTTATTCACTGTCCAGTGCAATGGAAACAAATGGACATTACAAAGTCTTATATTTTCTTTCCTTTGGAAAGTTAGAAAATGTCCACTTACTGCACATATTTCAGCCACCACTTTCTTGGGAACAGATACAAGTGTTGGTGTATTGTGTAAAAGTGCACAAAAGAGGAAAACACAATGTCATTATAATGAACTACACTCGGGAAAAATGTGATCAATAACTCATGGCAAAATATGTTTACATTAACATAAGTTTATCAGTTTTCACTTTCACAAGTCAAAGCAATTCATCATTACTCAAGATTTAACAGTTGAAATGACTATACGGCCTTAATTTAATGCAGCAAAAATTATTTTACAGTGTAGGCTACTAAGATCTATATCTTGATTGCTTTTGTAAACAGACAACCATTTATTTAACAGTGCCTTTTATAAAAGAGACTATAATATAACTAAAAATTACCATTATGTAGAATATGTTTGTACTTCACTTTTATTTGTTCCCATGTTCTAGTGTGGTGACTCTGACATTACAATGAACAAAGTAATAATGCAATTATTAAAATACAAAAATATAGGCTAATAAGTGATAAAAACATCTAACATGGCCACTTGAAAAGGAGGTTCTCTGCGCTTCTGTAATCCACAACAATCCGGTGCAACCAGGGCAGGACAAAACAGAGCAGCAAAAAGGGAATCACCGGTGCAGCACAGATGTCTACTTATTACATTTTTTATTTAAGGTGCATAACAATGACTTGACTAAAGTTTCGATGTAAAGTTACATCTTCATCAGAGTCCATCTAAAATGGCCACTTCTAACGGATTTAAATTGTCTGCTACTTTTTGCCAGCCCTCTCTCCTGGCTTTTGCAGACTTTGAGGTGTTCCCTGGCGTTTTGATTAAACATTAAAATTCCGAATAAACTTCGACTATTAGTTCTTGCTCTGCTGAGGAGAAAAACTGAGCCGCTCTTTGGCCACGCTGAACAGCCAATAGAAGCGTTGCTGATCATCCCCTTTTTAACCAGCGCATGAACGCACAATTATCTCAGATAACTCAATCCAGCGATACTAATCATATCCGGCAAGTGTGTTCGAAGAACCGAGTTAGCCAGATCATGATTAGCACGATGATATCATCTTGGATGTGTCATTTGATCTCGGATGTAATAAGCAACGTACGAAGAACGGGCCCCAGGACTGACAGAACATAAATACAAACACAGATTACACTGATTAACAGAACACAGGGGAGACAGATGATGATGATGATGATGATGATGATGATGAACTAAAAACAGGTGATACGGCTGAACTAAATGACAGTAACCATGGATACGAATGAGTGTCGGGAAAAGAATAAAGGAAGACGTGACTACTTAAAATTCAAACAAACACTGACACGTGACAGTGAGACAGGCTTATAACAAGTGAGTGGACGCTTTCAAAGACAGGCCTGTGCTTTGACAAGTCATGAAGTTTTATACATATGAGACGGGTAGATTTGCTAGTGCATAGGTAAGTTTTCAGTTTTTTGTGTCATAGATTGATGAGTTCAGGTTTTAGTCTTTGGTTCTGTTCAAATAAAATGTTGCATTTTTTTATGACAGAAAGAAAGCCGTGCACACGAATCAATAAAAAATAAAAACAGAATGCAAAAAGATTTAAGAAAGATCATCAATCCACTATGGAAACAATGAACATCATTTGCTGCAGGTCACATTTTATCTGTCAAAAATCTGAAATAGAGCACATCTGTAGTGTGACGTATACACTGATAAAAGCAGGACAGTGCAATATTATGTTTTGATTCCAGTGTTTTTTGCTGTGTGACAGTTCAGTGTCCATGTGCTCTTTAATGAAGGTGTAGTTGGTTGCCAATTTCCTTATGGATGTCTGTCAGTGTTACTGTACGTATTAGATAAGGAATACTACAACACCTGAGGTGTATCTACAAAACGACTGGAGTCTGTATTGAATGAAGCGCTATATAAATAAAGGTGACTTGACTTGCACATTAAGCAGTACGGGCTGAAACTGTTGTGGAATATGACAGTGCTGCCATGCAAACAAATGAATTATTACCTGTTCCTGGAGGCAAAGGATCTGTTCGTGCTGAAAGAGAGTGATACTAGATTAATAAAGTTATAGGCATTTGACCTCCTATCGCTAGTTTTTTTAAATACCACCAGGAAAACATGGAGTACATCAGCCTTACTTTGTTGTAGCCATATACACCTGATGCGAGACTGCAGGCTGTGAAACAAATAGAAGAGTTTTAACTGAGTTGTCAACCGTGAATTGGTTTTTATGAAGTATTCAGGTTGACTCCGTGGGCTCCTTGCTACCTCTGAGTATTTGCAGCAAAACAAATGGACAGCAGATGAGCAAACTGATTAGGACCTCTGACCCAGGACAGTGTGACGGAGCTCTGGGAACTCCTGCCTGTTTCCATTGGGGAGATGAAGAGGCCCGGTGGGCCAATCACAGCAATTTCAGACACACTGCAATGACAAAAATAAATAAATAAATCAACTGATACAATGACAAAAAAAATGATCAGTGACTAATTATTATGGTGCTTGAAACTATCTTCAAGCCTCTCTCCCTTTACTCATAACAGTACTAATTATACGTACATATAATCAAACAGAACTGTGGCATTTCTGGCTTCACCAAACAGAATTGAAAAAATAAATAACTACACACTACAATGTCTAGTGTACAGACATTGATACACAAGTGTTCATTCTGGAAGGAGTGAAATGATCTGTAAAATGTAGGGGAAAGTGCAAAGAGATCTAAAGGGATTCAGAGTGAAGACGCTGTTACCTGACAAATAACTCTAGCCTGGATCATGGCTGGACAGAAACAGCACTGATGAGGAATAGGAGGTTTATTTGGGCCAGCACTAGCCTAGAGGATATCTATCACAGCACGTGCAGAGGCGTGTGGACGTTTGTGGCCAGTAAGCTTTGCTGCGAGTGCAGTTGAGCACCATGACTAGGAAAGTAATGTGTTGTAATGGTGCCACTCTGACATATTTGATGAATATGGGAGGCTACAGAGACAGACCTGAACCAGAGGACCAGAAGTACCCAGGTCCATAGGGCACATTGATGGCTGATTCTGAGACTGGCCAAATTATTAGAGTATTTTTAGTCACAACTGCAGAAGATTAGGCCCTCGTCCTAGACAGCAGCACATCTGCGCAGATACCACTGACATTTACATTAGGGTCCAGTCAGGTGAAAAAAACATTCTGTCATGTCAGACTAATTTTACTGGATCAGGATTTTCTTTAAGAATGAATTTATAGATGTTAGGGTTTAAGAAAGAAGTGATTTGGGGCAATTCAAGAATCCTCTAGGTTGCACTCCAACTGTACTTCAGAATGTCTTTGTGATGTTTTTGTGTTCTGCAGAAGAAAGATATTCATACAGGTTTGGACAACAGGAGGACGAGTAAATTACTGAATTTTCATTTTTGGCTAAGCATATGAAATAAGAATGACATTCCTTTCTAATGAAATTTGTATTTTCGGTAAATCGATTTGAGCATGAAACAGTACACGACTCAAATATAATGTCCAAATATAACTGTCCTGTCTGCGTACCTTGAGTCCACAGTAATATTGAGATGGACTTCTCCAAAGGGCAGGACGTGGATCACAGCGCCCCCTGCTGGACTTACTCCTGTGAACTCAGGCACAGTGGAGCAGCCGGCTCCGCCTCCAACTGCAACACATAACCAAGAAATCTATAGTAACACACAGTAAAACTGCCTACAAATGTGCATGGTTCAGCCCTATCTTACAGTATCTGTCTTCTTACTTGTGTACAGGGCTTGACATTAACATGCCGAATGCGGGTGAATTTCAGCTGTGGCGTGTTACACATCACTCCTACTAGCCACTTGAATTTTTTTATTTTATATAATATACGTTTTGTTGCAGTCTTTTAAAAAGGCATCTGAAATAGATTAAGTGCCGTGTGGTGTTGTCAAAAATATAGATTTTTTGATACATATCGATACGGAAATATCTGAAACTCTTCCGCAGGATACACAATACTAGCTGTGTGTTCTCGCTGTCCAATCTCTCCGACAGCAAGTGTTCGACTGCAGCAGCAAGTGTTCGACTGCTGGCTTAGGTCCCGCCCTCCTGTTTAGTCAAGCGAAACTAACCAGTCACGACGCACAAACAAAGTCACACGTGCGTTTTTACCATAGTAAAAACACGGTAAAACACACTTCCTAGCAACACAGCCGCGCTAAAATCTACTGGGAAAAGTAAACACTCACAGACTGCTGATCTCTCCTGTTGTTCGACTGCTTCAGTCTCTGCAGCAGTTCGACAGCAGTTGTTCGACTGCTTCGTTCCCTCTCTCAGTCCTTTCGTTTGGACCGGATGAATATTGTTGGTGTTACAGGGCTTGAATTTCAGCGTGGGATTGCACATATTGAGCATAATATTACTCATTCCCCATTTTGTGCTCACACCCAAAGTTCGCGTACATAAAGTATTTTGGCTTTATAAAACGCTTAGTTCCAATCCTTGATTCTGATTGGTCAATAGCTGTGCTTTATTCACGATAAAACCATAGACTGTAAAAAATATGGACAAAGCGTCTGTGACGTCACCCATAGACTTTCTGAAGAACGGGTTTGAAGCCGTTTATGGGGGGTATGGGCGGCGCCATCTTGGAAAATCTTGGGAAATCCTAACCCCGCCCACCTTCTGGCCAATCCATATATGGGTAAAGGATGCGAGTCCGGTTATTCCAAGTACAGAACAGCGAGCGTCACTCAGCTCCTCCGGTTATCTCTTTATGTATATTTTAGGCAACGAAATATGTTATAAAACACCATACTAACTCTTTTCGTTTTCATTTAAAGAAATCTTAAACATTATAGCCACACAAATGTGGTTCAGGCAACGCGTATTGATTATATTCACTGCATATAACGTTAGCCTATTTATAACAAAACGAAATATAAAACACAAACCTGCCTCCTTTTGTTTTAAATATAGGCTAATATAAAAATATTAAACATTTTAATATGGTCCAGGCAATGTGCATTTGTACTAAACAACAGATGTTGCAGTAAACAACATTACAGATCATCTTCGTTGTATTAAAATTTAAAATGACAAAACTCAACCCAGTCTCTTTTTGATAAATTTCAGTTTTATCAATATTAGCTATTATAAAAGTACAAGTAAAAGGTAAAGTTACAAGAAGCTATACAAATAAAGCAAACAATTCAGTCAAACATACAAAGTCAGCGCTCTAGTCTAACCATACAACGGTAAAATTAAATAGCTTATAAAGGGAACAAATTATAGATTCACGAGACCAAAAATCGCCCGTTAGATATACACAAGACGAATTATATCTCATGTTTAACCACTACAGAGACGCCAGCGAAAGCGGCAAACGTCAGAACGACTAGCCGAGGAAAGGTTGCTCCAGGCGGGGTACATGAGCGCCGGGTCATCGCTGGATCTCACAACCTGGATCAAAGTTTCATAAATCTTTATAAATAAACCACAGATTTGAGCTTTAAACAACTACATTCTCGCCTGAAAAACTCTTAAAACTACATTTCATGATACAGAAACAGTAGTATTATATTTCAACTGTTTTAAAAAAATGGCGCTTCTTATGTTGTCATTCTCCTTGGCGCAGCCTATGCGCGTTATCAGCTGTCAATCAAGCTGTCAATCAAAGTTAACCACGCCCTTATTTGTCATACATTTTATATCTAAATACGATCTAAACTAAAAAAAAATTCACCCCCCTCACAGTTGTCAGGCACTCGGAAGCTATCGAAAAATACAATAAAAGTCCATGGGACCAACCTGTAAAAACATGAATTTATGCTGTGAAAACGGACACTTTAACATGGGGTCTATGGACATTTGCTCCCCTTTGGGACCTGCCCCTAGGGGATTTTCGATGTATTGCAGTTTTTCGCACTTCCGGGTAGGCTTCATTTTTCAGATTAGAATGTTGCCGCTTGGATAAAACTCGGCTATGACCGCTTCACCCAATGGCTCTATGTATCACTACAACATCCCTAGCAACCACTCTTAGCAACTTAAACACGTGTGATCTCATTGATATATTGTTCATTGAAGATAGTGGAGTATTGTGAGAGATCGAGAAAGCGAGTGTGAAGTTACCTGCATTCACAGTAGACATTGCATTTTCCTTCAGGTCAGTCCTATATTCATAATAAAATAATCCGTTTGAATGTCCGCTGCCATATCTTGTCCTTTTAACAGTTAACCGTTAAGGGGTTTTCCCGTGCCTATAACGTTAGTCACCTGTCAGTTGCGTCTTCCTTCTCCGTGAAAACAAGTTGGAGTCTTTTCAATATAAAAGTCTTCTCTACCGACTGACTCATTCATAAGACAGTCTTTGCCGCCATCTATTGGAGAAATAATGTATGTAACTTCTGTTGCTGTTTACGGTCAGGGACTATCTTTTCCAGTGGAAGGAATGCTTTTAGTGATTTTACTTCACGAAAGTTGTATAGATAAATATTTTTCGGCTTTAATATTTGTATTGTGTGGCAACCGTTTTATAAAAGCAATAAGGTACAAGGCAAGTGCTGTATCTGAATAAGTAACGGCTGAAGGGGTCGTGCCTAACCACGCCCTTCAGCCGTTACTTATTCACGATACAGCACAGCCTCTTGTACCTTAACAGTATAATGGGTCCGTGCGTCAGGCCTTAAAGTGACAGCAGCCTAATATACGGATGCCAAACTATGAGATAATATTAAAAAGATCTATATGGCAGTTTTTCACTATGGTATCGATGTCTAAAATGTGGCCAGTGAAAATGCTGAGTGGCTCGTAACTTTGGAAAACCACTAGGCACAGTGGCTGGTGAGCAAAAAAGTCTATGCTTGTGTACATACACAAATCTAAATATATTATCTAATGTTATATCTATATATTTTACATGTAAAAACCTTTTGATCCTTAAGGCTTAAGCTGTAATGCAAGTGTTGGCATACATAGGAACATCTTCAGTGCTGTTTAATGAAGTTAGCTGAGAGAATGTACAGTGTAGCTCGAGTTCTTACCAGAACCAGGAAGTATGACCATATTAGCCCGGTTCTGTCAACACTGCACTGGCTCCCTATTAAACATCACATCAATTTTAAAATATTGCTGATTACTTACAAAGCACTAAATGGTTTAGCTCCACAGTGCTTGAGCGAGCTCTTAACGCATTATAGTCCTTCACGCAGGCCCGGATTAAGAGGACTTTGGGCCCTGGGGCTATAGCAACACCAAGGGCCCCCTTTCATCTGATTGCCACGCCAGTCTTCTACCGCAAAAAAAAAAAAAAAAATTGTTATTAATCATTGTATTTAATTCATGTTTTTCTTTATCATTATTTATTATTATTATTGCACACTAAATAGTCCAGGCTATTTAACACATTAACCCCCTACTGCACAGATTTTGATGGAACATCGTGATAAAAATTACTCCACATAATTTCTTGGTTCATTTTGGGAACATTTTATTGGTAAAACAGTGCATTTACTCCAGATATGAACTCAAAAACATAAAGGTTTCCAAAATCAGCAAAAACATTACTCATACTTCAGTCATACTTCCTCAATAAGTACTTAACCATGAATAATTTAAAGGGATGGTTCAACAACATCACCCTCATGTTGTTCAAAACCTGTATGACATCATACAGGTATGAGATAAAATTAGAAATCAGTTCATATTTAACATTCTAATTAAAGGGTACTTTAAATGTGAGACTAAAACTGCCAGTAGGTGGCGGCAGGTCACTGTCTTATTAAGTGAGTTGAGGGAGTCATTCATTCAACCGATTTGTTCAAACGGCTGATTCATTCGGGAAAGCAGCAAGTTGTGTTGTTCATTGAATCATTAAATTGATTCGTTCAAAACACGGATTCTGTTCAAAAATTCATCGCGTCTGTTGCATTGAGACTCTGCTATCTATGGCTTCATTTTGAAAACAAACAATATTGATATAAATATGAGACAAACTCATTTGGGAACATAGCCTACCTATAACCGTACACATCACGCAGTGAAAGCACGAGAGACAAAAGCGATGTCAGCTCGCCGTGCCTCGTACATCGTTAAAACAATGATTACAAAATCATAATAGACAATACACATCGCACACACCCCTACGCACATAAAGAATGAACTTAGAATTGAACTGACATTTACCAACTTGCTTCTCCTTCTCTCCTCCTGTTTCGCGTGCAGGAGACAGACGTAATGCTGCCACGAATGTGACGCGCAATGTCACGTAAACAAGCAAATACAAAGTACGCTAATTAGATTGTTCTAATTTGGAAAACATTTAGATATGTCTAAGTCAAATTGCCATCGAAAATGTAAGACCTTTCATAAGTAAAAATAAGACTTTTTAAGGATCCGCGGACACCCTGAATAAGACAAAAACTCATCGGGGCAAAAATGCCCATGTACCTTGGATATTGGACCTTGATGTTCGTCAAAAAACAGTAATTCAGCCGGGGATTTTTACGCGGGTGGGTGGTGGGAGAAAAAACACTGACATTCTGGATTCAGACTGCAATAAAATCACCGACTATTAGCCCCTATAAATTTTGAAAATACCTTACGACTCCACGAGAAACAATTACCATCCAAATAGTGCTTAACTCATTAGGCTACAGCTGCTTGCTTACCTTCTTCGACGTATAAAACAAGCGGATCGGTGACGGGAGGGTGAAGCTAACTGTGGGCTGCTGCCGCTGCACTCAGGGTCTTCCACGGGCACAGATGAAAGTGATCCAAGTAGTTAGTTAGTTTAGGAATTTTTGCATCCCTTTTCTGCCTTTCGAGTTTGTTTTTCCTTTTTTGTGCACCACTATCACTTTTTTTTTTTCATCATTTTTGAACTCCAGCGTCAGCGAGCGATTTATACCCATGTTCAACATGAAAGCATAACGAAAAGAGGCGTTTCCCAATGTCATGGCGCAAATTGTAGAGTTAATTTGATTGGGTGGTGAATTATATAATTCAGGCACATTTTCCAATAACTTCTTGTTATTTTATTATACACAAATCAACCACATATGATTTGACAATCTCATTTCCTCCAGCCAATCACGGGCCCCCTAATCCCGCGGGCCCTGGGGCTTCAGCCCCACCTAGCCCTTATGTTAATCCGGCCCTGCCTTCACGTCTATTGCTATCTCAAAACTCCGGCCAGTTGATAATACCTAGAATATCTAAATCGACTGCTAGCGGTAGATCCTTCTCCCATTTAGCACCAAAACTCTGGAACAGCCTTCCTAACATTGTCCGGGAAGCAGACACACTCTGTCAGTTCAAAGCTAGACTAAAAGCACATCTCTTTGACCTAGCATTCACATAACACATTATAGACTTCTGTAATTCAGTGTTAGGCTGCATAGATTAGGTCAGCTGGAACCGGGAACACTTCCCATAAATCCTGATGTACTCGTTACATCATAAGAAGAATGGCATCTACGCTAATTTTAGTGTCTTTGTTTATCCCGAGGTTTTCCCGCAGCCTGCCGGATCCAGGCCGTATCCAGATCTGATGAAGGACCTTCGCCTGGACCCGATGACAACGCAGTGCTGAAGTGCCAACTAGTCTCTCCCTATGGAGGATCCCACTACCACTCTACAGATAAAGCGCCGTCAGGAAACTCAATTCGCGTATCTACCCCGAAGTGACAAAATAAAATAAAATTCTGAATCAAAATTATAAGGAAACACCAGTACTTTGTTTAGGCTTGGTTTGTAGGGAATTACAAACCCTGCGCACATATATTCAAACGCACATAACTATAGAACCAGTTCTTAATGTGCATGTGAACGCCATCAGCGTTTCTCACAGGTTCACGTTTAAAGAACCGCTATAAAGCCACAACAATCTTACCTTAAATTATACGCTTATCTCTGTAAAGCTGCTTTGAGACTCTACATTGTTAAAAGCGCTATATAAATGAAGATGACTTGACTTGTTCAGAGCTGGAATCTAGGAAAATACTCAATTTTGATTTGACATAAATTTGAATATATTAAATTTCTATCGATTTTCAATATCAGTGTTATGGAAGCAAAGGAATTATTTCATACCTACTATTTTGTACTATTATTATAAAATACTTTATTGGTATACTGTATATATGCAGTAGTTTAGCACTGATATTTTTCAGTAATTATGTTGTTGAATGTGTTTATTTTGAAGGCTTCAAAACATAGTACTGTAATTCATTAGTTCATTGTGAAGACTGAGATGAAATGCTAACCTGTTATTAAGAGATGCACAGATACAGTGGAGAAAGGCTTTGCCTCGTTGCGAATCTGGTTCTTCACAGACGAAGGAAAATCCTCCACCATGATCTGTATTGAATACTGACCCAAATACCCTCCTCCTTCATACAATAGTGTACACGTCTCCTTTCAGGGTTAAAGCACATGGGTGTTTGCAAGAAACAATATAATAACTTTCAAATTAAAAAAACACTTGTAACTATTTAACTGAACTGAATATTTAAAGGTAAAGATGACTGACTTCATTAAGGCGCATAAATTCACCAAGGGCATTCTTCTCATAATGACAGCGAATCTCATCTCCATCCAAATCCATCACATTTACCGGGATTTCCTGAGGACAACCAGCTGTTAACCTGGTATACAGAGATACATGTTTCAAACATACAGTATGTTTTCTATGTGCATTTCTGAAGTGTGCTGAAGTGAAGGCTTTACCTGACTGGAGGAGGCAGCGACACATATGGAGGCTGGTTAATACTGTTAGTGTCCGATCTGACAGACAGATCTGCTCTTGAATATAGTGACACGGCTCCATCATATCTAAAGAGTGAACACAATATATTATATTTTATTCACTCCACAGGTCATTTACTTGGACAGTCTGTAATCACAAACCCGAGATGAAGAGTAGAGGTGTAGTTTTGAGGGATGGTTTTCTGCCACTGACGGAGGCACCAGCCGGGAGAAGGAAAAACTCCTTTCACAGGAGAAGAGCTGAGCTGATCGAGGCAGTTCACTTCATTACACACCTCATCCAGGGCTGGACAGGGCAGAGTGGACACCAGACTGTAATGAGCCCTGACCTGCAGGCAGAGACACGGCACTTTAACCCTATAAACCTCCTGCATCATATTCAGTGCGTAAAACTCTAAGACCCTTTAAAATTTCAACGTGGTTAAAACTTGCTGTCGGTCTTGGTGAACAGTTTATTAAAAAGGGTCAAGCTATTGTTTAATGAAGCTCTGTCTGCCACGCTCGCTAATGCCTGTCACTCCTCGACACTCAGGGTTGGGAGAGGAGTCTTCAGAGTCTTTTACTCGCCTTGGTGATCGAACCGCTGGCAGAATCTAGAAGAACAAATATTAATATTTGTGGGTTAACGGTAGCAAATAACCAACATAAGATTACCCTGTATGTCAACAATATTTTAGTTTTCATGGTGAATTCTGAAAACCAAACTTGCATCTAAAGTGTTTTTCATATAGCCTACTTTATTTAATGCAGCTACACTTACATCAATAACGCTATAAGACGAATGTTTTAAAAAATAAAAATGTGAATACAGAAATATAAAATGATGTTTAAAAGAACTCATACTTTAAATATGAAACTAAAATTAAAATTGCTTTTAGGTGGCGTTAGTCACTGTCTTAAGGAGTGAGTCAACAGGTTTGTTCAAGCACAGATTCATTTAGTAACGAAACACCCCTGTTTAGCCTCAGAGACATGCAACAACGTTGATATTCTGGGAAATCATGCTAATGTAATATTGCTTATTATATCATATAAATAAAAGGCAAGGCAAGGCAAGGCAAGGCAAGTTTATTTATATAGCACATTTCATACACAATGGCAATTCAAAGTGCTTTACATAGAAGAAATTAAAATAATAAAAGAAATAAGAATAATTAAAACAGTTTAGAAAAATAAAATAAAATACAGTACAAACAGTCGGACGAACATTGGCACAGTGCTCATTCAGTAAATGCACAGCTAAACAGAAGTGTTTTGAGTCTGGATTTGAATGTGACTACTGTAGGAGCACGTCTGATTTCCTCTGGAAGCTGGTCCAGCATAATAGCTAAAAGCAGATTCGCCATGCTTAGAGTGAACCCTTGGTATTTCTAGCTGATATGATCCTAGTGATCTGAGTGATCTGTTGGGTTTATATTCAGTGAGCATATCTGCAATGTGTTGAGGTCCTAGGCCATTAAATGATTTATTTACCAGTAGTAATACTTTAAAATCAATCCTAAATTTAACTGGGAGCCAGTGTAAAGACCTGAGGACTGGTGTGATATGTTCATATTTTCTGGTTCTGCTCAGAATCCTGGCGGCAGCGTTCTGTATGAGCTGACACTGTCTTATGGTCTTTTTGGGAAGGCCAGTGAGGAGTCCATTACAATAATCCACCCTGCTGGTGATGAAAGCATGAACACGTTTCTCTAAGTCTTGTCTGGAAACAAAGCATCTAATTCTTGCAATATTTTTCAGATGATAGTATGCTGATTTAGTTATTGCTTTGACATGACTACTGAAACTAAGGTCTGACTCTAGGGACACACCGAGATTCCTGACTTGATTTTTAGTTGTTTGACCCCTAGAGTGAAGGTATGCATTCACCTTGAGAACTTCATCTTTGTTTCCAAATGCAATGACTTCAGTTTTGTCTATGTTTAACTGAAGAAAGTTTTGACACATCCAACTGTTGACTTCGTCAATGCATTGGCACAGGGAGTCAATGGGGCTGTAATCGTTAGGCGATAGGGCTAAGTAGATCTGTGTGTCGTCTGCATAGCTGTGGTAAGCAATTTGGTTCTTTCTCATTATTTGGCTCATTGGGAGCATATACAGGTTGAACAGGAGTGGCGCAGGAATTGAGCATTGAGGGACTCCGCATGTCATGGATGTCCACTCAGACTTATGGTCACCTATACTCACATAGTAACCTCTCCCATCTAAGTATGACCTGAACCATTTTAGGACTATCCCAGAAAGCCCCACCCAGTTTTCCAGCCTGTCAAGAAGTATGTTGTGATCGACAGTGTCAAATGCAGCACTGAGGTCGAGTAGTACCACCACTGATAATTTGCCTGAATCAGTATTTAAGCGAATATCGTTTATTATCTTTATGAGCGCTGTCTCTGTGCTGTGGTGCGGTCGGAAACCAGATTGAAAATTGTCAAAGTATCCATTCGAGCATAAGAATTTGTTCAGCTGATTGGAGACAACTTTTTCAATGATCTTGCCTATGAAAGGAAGATTTGAGATCGGCCTATAGTTGCTTAATATGGTCTTATCCAGATTGCTCTTTTTCAGGAGGGGCTTGACAACTGCAGTTTTTAGGGAGTTTGGAAAACTCCCAGAGAGAAGTGAGGCATTTACCACTTCTAGGAGATCTGCTTCTTAACTGTTTAACACACTTTTGAAAAATGATGTGGGAAGTGTGTCAAGAGCGCATGTTGATGTTTTAAGGTGCTGTACAGTTTCTTCCAAAATTTTGCCATCAATTTCTTTGAAATCAGACATAGTAACTACTTTCTCAGGTGGTTTGATCTGTCTGACCTCAGTGCAACTCAAGGATGTGCTGATCACCTTTCTGATATTACTGATTTTCTCAGAGAAGAATGAAGCAAACTCACTACACTTGTTCTCTGAGAGCATTTCACTGGGAATCTGGCTTGGGGGGTTTGTCAGTCTCTCTACAGTAGCAAAAAGAGTGCGTGTGTTGTTTAAATTGCTGTTTATAATATTTGAGAAGAAAGTCTGTCTAGCTTTGCCTAGTTCCATATTAAAAGCATGAAGGTTGTCTTTGTAGATGTTATAATGGACTACAAGTTTAGTCTTCCGCCACATGCGCTCTGCTTTTCTGCATTGTCTTTTCATATTTTGCACTGCTGTTGAGTTTCTCCAAGGTGCTTTTTGTCTGCCACTCTTCTTCCTGACTTTAACAGGAGCAATATCATAAATTATACCTTTAACTTTTGAGTTAAAAGAATCAAGGAGAAAATCAACAGAGTCAGCAGATATACTTGGTGTTAAGGATATAGCCTTCATAAATAGTACACTAGTGTTCTCATTTAAGCATCTCTTCTTGACAGACACAGATTTATCTTCAATGGCAGGAGAGATCAATATATCAAAGAAAATACAGAAATGATCAGACAGTGCTACATCCTTAATAACAATTAATGAAATGTTTAGACCCTTACTGATAAGTAAATCTAGAGTGTGTCCACGATTGTGTGTGGGTCCATGTACATGCTGAGTCAGATCAAAAGTTTTTAAAACAGTTTTGATTTCTTTTGCCATATTGTTTTCTGCATTATCTATGTGAATGTTAAAATCTCCTGCAATGGCAAAACAGTCAAACTCTGAGGTAATTGCTGATAACAGTTCTGTAAAGTCCTCAGCAAAGGCTGGAGAGTATTTTGGAGGCCTGTAAATAATGATAAGTAAAATGCGTGGAGCACCTTTCAACACAATACCCAGATATTCGAAAGAAGGGTAATTCCCAAATGATATTTGCTTACATTGATAGATATCTTTAAAAAGAGCAGCTAGACCCCCACCTCTCTTAACAGCTCTGCAGACACTCATAAAAGTAAAGTTCGGAGGGGCTGTTTCATTGAGGACTGTTGTGTCTTCTAGCCAGATTTCATTTAGAAGCATAAAATCCAGGTTGTTTGTGGTTATTAAATCGTTGACTAGAAGTGATTTATTTTTAAGTGAACGAATGTTTAAAAGTGCTAACTTAACAGTCTTACTTTTTGTCCCCACATCAATCTTACTTTGACGTGTAATAGGCACCAGATTAGTTAGGTTTGCTGCACGGCTATTGAAGGCCTTAGACTTTCTATCTTGTAATAGAACAGCAATAGAGAAAGATACAGGCACACTGGGTTCCCGCTTGTTCTGTAAACATTTGAGAAAGTTACTGTTATCAGAGCGGGGACCCAAAACACATCACTGAGAGCTGGTATCAGTTTTTTTTAGTTCACCTCGAGCCGACGGAGGAGGGTGTGGGCCCTGGCGTTGTGGCAGAGGCCGAAGAGCTCTCACAGGAGGGGGAGGGCGAGCTGGGCCCGCAGGCTTTGGTGCGGGTGGTAATGGTGCCTGTCGTTTTTTGGTTGGTATCTGGGGGCTTGCAGCAAAAGAGTGGGATAGTCTGGTTCCAGCATACACCAGTTCTTCCATTTTCTGTGAGAAACACAGTAATGGCGATGCTGGAGAGAGGGAAAAAGTGTCTGAAAGGGGCTGTTGCTCTGGTGTTATATGAGGTTGTGATATGCTGTCCTGGCTTCCCTGGCTGTTTTCCAGGAAGTCGTCCTTGGGTGCTGAATCTTCAAGCAGTTCTGATATGTCTCTCTGTGGGCAGGGCTCAGCTGAGATTGTGTCCGTGAGCAGAGGTTGTTGTGGCGGAGTGGTGTTATCATTGTCCTTGTGTGAACCGCATGTCCATTTTGCTGCTGAAGTGAAGTCCCGTGGTCATTCATACTTTGTCCATGTGTGTGTGTGCCGTTCAGATTGAGTGGATTGGCACAAACTGCAGAAGGATGATTGAGGGAGAAGTAGAAATTGTCCTTTAACACTCTTGAACCAAGTTTGTTTGGGTGATGGCCATCCCGATGAAAAAGTTGTCTCTGACTCCAGAAAAGATTGAAATTGTCAATGAAGTTTACTCCTTTTATATTGCAGGTTTTTTGCAGCCATGTATTTAGCCCAAGCAACCGTGAAAACCTGTTTGTTCCTCTTGCTGGGAGTGGTCCACTGATGAATGTTTGAACTTTCAGTCTTTTAAGTGTTTCAAAAAGTTCATTGAAATCCTTCTTAAGGAGTTCTGACTGCTCTTTATGAATATCATTCTTCCCCACATGTATGATTAGTCGATTTGCAGTCTTATGTTTCATCAGAATGTTCTGAAGTTCCCTGTTTACATCAGAAGTTGTTGCTTGTGGAAGGCAGCATGTAGTTGTATCCCTGCCGCTAATGTTTCTGATTATCGAGTCCCCCACTATCAGAGTCCTGGGCTCGGCTGCGCTCTGAGCTGAGTGCCGCTGTCTGCTCGACCTTGAGCGCCAGTTAGCATCAGTGTTAGCTACTGGCCCATTCAGTCTGTGTTCGATCACATTCATCACATTTGGGGATTCAGAAGTGGGGGGTCGCGGCACAGCGATGAAGCAAGACACACGGTGAGATCCAGAAGTGGGGGGTCGCGGCACAGCGATGAAGCAAGACACACGGTGAGATCCAGAAGTGGGGGGTCGCGGCACAGCGATGAAGCAAGACACACGGTGAGATCCAGAAGTGGGGGGTCGCGGCACAGCGATGAAGCAAGACACACTGTGAGATCCAGAAGTGGGGGGTCGCTGCACAGCGATGAAGCAAGACACACGGTGAGTTCCAGAAGTGGGGGGTCGCGGCACAGCGATGAAGCAAGACACACGGTGAGATCCAGAAGTGGGGGGTAGCGGCACAGCGATGAAGCAAGACACACGGTGAGATCCAGAAGTGGGGGGTCGCGGCACAGCGATGAAGCAAGACACACGGTGAGATCCAGAAGTGGGGGGTCGCTGCACAGCGATGAAGCAAGACACACGGTGAGATCCAGAAGTGGGGGGTCGCGGCACAGCGATGAAGCAAGACACACGGTGAGATCCAGAAGTGGGGGGTCGCGGCACAGCGATGAAGCAAGACACACAGTGAGATCCAGAAGTGGGGGGTCGCGGCACAGTGATGAAGCAAGACACACGGTGAGATCCAGAAGTGGGGGGTCGTGGCACAGCGATGAAGCAAGACACACGGTGAGATCCAGAAGTGGGGGGTCGCTGCACAGCGATGAAGCAAGACACACGGTGAGATCCAGAAGTGGGGGGTCGCTGCACAGCGATGAAGCAAGACACACGGTGAGATCCAGAAGTGGGGGGTCGCGGCACAGCGATGAAGCAAGACACACGGTGAGATCCAGAAGTGGGGGGTCGCGGCACAGCGATGAAGCAAGACACACTGTGAGATCCAGAAGTGGGGGGTCGCTGCACAGCGATGAAGCAAGACACACAGTGAGATCCAGAAGTGGGGGGTCGCTGCACAGCGATGAAGCAAGACACACGGTGAGATCCAGAAGTGGGGGGTCGCTGCACAGCGATGAAGCAAGACACACTGTGAGATCCAGAAGTGGGGGGTCGCGGCACAGCGATGAAGCAAGACACACGGTGAGATCCAGAAATGGGGGGTCGCGGCACAGCGATGAAGCAAGACACACTGTGAGATCCAGAAGTGGGGGGTCGCGGCACAGCGATGAAGCAAGACACACAGTGAGATCCAGAAGTGGGGGGTCGCGGCACAGCGATGAAGCAAGACACACTGTGAGATCCAGAAGTGGGGGGTCGCTGCACAGCGATGAAGCAAGACACACGGTGAGATCCAGAAGTGGGGGGTCGCTGCACAGCGATGAAGCAAGACACACTGTGAGATCCAGAAGTGGGGGGTCGCGGCACAGTGATGAAGCAAGACACACGGTGAGATCCAGAAGTGGGGGGTCGCTGCACAGCGATGAAGCAAGACACACGGTGAGATCCAGAAGTGGGGGGTCGCTGCACAGCGATGAAGCAAGACACACGGTGAGATCCAGAAGTGGGGGGTCGCGGCACAGCGATGAAGCAAGACACACGGTGAGATCCAGAAGTGGGGGGTCGCTGCACAGCGATGAAGCAAGACACACTGTGAGATCCAGAAGTGGGGGGTCGCTGCACAGCGATGAAGCAAGACACACGGTGAGATCCAGAAGTGGGGGGTCGCTGCACAGCGATGAAGCAAGACACACGGTGAGATCCAGAAGTGGGGGGTCGCTGCACAGCGATGAAGCAAGACACACGGTGAGATCCAGAAGTGGGGGGTCGCGGCACAGCGATGAAGCAAGACACACGGTGAGATCCAGAAGTGGGGGGTCGCTGCACAGCGATGAAGCAAGACACACGGTGAGATCCAGAAGTGGGGGGTCGCGGCACAGCGATGAAGCAAGACACACGGTGAGATCCAGAAGTGGGGGGTCGCTGCACAGTGATGAAGCAAGACACACTGTGAGATCCAGAAGTGGGGGGTCGCGGCACAGCGATGAAGCAAGACACACGGTGAGATCCAGAAGTGGGGGGTCGCGGCACAGCGATGAAGCAAGACACACGGTGAGATCCAGAAGTGGGGGGTCGCGGCACAGCGATGAAGCAAGACACACGGTGAGATCCAGAAGTGGGGGGTCGCGGCACAGTGATGAAGCAAGACACACGGTGAGATCCAGAAGTGGGGGGTCGCTGCACAGTGATGAAGCAAGACACACGGTGAGATCCAGAAGTGGGGGGTCGCGGCACAGCGATGAAGCAAGACACACGGTGAGATCCAGAAGTGGGGGGTCGCTGCACAGCGATGAAGCAAGACACACGGTGAGATCCAGAAGTGGGGGGTCGCGGCACAGCGATGAAGCAAGACACACGGTGAGATCCAGAAGTGGGGGGTCGCGGCACAGCGATGAAGCAAGACACACTGTGAGATCCAGAAGTGGGGGGTCGCTGCACAGCGATGAAGCAAGACACACGGTGAGTTCCAGAAGTGGGGGGTCGCGGCACAGCGATGAAGCAAGACACACGGTGAGATCCAGAAGTGGGGGGTAGCGGCACAGCGATGAAGCAAGACACACGGTGAGATCCAGAAGTGGGGGGTCGCGGCACAGCGATGAAGCAAGACACACGGTGAGATCCAGAAGTGGGGGGTCGCTGCACAGCGATGAAGCAAGACACACGGTGAGATCCAGAAGTGGGGGGTCGCGGCACAGCGATGAAGCAAGACACACGGTGAGATCCAGAAGTGGGGGGTCGCGGCACAGCGATGAAGCAAGACACACGGTGAGATCCAGAAGTGGGGGGTCGCGGCACAGTGATGAAGCAAGACACACGGTGAGATCCAGAAGTGGGGGGTCGTGGCACAGCGATGAAGCAAGACACACGGTGAGATCCAGAAGTGGGGGGTCGCTGCACAGCGATGAAGCAAGACACACGGTGAGATCCAGAAGTGGGGGGTCGCTGCACAGCGATGAAGCAAGACACACGGTGAGATCCAGAAGTGGGGGGTCGCTGCACAGCGATGAAGCAAGACACACGGTGAGATCCAGAAGTGGGGGGTCGCTGCACAGCGATGAAGCAAGACACACGGTGAGATCCAGAAGTGGGGGGTCGCGGCACAGCGATGAAGCAAGACACACGGTGAGATCCAGAAGTGGGGGGTCGCTGCACAGCGATGAAGCAAGACACACTGTGAGATCCAGAAGTGGGGGGTCGCGGCACAGCGATGAAGCAAGACACACTGTGAGATCCAGAAGTGGGGGGTCGCTGCACAGCGATGAAGCAAGACACATGGTGAGATCCAGAAGTGGGGGGTCGCTGCACAGCGATGAAGCAAGACACACTGTGAGATCCAGAAGTGGGGGGTCGCGGCACAGCGATGAAGCAAGACACACTGTGAGATCCAGAAGTGGGGGGTCGCTGCACAGCGATGAAGCAAGACACACAGTGAGATCCAGAAGTGGGGGGTCGCTGCACAGCGATGAAGCAAGACACACGGTGAGATCCAGAAGTGGGGGGTCGCTGCACAGCGATGAAGCAAGACACACTGTGAGATCCAGAAGTGGGGGGTCGCGGCACAGCGATGAAGCAAGACACACGGTGAGATCCAGAAGTGGGGGGTCGCGGCACAGCGATGAAGCAAGACACACTGTGAGATCCAGAAGTGGGGGGTCGCGGCACAGCGATGAAGCAAGACACACAGTGAGATCCAGAAGTGGGGGGTCGCGGCACAGCGATGAAGCAAGACACACTGTGAGATCCAGAAGTGGGGGGTCGCTGCACAGCGATGAAGCAAGACACACGGTGAGATCCAGAAGTGGGGGGTCGCTGCACAGCGATGAAGCAAGACACACTGTGAGATCCAGAAGTGGGGGGTCGCTGCACAGCGATGAAGCAAGACACACGGTGAGATCCAGAAGTGGGGGGTCGCTGCACAGCGATGAAGCAAGACACACGGTGAGATCCAGAAGTGGGGGGTCGCTGCACAGCGATGAAGCAAGACACACGGTGAGATCCAGAAGTGGGGGGTCGCTGCACAGCGATGAAGCAAGACACACGGTGAGATCCAGAAGTGGGGGGTCGCGGCACAGCGATGAAGCAAGACACACGGTGAGATCCAGAAGTGGGGGGTCGCTGCACAGCGATGAAGCAAGACACACGGTGAGATCCAGAAGTGGGGGGTCGCGGCACAGCGATGAAGCAAGACACACGGTGAGATCCAGAAGTGGGGGGTCGCGGCACAGCGATGAAGCAAGACACACGGTGAGATCCAGAAGTGGGGGGTCGCGGCACAGCGATGAAGCAAGACACACGGTGAGATCCAGAAGTGGGGGGTCGCGGCACAGCGATGAAGCAAGACACACGGTGAGATCCAGAAGTGGGGGGTCGCGGCACAGTGATGAAGCAAGACACACGGTGAGATCCAGAAGTGGGGGGTCGCTGCACAGTGATGAAGCAAGACACACGGTGAGATCCAGAAGTGGGGGGTCGCGGCACAGCGATGAAGCAAGACACACGGTGAGATCCAGAAGTGGGGGGTCGCTGCACAGCGATGAAGCAAGACACACGGTGAGATCCAGAAGTGGGGGGTCGCGGCACAGCGATGAAGCAAGACACACGGTGAGATCCAGAAGTGGGGGGTCGCTGCACAGCGATGAAGCAAGACACACGGTGAGATCCAGAAGTGGGGGGTCGCGGCACAGCGATGAAGCAAGACACACGGTGAGATCCAGAAGTGGGGGGTCGCTGCACAGCGATGAAGCAAGACACACGGTGAGATCCAGAAGTGGGGGGTCGCGGCACAGCGATGAAGCAAGACACACTGTGAGATCCAGAAGTGGGGGGTTGCGGCACAGCGATGAAGCAAGACACACGGTGAGATCCAGAAGTGGGGGGTCGCGGCACAGCGATGAAGCAAGACACACTGTGAGATCCAGAAGTGGGGGGTCGCTGCACAGCGATGAAGCAAGACACACGGTGAGTTCCAGAAGTGGGGGGTCGCGGCACAGCGATGAAGCAAGACACACGGTGAGATCCAGAAGTGGGGGGTAGCGGCACAGCGATGAA
Organism: Squalius cephalus; assembly: GCA_022829025.1. Lineage (NCBI taxonomy): Eukaryota > Metazoa > Chordata > Actinopteri > Cypriniformes > Leuciscidae > Squalius > Squalius cephalus. The sequence goes on from CM040798.1 coordinate 225,931, forward strand.
GCAAGACACACGGTGAGATCCAGAAGTGGGGGGTCGCGGCACAGCGATGAAGCAAGACACACGGTGAGATCCAGAAGTGGGGGGTCGCTGCACAGCGATGAAGCAAGACACACGGTGAGATCCAGAAGTGGGGGGTCGCGGCACAGCGATGAAGCAAGACACACGGTGAGATCCAGAAGTGGGGGGTCGCGGCACAGCGATGAAGCAAGACACACGGTGAGATCCAGAAGTGGGGGGTCGCGGCACAGTGATGAAGCAAGACACACGGTGAGATCCAGAAGTGGGGGGTCGTGGCACAGCGATGAAGCAAGACACACGGTGAGATCCAGAAGTGGGGGGTCGCTGCACAGCGATGAAGCAAGACACACGGTGAGATCCAGAAGTGGGGGGTCGCTGCACAGCGATGAAGCAAGACACACGGTGAGATCCAGAAGTGGGGGGTCGCGGCACAGCGATGAAGCAAGACACACGGTGAGATCCAGAAGTGGGGGGTCGCTGCACAGCGATGAAGCAAGACACACTGTGAGATCCAGAAGTGGGGGGTCGCGGCACAGCGATGAAGCAAGACACACTGTGAGATCCAGAAGTGGGGGGTCGCTGCACAGCGATGAAGCAAGACACATGGTGAGATCCAGAAGTGGGGGGTCGCTGCACAGCGATGAAGCAAGACACACTGTGAGATCCAGAAGTGGGGGGTCGCGGCACAGCGATGAAGCAAGACACACTGTGAGATCCAGAAGTGGGGGGTCGCTGCACAGCGATGAAGCAAGACACACAGTGAGATCCAGAAGTGGGGGGTCGCTGCACAGCGATGAAGCAAGACACACGGTGAGATCCAGAAGTGGGGGGTCGCTGCACAGCGATGAAGCAAGACACACTGTGAGATCCAGAAGTGGGGGGTCGCGGCACAGCGATGAAGCAAGACACACGGTGAGATCCAGAAGTGGGGGGTCGCGGCACAGCGATGAAGCAAGACACACTGTGAGATCCAGAAGTGGGGGGTCGCGGCACAGCGATGAAGCAAGACACACAGTGAGATCCAGAAGTGGGGGGTCGCGGCACAGCGATGAAGCAAGACACACTGTGAGATCCAGAAGTGGGGGGTCGCTGCACAGCGATGAAGCAAGACACACGGTGAGATCCAGAAGTGGGGGGTCGCTGCACAGCGATGAAGCAAGACACACTGTGAGATCCAGAAGTGGGGGGTCGCGGCACAGTGATGAAGCAAGACACACGGTGAGATCCAGAAGTGGGGGGTCGCTGCACAGCGATGAAGCAAGACACACGGTGAGATCCAGAAGTGGGGGGTCGCTGCACAGCGATGAAGCAAGACACACGGTGAGATCCAGAAGTGGGGGGTCGCGGCACAGCGATGAAGCAAGACACACGGTGAGATCCAGAAGTGGGGGGTCGCTGCACAGCGATGAAGCAAGACACACTGTGAGATCCAGAAGTGGGGGGTCGCTGCACAGCGATGAAGCAAGACACACGGTGAGATCCAGAAGTGGGGGGTCGCTGCACAGCGATGAAGCAAGACACACGGTGAGATCCAGAAGTGGGGGGTCGCTGCACAGCGATGAAGCAAGACACACGGTGAGATCCAGAAGTGGGGGGTCGCGGCACAGCGATGAAGCAAGACACACGGTGAGATCCAGAAGTGGGGGGTCGCTGCACAGCGATGAAGCAAGACACACGGTGAGATCCAGAAGTGGGGGGTCGCGGCACAGCGATGAAGCAAGACACACGGTGAGATCCAGAAGTGGGGGGTCGCGGCACAGCGATGAAGCAAGACACACGGTGAGATCCAGAAGTGGGGGGTCGCGGCACAGCGATGAAGCAAGACACACGGTGAGATCCAGAAGTGGGGGGTCGCGGCACAGCGATGAAGCAAGACACACGGTGAGATCCAGAAGTGGGGGGTCGCGGCACAGTGATGAAGCAAGACACACGGTGAGATCCAGAAGTGGGGGGTCGCTGCACAGTGATGAAGCAAGACACACGGTGAGATCCAGAAGTGGGGGGTCGCGGCACAGCGATGAAGCAAGACACACGGTGAGATCCAGAAGTGGGGGGTCGCTGCACAGCGATGAAGCAAGACACACGGTGAGATCCAGAAGTGGGGGGTCGCTGCACAGCGATGAAGCAAGACACACGGTGAGATCCAGAAGTGGGGGGTCGCTGCACAGCGATGAAGCAAGACACACGGTGAGATCCAGAAGTGGGGGGTCGCTGCACAGCGATGAAGCAAGACACACGGTGAGATCCAGAAGGGGGGGGTCGCGGCACAGCGATGAAGCAAGACACACGGTGAGATCCAGAAGTGGGGGGTCGCTGCACAGCGATGAAGCAAGACACACGGTGAGATCCAGAAGTGGGGGGTCGCGGCACAGCGATGAAGCAAGACACACGGTGAGATCCAGAAGTGGGGGGTCGCGGCACAGCGATGAAGCAAGACACACGGTGAGATCCAGAAGTGGGGGGTCGCTGCACAGCGATGAAGCAAGACACACGGTGAGATCCAGAAGTGGGGGGTCGCTGCACAGCGATGAAGCAAGACACACGGTGAGATCCAGAAGTGGGGGGTCGCTGCACAGCGATGAAGCAAGACACACGGTGAGATCCAGAAGTGGGGGGTCGCTGCACAGCGATGAAGCAAGACACACGGTGAGATCCAGAAGTGGGGGGTCGCGGCACAGCGATGAAGCAAGACACACTGTGAGATCCAGAAGTGGGGGGTCGCGGCACAGTGATGAAGCAAGACACATGGTGAGATCCAGAAGTGGGGGGTCGCTGCACAGCGATGAAGCAAGACACACGGTGAGATCCAGAAGTGGGGGGTCGCGGCACAGCGATGAAGCAAGACACACTGTGAGATCCAGAAGTGGGGGGTCGCTGCACAGCGATGAAGCAAGACACATGGTGAGATCCAGAAGTGGGGGGTCGCTGCACAGCGATGAAGCAAGACACACGGTGAGATCCAGAAGTGGGGGGTCGCTGCACAGCGATGAAGCAAGACACACGGTGAGATCCAGAAGTGGGGGGTCGCTGCACAGTGATGAAGCAAGACACACGGTGAGATCCAGAAGTGGGGGGTCGCGGCACAGCGATGAAGCAAGACACACGGTGAGATCCAGAAGTGGGGGGTCACTGCACAGCGATGAAGCAAGACACACGGTGAGATCCAGAAGTGGGGGGTCGCGGCACAGCGATGAAGCAAGACACACGGTGAGATCCAGAAGTGGGGGGTCGCTGCACAGCGATGAAGCAAGACACACGGTGAGATCCAGAAGTGGGGGGTCACTGCACAGCGATGAAGCAAGACACACGGTGAGATCCAGAAGTGGGGGGTCGCGGCACAGCGATGAAGCAAGACACACGGTGAGATCCAGAAGTGGGGGGTCACTGCACAGCGATGAAGCAAGACACACGGTGAGATCCAGAAGTGGGGGGTCGCTGCACAGCGATGAAGCAAGACACACGGTGAGATCCAGAAGTGGGGGGTCGCTGCACAGCGATGAAGCAAGACACACTGTGAGATCCAGAAGTGGGGGGTCGCGGCACAGCGATGAAGCAAGACACACGGTGAGATCCAGAAGTGGGGGGTCGCTGCACAGCGATGAAGCAAGACACACGGTGAGATCCAGAAGTGGGGGGTCGCTGCACAGCGATGAAGCAAGACACACGGTGAGATCCAGAAGTGGGGGGTCGCGGCACAGTGATGAAGCAAGACACACTGTGAGATCCAGAAGTGGGGGGTCGCTGCACAGCGATGAAGCAAGACACACGGTGAGATCCAGAAGTGGGGGGTCGCTGCACAGCGATGAAGCAAGACACACTGTGAGATCCAGAAGTGGGGGGTCGCTGCACAGCGATGAAGCAAGACACACGGTGAGATCCAGAAGTGGGGGGTCGCTGCACAGCGATGAAGCAAGACACACGGTGAGATCCAGAAGTGGGGGGTCGCGGCACAGCGATGAAGCAAGACACACGGTGAGATCCAGAAGTGGGGGGTCGCGGCACAGCGATGAAGCAAGACACACGGTGAGATCCAGAAGTGGGGGGTCGCTGCACAGCGATGAAGCAAGACACACGGTGAGATCCAGAAGTGGGGGGTCGCGGCACAGCGATGAAGCAAGACACACGGTGAGATCCAGAAGTGGGGGGTCGCGGCACAGCGATGAAGCAAGACACACGGTGAGATCCAGAAGTGGGGGGTCGCTGCACAGCGATGAAGCAAGACACACAGTGAGATCCAGAAGTGGGGGGTCGCGGCACAGCGATGAAGCAAGACACACGGTGAGATCCAGAAGTGGGGGGTCGCGGCACAGCGATGAAGCAAGACACACAGTGAGATCCAGAAGTGGGGGGTCGCTGCACAGCGATGAAGCAAGACACACGGTGAGATCCAGAAGTGGGGGGTCGCGGCACAGCGATGAAGCAAGACACACTGTGAGATCCAGAAGTGGGGGGTCGCTGCACAGCGATGAAGCAAGACACACGGTGAGATCCAGAAGTGGGGGGTCGCGGCACAGTGATGAAGCAAGACACACTGTGAGATCCAGAAGTGGGGGGTCGCTGCACAGCGATGAAGCAAGACACACGGTGAGATCCAGAAGTGGGGGGTCGCTGCACAGCGATGAAGCAAGACACACTGTGAGATCCAGAAGTGGGGGGTCGCGGCACAGCGATGAAGCAAGACACACGATGAGATCCAGAAGTGGGGGGTCGCGGCACAGCGATGAAGCAAGACACACGGTGAGATCCAGAAGTGGGGGGTCGCGGCACAGTGATGAAGCAAGACACACTGTGAGATCCAGAAGTGGGGGGTTGCGGCACAGCGATGAAGCAAGACACACGGTGAGATCCAGAAGTGGGGGGTCGCGGCACAGCGATGAAGCAAGACACACTGTGAGATCCAGAAGTGGGGGGTCGCTGCACAGCGATGAAGCAAGACACACGGTGAGATCCAGAAGTGGGGGGTCGCGGCACAGTGATGAAGCAAGACACACTGTGAGATCCAGAAGTGGGGGGTCGCGGCACAGCGATGAAGCAAGACACACGGTGAGATCCAGAAGTGGGGGGTCGCGGCACAGTGATGAAGCAAGACACACGGTGAGATCCAGAAGTGGGGGGTCGCGGCACAGCGATGAAGCAAGACACACGGTGAGATCCAGAAGTGGGGGGTCGCGGCACAGCGATGAAGCAAGACACACGGTGAGATCCAGAAGTGGGGGGTCGCGGCACAGCGATGAAGCAAGACACACAGTGAGATCCAGAAGTGGGGGGTCGCGGCACAGCGATGAAGCAAGACACACAGTGAGATCCAGAAGTGGGGGGTCGCTGCACAGCGATGAAGCAAGACACACGGTGAGATCCAGAAGTGGGGGGTCGCGGCACAGTGATGAAGCAAGACACACGGTGAGATCCAGAAGTGGGGGGTCGCGGCACAGCGATGAAGCAAGACACACGGTGAGATCCAGAAGTGGGGGGTCGCGGCACAGCGATGAAGCAAGACACACGGTGAGATCCAGAAGTGGGGGGTCGCGGCACAGCGATGAAGCAAGACACACAGTGAGATCCAGAAGTGGGGGGTCGCTGCACAGCGATGAAGCAAGACACACGGTGAGATCCAGAAGTGGGGGGTCGCGGCACAGCGATGAAGCAAGACACACGGTGAGATCCAGAAGTGGGGGGTCGCGGCACAGCGATGAAGCAAGACACACTGTGAGATCCAGAAGTGGGGGGTCGCTGCACAGCGATGAAGCAAGACACACGGTGAGATCCAGAAGTGGGGGGTCGCGGCACAGTGATGAAGCAAGACACACTGTGAGATCCAGAAGTGGGGGGTCGCGGCACAGCGATGAAGCAAGACACACGGTGAGATCCAGAAGTGGGGGGTCGCTGCACAGCGATGAAGCAAGACACACGGTGAGATCCAGAAGTGGGGGGTCGCGGCACAGTGATGAAGCAAGACACACTGTGAGATCCAGAAGTGGGGGGTCGCTGCACAGCGATGAAGCAAGACACACGGTGAGATCCAGAAGTGGGGGGTCGCGGCACAGTGATGAAGCAAGACACACTGTGAGATCCAGAAGTGGGGGGTCGCGGCACAGTGATGAAGCAAGACACACTGTGAGATCCAGAAGTGGGGGGTCGCTGCACAGCGATGAAGCAAGACACACGGTGAGATCCAGAAGTGGGGGGTCGCGGCACAGTGATGAAGCAAGACACACTGTGAGATCCAGAAGTGGGGGGTCGCTGCACAGCGATGAAGCAAGACACACTGTGAGATCCAGAAGTGGGGGGTCGCTGCACAGCGATGAAGCAAGACACACGGTGAGATCCAGAAGTGGGGGGTCGCTGCACAGCGATGAAGCAAGACACACGGTGAGATCCAGAAGTGGGGGGTGGAAAATTCTTTTCCTTTAGACTCTTCTCTAATGCCGTAATGGCATCTTTTAATATGAAGGGGAGGGGGCAAAAAGGCAAGAGGCCTTTCGGAAACACAAAAATATACAGAGCACTACAAGGTAAAGCCAGATAAAAAAAGAATGAGGGACTTGATGTATGACTGCAGAGTGCCTTTGTATGATAGTAATTATGTGTGTTTTTGTACTTGTGCAGATGGAGTTATGAAGTTCGACCAAACTGCTACGGAGGACTCCATTAGAACTTTCACCTCAGAACACCTTAAACATGCACCACAAAGAAGTGGAGGTGGAGGGTTCACTCCACATAGTCACTGATCATGTGCTGAACACAGAGAATATATATATATATATACACACACACACACATACACATACACACACACACACACACACACACACACACACACACACACAGCAGTCAGTTACTCAGTCATTCAACTTTTGCACCTTGTTTTGCACAGATTCAGTTTAGCACTTGATAGTTGTGTTTAACTGAAATTGTACAGATCATACAGTGATTTACAAAAAATAAAAAATAAAAATGAGTGGGGATTGAATTGATTTCTTAAACCTCTGTGCATAACTGTATGCCTATCCCTTTCCAGAGGGTGGAGGGCCTGTTTTCTGTACCCGTTAATTTTCCTGTAGCTTTGTTTGGCTCAGAGGCAGGTTTGAACTGGAAATGGATGGATTAGGCTACATTGGAATGTGTTTCCAGTTATGTGGTGGTAAGGAAAGCAATCAAATGAAGCTACAGAAAAATGAACTGGAACAGTTGAAATGAGACAAAGGTTATGAACAGTGCAGTATAAAAGCACTGTCTGCACCTCCAGAGGTCCTCTGGACGTTAATACAGGACGTTTGTTGACTAAATACGTCATCTGGCGTCACAGTCTGCACCTTTAAGGTATCAAAATGGGACGTCCACAATGACCACATTTGGAGTACAATTAGCCCTTATACAGAAATTCTATGGACGTTAATACAGGACGTTTGTTGGACGACTAAATAAGACATCATTTGGCGTCACAGTCTGCACCTTTAAGGTACCAAACTTGGAAGTCCTCAATGACCACATTTGGAGTATATTTAGCCCAATACAGAGGTCCTCTGGTCTTTAGTACAGGACAATCATTAGACGACAAAAAAAGACGTCGTCTGGCGTTACAGTCTGCACCCATAGGGGACCAAAATGAGATGTCCACAACGTCCATATCTGGACTACATTTAGCCCTTAAACAGAAGTCCTGTGGAAGTCGATACAGGAAGTTCGGTAGACGGCGGAAAAATACGTTGATTGGCGTCACAGTCTGCACCCTCCTGATACCGACATAGGACGGTCAAGCACACCGTTGAAACTACGTCATCTGGAGGTGACTTTGCGCAGGGGGTTAGATCTAAGAAGACAGCACCAACACACATATTCTTATCTAATAAGCATTTCACTTTCTCAACAAACAAACAGTTTGCTGAATCTGTTTAATAATTACTGTGAAAACCAAATTGCATTGGATATAAAGAAGTAAAACCCTTGTTTAGATGATTAGTCAAAAGATTAGCTACCCATTTTTCTGCTACCTTAGATATAATCGGAAGGATACTAATTGGCCTATAATTTTTCAAATTTGAATTATCTCCAGATCTGTAAATTGGGACAACTGTAGCCACCTTCCAAGCAGAAGGACAAGTTTACCATGTGTGTTATTGGGCATACTAAAGAATCTTTATTTGATTTTAAAAATGTTGTATCAAGCCCATAGGCATCCTTTGCTTTGGAGCTTTTTAAAGCATCAATAATATGTACTACTTTTTTACCATTGTCTTTTATGGTAAAAAGCTGGGTTAATTCATCAACTGAATTCATAAAATGTGCATTTTAAGTTCAAAACTTTTATCAATGTTCTTTTGTTTTCCTGCTAATTTATTAATGGTTTGCCAGATTTTTTCCCATCCCCTTTTGACCCCTCAATAATATTCATAAAAAAACTGCCTTCACCCTTTCGTAAAGTCTGTATTACTTAATTCCTCATAGAAGTGTATTTATATCGATCAGTTAAAAGACCAGAATTCAGTGATTTTTTAAGGAGCTGATCTCTATCCTTCATCAATTTCCTACATTCATTGTTAACCTAAGACAACATGTTCCCTTTTATTTTTGTTAACCGTCCCCTTCTTGTAAACAACTCAAACACTTCTCTCAACTCACAGGACTTCACTCAAATCGATCTCTTTTAAAGCTATTTCAAGATTTTGTTGCTGATTTTTAGGGACTATATCATGATAAGCAGTGGTTTTAAATGAATTTAAAAGGCGTTGTTTTGTTAGTTTTCTTGAAAAGTTTTCTTTCAGGTTTATTTGTAAACAATAGATCTATTCTAGTTTTAGAATGAGCGGTTAATCGAGTAGGCTGTTCTATCAGTTGTGTAAAGTTAAAATAGTTAAAAATCTGTTTTAAATTTTTTCTTTCCTTCCTTTCATTCCAATTAATATTAAAATCTCCCAAGATAATTACTTCCTTTTTAAAATCACAGTGGTTAAGAAGTTGTTTCAATTTGTCATAAAAATCCAACTTTGCTGAAGGTTTATGATACATACAAATTAAAATAAAAGACATTTCGGCAGAAAGTGAGATATCCACACCAACACACTCAAGACCAACTTCACTTGGCCATTCAAATTACCATTCAAAATTTAAATTTTAAAGTGCTTATTACATACAATAAAATCCTTCCACCCCTGCCCTGCTTCCGATCTTTTCTAAAAACATTATATCCAGGCATATTTACTACGGACTCTGAGGAGGAACAATTTAACCAAGTTTCTGATAATCCTAGAAAGTCAATATTGGAATTACAGAGTAAATGTTTAGGAGTCATACTTCGGATGTTTAAATGTCCGCCAATCAATCCTTTCATTTTACATCGTGTATCCCAGACAATTTTAGCCTGATTCAAAGTTTGGAAAAAATGTGTTGATCGATGCCTTTTCATTACCGGATTCCTCGGTTTGAAGGATCTGTTCAAATGTATGTTCAAACAGATAGGTGTTGTTGGTAACCCGAGTCAAACACTCTCCACCAACAGGTTCGGCACTTTGCAAGCCAGCATGCGCATCAAACAAATGCCATTTGATCGTGCCGGAGATTGTACACAAGCAAGGGCAATTTTTCCAGAGGGTTGTGGACCAGGATTAAGTTCTATATCTCCAGCCAAAAGTAATATTAATGCTAATTGAAAATATCCCAGTCGCAAGTTGTTGTTGGATGACAATTCATTCTCGTGAACCACTGAGGAACAAGCTGACTTTACAGTCCCATTATTTAGAATCTTAGGGAACAATGCATGTCGACTCCTCAAAACCAGGCAGAAAACGCCATTGTTGCGTTCTTTAATATATCGATGTCGCAATGATACTACCGATATTGTTCAAATATACAACATTACAGTCCAATTTAATAGAAAGGGTTTTACTGAGAGATTACATTTTGTTGTCGATTCTGATGAGAGAATAGGTGGCTTTATTGAACCACACGCAGCACCTGCCAGACGCGTGATCTTTGGCCGCCATGTTGCCAAACTTCATAATGTCTTCTCGCATGTCGTAAAAACTAAAATTCAGATATTATCATAGATTATACATATAGCACTCCACTCACATTCCATAGTGAACCATAAAGAGAGGAAATAAATGAGGCCTGAATCAGAGGCTTTAAATCTTGACACATGGGACAAGTTGTCTCTTACAGAACAAAGATTGAAATTGTTGTTGTAATGAATGAATCTCACCTGTTCTGATCTGTCCTGATCAAGCAACTCAATATTGACCGCTGCGCTGATAATGGATCCGGCAGTGATGTGAGGCAGTGAAAGCATGCAGACGATCAGAGTCCACAGACTGGCCTTCATCACGGCACAAGCCATCGCTAGACACACCGTAATCAACATGTGAACCATTGAGAATAATCTTTGTAAACTTAGGATACTAAGTCAGTCCATTGTGATTTGTCTATGGAATTTTGTCTTATTATCATGATAAACCCTAAATGTTTCTTTAAATTTCACAACAGCTTGTTCAAAGGTGTTATTTTTATTTTGAAATTCAGGAGTCATTTGAATGGCAAAAACTGTCCCAGTTTGCCTGAATTCACCCTACGTCCTTCTAAGACAAATCTCTGGCATGATTGTGAAAGAATCAGACGTACCAAAAGCCTCCTGATGTCCCGATGCCTTCAGAAAGAGTCCCTCCACTGATTTATCAGTAACTGGGAAAATCTGGGTAGATTAGACAACGTCCAGAACTCCTGTGTGAAATATCTCGTTTCCTAGCATCAACACGAAAGTGAAATGTTGTAAGAAAGGAGGCCAAACTGGCTTGGTGAGAATTGTTACGGTATTTAGGTCTATTGTTTAATGATTACGTGTCAAGAGTGTGAATGCCAGGAACAGACTGTGTGTTTAATAAAGCTCAACATGAAAAAAACAATCAAATATCCTCATTAATTCTTGTAGAGACACAAAAATCACGCCTGCTTATAGCCAGTAAACATGTATGAGGAAGAAACATTTACCCGCCGTGAAGCCGTTTGTTCTTCACATCTTGTTGAGCAACACAGATCATATTTGAGCTCATGTTTCAGATAAGCCAGTTTCTGTCACACAAACCTGAACCCACACCATGGTATTTCTTAAGTGTCCTAGACTACTTTTCTGAGTTTAAAGTTGCTAGGTGTTTTCTGTAGTATTTATTGTCTTTAGCAACATGATTTCAGCATTTATGGGCGGTAGAGATTTAATTGCCTTCTGGATAAAAAACTGTTTTCCCCCTTGTCCTTCCAGAAAATTCTGTGTCAAAAGACCTTTTGTTTTTAAACAAACTCAGGGTTGTGTTGTGATTTAATTCCCATACGAATCAACACCTCTATTAGGAGCAATCAATATAATAGTTAGACTCTGTTTTGACCACTGCTGTGTGTCACTATATGATGAGTGTGTGTGTGTGTGTGTGTGTGTGTGTGTGTGAGGGAGAGTGTGTATGTGTACGTGGCCCTGTGATCCGTGCAGGTGTTTCGCCTCATACGTCCCGAGACACTGGATTACAAACTTATTCCAATCCATGTTTTATGTTGCAGTTCCTACAAACAAAAGTGATGTTTAATTTACTCCCTAAGAATAATTATGCCATTTATGTTTCTAAATGTTACTGAGGACTCTTACCATGAAGCTAGTTAAACAAACTAAGGGTAACAGGACTGGTTTCAACCAAAATCAAAGTAATTGACTGTTGTACAACTCTGACAGAAATTCAATGATGCCAAGGCTATAATGCGATTGGTTGTGAAAGCACACATGATCCAACTTGGCCATTACACTTTTTTCAATGGTAGAGCCGAGGATTTATTTCCTATAACAAGACACACGCTTGTAAACCGGCCTTGTGGTCTACAAATCTATTTACACAAAACCTTGTGCTTAAGTCAGTTAAAGAGACCGGATTGAGGCCATTCAACCTAACAAATTAAAAAAGAGAGGGAGAAAAAAAACCTTACATAAGCTTTCAGCAAACTGGAATGAAGCACTTCAATGAGGAAAGATGTTTTAATGACAGATACAAGATCAACATTTTTCATCATCAGAACGAATGGTGGCTGGATAGAAAATACTGATGCACATTCCCATGTGAATTTTATAGAAATGAATAGAGCTAGTGGTTTACAAACTATTGAAGCTACAGCCAACTTCAAAGCCATTGGTCCTACAGTAAAAGCACCATCTCTGCTGGGAGTTAGTCTGGGTTCAGTTTAATCTGAGCACTCCATTAGTATCAGTTTTCTATTAAAATGTGCATGGCTTATAAACAGCAGGCTGTATTAATTCTTAAGACTGCAGGCTGACAGTCGGTCACAACCAAGAGTGCAGTGAAACCGGCCAATCAGAGGTCAGATTGGGAGTGAAGGGATTGGTCCTCTAAAGCGTCTCCCTCTTCACTACTTTCCGTTCTTCACATTAAACATCCTCTCCTGAAACAAACAGGAAAAAAATTGTTGCATATGCTGAGGCCCACATCACCTGAATAACATGTTCAATACGGTTCCTCATCAATGGGTTTAAGAATCTCATAATATAACAAGATAATAGACTGCCAACAGTCATAAAAGCATTCACAAACATCATATTTAACAAACATGCATTATTTATTCAAACATGCATTATCCCAGACTCAAATAAAGGAAAACCGTGGAAAAAGCAGATGAAAGTGTGTTTTGCACCTTGATCATGGCCTCCAGTTTAATGGCGTCGGCAGCAAACTTGCGGATCCCGTCAGAGAGTTTCTCCACGGCCATTCGGTCCTCGTTGTGGAGCCAGCGGAAACTCTTCTCATCCAGGTGGATCTTGTCCAGATCACAGTCCTTCGCTGAAAACAAGATCTGACTCAATCAACACGTGTGTGTGTGTGTGTGTGTGTGTGTGTGTGTGTGTGTGTGTGTGTGTGTGTGTGAGTGAGTGAGTGAGTGAGTGAGTGAGCTCACCTCCCTGTGGTGTGAGGGAACACCTGACTACGGTGTTCTGTGTGTGTGTGTGAGTGTGTGTGTGAGCTCACCTCCCTGTGGTGTGAGGGAACACCTGACTACGGTGTTCTGTGTGTGTGTGTGTGTGTGTGTGTGTGTGTGTGTGTGTGTGTGAGCTCACCTCCTGTGGTGTGAGGGAACACCTGACTACGGTGTTCTGTGTGTGTGTGTGTGTGTGTGTGTGTGTGTGAGCCAAGCGTGCCGCACAAGCCCTGAAAAGTGAAGCCAAAACGTCTCGATCGCCCCCCGGTGACTGGTCCTAGTATAGGTCATAAGCCCCGCCTCCCCATGTTATTCAACGGGACGCGAGACCAACTAAACAATTAAATTACACTTCAAATATCTTTTTTACAAAGGTGGCTTCTTTCATTTGCTGTCGTTTTTATCACGCTGATGTAAGTTATAGTATCTGTTTCCAAAATAAGTTATTTTTTAGTTAGTTACGTGATGCGATGGTGTACGTCATGATTGACAGCTGTGATTGACAGGTTCTCCGAGCGAAGTAGTCACTGAAGCACCAACGGACATTTTTTTCGGGATCTTCGAGGACTGAGGAGATTGTATTTACTTTATTTTAACAAACCTCTTGTCGTACTGTAATCAATTTTTTAAAAAAGTGTGCAGAATGCACTTTCCCTGCGAGAGTGAGGGTGGAGCTCTGGTGGAGCGTTGATTTCGCGGCTTTACTTCCTGCTCACTACTGCGCAGGTCTGGTCCCGAAATCGCTACTGCGCAGACTCAAGTTCCAATATGTCAGCGCCATATCGGGACTCTGGCGGCTTCAGTTCTCACCAATGGAAGAGAGCGAAGGGGCGTCGTCCATATTTTTTTACAGTCTATGGTGTGAGCTCACCTCCCTGTGGTGTGAGGGAACACCTGACTACGGTGTTCTGTGTGTGTGTGTGTGTGTGTGTGTGTGTGTGTACTTACCTCCCTGTGGCGTGAGGGAACACCTGACTGCGGTGTTCTGTGTGTGTGTGTGTGTGTGTGTGTGTGTGTGGTGTGGTGTGGTGTACTTACCTCCCTGTGGCGTGAGGGAACACCTGACTGCGCTGTGGTCTTGGCTCAGTTCACCCAGAAGCCCAGGAGAGATGGTGAGGAGATCACAGCCGGCGAGCGCCTTCACTTCCCCCGTGTTCCTGAAGGAGGCGCCCATCACTACCGTCCCGTAGTTGAACTTCTTATAATAGTTGTAGATCTTGGTGACACTCACCACACCTGAGAGAGAACAGAAGCGCGGCCAGTGGAGTGAAAACACACACATGTAGGACACAGGAGTTTATAGCAGAGAGTCTTGAAACAGCGCAGAAACTTGGTCGCATGTGGACGTGTCTAAAGAGCACGCTTTATATGAGGAAATATCACAGCATCCATCGCTTTCTCTAATCTCTCCATTTTTGTGCTGTTGGTCCATTCATTTTTTTCATAAATCGAACTTTAAACTCATTCGGCTGCGAGACGTCTGCCTGAGAGAGGTCTGCCTGAGAGAGGTCTGCCTGAGAGAGGTCTGCCTGAGAGAGGTCTGCCTGAGAGAGGTCCGTCTGAGAGAGGTCTGCCTGAGAGAGGTCTGCTTGAGAGAGGTCTGCCTGAGAGAGGTCTGCCTGAGAGAGGTCTGTCTGAGAGAGGTCTGCCTGAGAGAGGTCTGCCTGAGAGAGGTCTGCCTGAGAGAGGTCCGTCTGTCTGCGAGAGGTCCGTCTGCCTGCGAGAGGTCCGTCTGCCTGAGAGAGGTCTGCCTGAGAGAGGTCTGCCTGAGAGAGGTCTGCCTGAGAGAGGTCTGCCTGAGAGAGGTCTGCCTGAGAGAGGTCCGTCTGCCTGAGAGAGGTCCGTCTGCCTGAGAGAGGTCCGTCTGCCTGAGAGAGGTCCGTCTGTCTGAGAGAGGTCCGTCTGCCTGAGAGAGGTCCGTCTGTCTGAGAGAGGTCCGTCTGCCTGAGAGAGGTCCGTCTGCCTGCGAGAGGTCCGTCTGTCTGAGAGAGGTCCGTCTGTCTGAGAGAGGTCCGTCTGCCTGAGAGAGGTCCGTCTGCCTGAGAGAGGTCCGTCTGCCTGCGAGAGGTCCGTCTGTCTGAGAGAGGTCCGTCTGTCTGAGAGAGGTCCGTCTGCCTGCGAGAGGTCCGTCTGTCTGAGAGAGGTCCGTCTGTCTGAGAGAGGTCCGTCTGCCTGAGAGAGGTCCGTCTGCCTGAGAGAGGTCCGTCTGTCTGAGAGAGGTCCGTCTGCCTGCGAGAGGTCCGTCTGTCTGAGAGAGGTCCGTCTGTCTGAGAGAGGTCCGTCTGCCTGAGAGAGGTCCGTCTGCCTGAGAGAGGTCCGTCTGTCTGCGAGAGGTCGGTCCGTCTGCGAGAGGTCCGTCTGTCTGCGAGAGGTCTGCGAGAGGTCTGCGAGAGGTCCGTCTGTCTGCGAGAGGTCCGTCTGTCTGCGAGAGGTCCATCTGTCTGCGAGAGGTCCGTCTGAGAGAGGTCTGTCTGCGAGAGGTCCATCTGTCTGCGAGAGGTCCGTCTGAGAGAGGTCCGTCTGTCTGAGAGAGGTCCGTCTGTCTGAGAGAGGTCTGTCTGTCTGAGAGAGGTCTGTCTGTCTGAGAGAGGTCCGTCTGTCTGAGAGAGGTCCGTCTGTCTGAGAGAGGTCCGTCTGTCTGAGAGAGGTCCGTCTGTCTGCGAGAGGTCCGTCTGTCTGCGAGAGGTCCGTCTGTCTGCGAGAGGTTCTGTCTGAGAGAGGTTCCGTCTGCGAGAGGTCGGTCCGTCTGCGAGAGGTCCGTCTGTCTGCGAGAGGTCTGCGAGAGGTCTGCGAGAGGTCCGTCTGTCTGCGAGAGGTCCGTCTGTCTGCGAGAGGTCCATCTGTCTGCGAGAGGTCCGTCTGAGAGAGGTCCATCTGTCTGCGAGAGGTCCGTCTGAGAGAGGTCCGTCTGAGAGAGGTCCTTCTGTCTGAGAGAGGTCCGTCTGTCTGAGAGAGGTCCGTCTGTCTGAGAGAGGTCCGTCTGTCTGAGAGAGGTCCGTCTGTCTGCGAGAGGTCCGTCTGTCTGCGAGAGGTCCGTCTGTCTGCGAGAGGTTCCGTCTGTCTGCGAGAGGTCCGTCTGTCTGCGAGAGGTCCGTCTGTCTGCGAGAGGTCCGTCTGTCTGCGAGAGGTCCGTCTGTCTGAGAGAGGTCCGTCTGTCTGAGAGAGGTCCGTCTGCCTGCGAGAGGTCCGTCTGCCTGAGAGAGGTCTGTCTGTCTGCGAGAGGTTCTGCCTGAGAGAGGTCTGCCTGAGAGAGGTCTGCCTGAGAGAGGTCCCGCCTGAGAGAGGTCCCGTCTGCGAGAGGTCCCGTCTGCGAGAGGTTCCGTCTGCGAGAGGTTCCGTCTGCCTGAGAGAGGTCCGTCTGCCTGAGAGAGGTCCGTCTGCCTGAGAGAGGTCCGTCTGTCTGAGAGAGGTCCGTCTGTCTGAGAGAGGTCCGTCTGCCTGCGAGAGGTCCGTCTGCCTGCGAGAGGTCCGTCTGTCTGCGAGAGGTTCTGTCTGAGAGAGGTTCCGTCTGAGAGAGGTCCGTCTGTCTGCGAGAGGTCCGTCTGTCTGCGAGAGGTCCGTCTGTCTGCGAGAGGTCCGTCTGTCTGCGAGAGGTCCGTCTGTCTGCGAGAGGTCCGTCTGTCTGAGAGAGGTCCGTCTGCCTGCGAGAGGTCCGTCTGCCTGAGAGAGGTCTGTCTGTCTGCGAGAGGTTCTGTCTGAGAGAGGTTCCGTCTGAGAGAGGTCCGTCTGTCTGCGAGAGGTCCGTCTGTCTGCGAGAGGTCCGTCTGTCTGCGAGAGGTCCGTCTGTCTGCGAGAGGTCCGTCTGTCTGAGAGAGGTCCGTCTGCCTGCGAGAGGTCCGTCTGCCTGAGAGAGGTCTGTCTGCCTGAGAGAGGTCTGTCTGTCTGAGAGAGGTCCGTCTGTCTGAGAGAGGTCCGTCTGTCTGAGAGAGGTCCGTCTGTCTGAGAGAGGTCCGTCTGTCTGAGAGAGGTCTGTCTGTCTGAGAGAGGTCTGTCTGTCTGAGAGAGGTCCGTCTGTCTGCGAGAGGTCCGTCTGTCTGCGAGAGGTCCGTCTGTCTGCGAGAGGTTCTGTCTGAGAGAGGTTCCGTCTGCGAGAGGTCCGTCTGTCTGCGAGAGGTCCGTCTGTCTGCGAGAGGTCCGTCTGTCTGCGAGAGGTCCGTCTGTCTGCGAGAGGTCCGTCTGTCTGAGAGAGGTCCGTCTGTCTGAGAGAGGTCCGTCTGCCTGCGAGAGGTCCGTCTGCCTGAGAGAGGTCTGTCTGTCTGCGAGAGGTTCTGCCTGAGAGAGGTCTGCCTGAGAGAGGTCTGCCTGAGAGAGGTCCCGTCTGCGAGAGGTCCCGTCTGCGAGAGGTTCCGTCTGCGAGAGGTTCCGTCTGCGAGAGGGTCCGTCTGCCTGAGAGAGGTCCGTCTGTCTGAGAGAGGTCCGTCTGCCTGCGAGAGGTTCCGTCTGAGAGAGGTCCGTCTGTCTGCGAGAGGTCCGTCTGTCTGCGAGAGGTCCGTCTGTCTGCGAGAGGTCCGTCTGTCTGCGAGAGGTCCGTCTGTCTGAGAGAGGTCCGTCTGCCTGCGAGAGGTCCGTCTGCCTGAGAGAGGTCTGTCTGTTTGCGAGAGGTTCTGCCTGAGAGAGGTCTGCCTGAGAGAGGTCTGCCTGAGAGAGGTCCCGTCTGCGAGAGGTCCCGTCTGCGAGAGGTTCCGTCTGCGAGAGGTTCCGTCTGCGAGAGGGTCCGTCTGCCTGAGAGAGGTCCATCTGCCTGAGAGAGGTCCGTCTGCCTGAGAGAGGTCCGTCTGCCTGCGAGAGGTCCGTCTGCCTGCGAGAGGTCCGTCTGTCTGAGAGAGGTCCGTCTGTCTGAGAGAGGTCCGTCTGTCTGAGAGAGGTCCGTCTGCCTGCGAGAGGTCCGTCTGTCTGCGAGAGGTCCGTCTGCCTGCGAGAGGTCCGTCTGCCTGCGAGAGGTCCGTCTGTCTGAGAGAGGTTCGTCTGAGAGAGGTCCGTCCGTCTGAGAGAGGTTCGTCTGAGAGAGGTCCGTCCGTCTGAGAGAGGTCCGTCCGTCTGAGAGAGGTCCGTCCGTCTGAGAGAGGTCCGTCCGTCTGAGAGAGGTCCGTCCGCCTGAGAGAGGTCCGTCCGCCTGAGAGAGGTCCGTCCGCCTGAGAGAGGTCCGTCCGCCTGAGAGAGGTCCGTCCGCCTGAGAGAGGTCCGTCCGTCTGAGAGAGGTCCGTCCGTCTGAGAGAGGTCCGTCCGTCTGAGAGAGGTCCGTCCGTCTGAGAGAGGTCCGTCCGCCTGCGAGAGGTCCGTCCGC
This sequence comes from Squalius cephalus, assembly GCA_022829025.1. Lineage (NCBI taxonomy): Eukaryota > Metazoa > Chordata > Actinopteri > Cypriniformes > Leuciscidae > Squalius > Squalius cephalus. Next base: position 244,193 of record CM040798.1, read on the forward strand.
CTGCGAGAGGTCCGTCTGTCTGCGAGAGGTCCGTCTGTCTGCGAGAGGTTCTGTCTAAGAGAGGTCTGTCTGCGAGAGGTCTGTCTGCGAGAGGTCTGTCTGTCTGCGAGAGGTCCGTCTGTCTGCGAGAGGTCCATCTGTCTGCGAGAGGTCCGTCTGAGAGAGATCTGTCTGTGAGAGGTTCCGTCTGCGAGAGGTCCGTCTGAGAGAGGTCTGTCTGTCTGAGGGAGGTCTGCCTGAGAGAGGTCTGTCTGAGAGAGGTCCGTCTGAGAGAGGTCCGCAAGAGGTCTGCCTGAGAGAGGTCTGCCTGAGAGAGGTCTGCCTGAGAGAGGTCTGCCTGAGAGAGGTCTGCCTGAGAGAGGTCTGCCTGAGAGAGGTCTGCCTGAGAGAGGTCTGCCTGAGAGAGGTCTGCCTGAGAGAGGTCTGCCTGAGAGAGGTCTGCCTGAGAGAGGTCTGCCTGAGAGAGGTCTGCCTGAGAGAGGTCCGCCTGAGAGAGGTCCGCCTGAGAGAGGTCCGCCTGAGAGAGGTCCGCCTGAGAGAGGTCCGCCTGAGAGAGGTCCGTCTGTGAGAGGTTCCGTCTGCGAGAGGTCCGCAAAAGGTCTGCCTGAGAGAGGTCCGTCTGCGAGAGGTCCGTCTGCGAGAGGTCCGTCTGCGAGAGGTCCGTCTGCGAGAGGTCTGTCTGTCTGAGAGAGGTCTGTCTGTCTGAGAGAGGTCCGTCTGTCTGCGAGAGGTCCGTCTGCGAGAGGTCCGTCCGCAAGAGGTCTGCCTGAGAGAGGTCTGCCTGAGAGAGGTCTGCCTGAGAGAGGTCTGCCTGAGAGAGGTCTGCCTGAGAGAGGTCTGCCTGAGAGAGGTCCGCCTGAGAGAGGTCCGCCTGAGAGAGGTCCGCCTGAGAGAGGTCCGCCTGAGAGAGGTCCGTCTGTGAGAGGTTCCGTCTGCGAGAGGTCCGCAAAAGGTCTGCCTGAGAGAGGTCCGTCTGCGAGAGGTCCGTCTGCGAGAGGTCCGTCTGCGAGAGGTCCGTCTGCGAGAGGTCCGTCTGCGAGAGGTCTGTCTGTCTGAGAGAGGTCTGTCTGTCTGAGAGAGGTCCGTCTGTCTGCGAGAGGTCCGTCTGCGAGAGGTCCGTCTGAGAGAGGTCCGTCTGTCTGAGAGAGATCTGTCTGTCTGAGAGAGATCTGTCTGTCTGAGAGAGGTCTGTCTGTCTGAGAGAGGTCTGTCTGTCTGAGAGAGGTCTGTCTGTCTGAGAGAGGTCTGTCTGTCTGAGAGAGGTCTGTCTGTCTGAGAGAGGTCTGTCTAAGAGAGGTCTGTCTGAGAGAGATCTGTCTGTGAGAGGTTCCGTCTGCGAGAGGTCCGCAAAAGGTCTGCCTGAGAGAGGTCTGCCTGAGAGAGGTTCCGTCTGCGAGAGGTCCGTCTGAGAGAAGTCCGTCTGAGAGAGGTCTGTCTGTCTGAGAGAGGTCTGTCTAAGAGAGGTCTGTCTAAGAGAGGTCTGTCTAAGAGAGGTCTGTCTAAGAGAGGTCTGTCTAAGAGAGGTCTGTCTAAGAGAGGTCTGTCTGTCTGAGAGAGATCTGTCTGTGAGAGGTTCCGTCTGCGAGAGGTCCGCAAAAGGTCTGCCTGCGAGAGGTCCGTCTGCGAGAGGTCCGTCTGCGAGAGGTTCCGTCTGCGAGAGGTTCCGTCTGCGAGAGGTCCGTCTGAGAGAGGTCCGTCTGAGAGAGGTCCGTCTGAGAGAGGTCCGTCTAAGAGAGGTCTGTCTGAGAGAGGTCCGTCTGCGAGAGGTCCGTCTGAGAGAGGTCCGTCTGCGAGAGGTCCGTCTGAGAGAGGTCCGTCTGAGAGAGGTCCGTCTGAGAGAGGTCTGTCTGAGAGAGGTCTATCTAAGAGAGGTCTGTCTAAGAGAGATCTGTCTAAGAGAGATCTGTCTGTCTGTCTGTCTGTGAGAGGTTCCGTCTGCGAGAGGTCCGCAAAAAGTCTGCCTGCGAGAGGTTCGTCTGCGAGAGGTCTGTCTGTGAGAGGTTCCGTCTGCGAGAGGTCCGCAAAAGGTCAGCCTGAGAGAGGTCTGTCTGAGAGAGATCTGTCTGTGAGAGGTTCCGTCTGCGAGAGGTCCGCAAAAAGTCTGTCTGCGAGAGGTCCGTCTGCGAGAGGTCCGTCTGCGAGAGGTCTGTCTGCGAGGTCCGTCTGCGAGAGGTTCCGTCTGCGAGAGGTTCCGTCTGCGAGAGGTTCCGTCTGCGAGAGGTCAGCCTGAGAGAGGTCTGTCTGAGAGAGGTCTGTCTGTGAGAGGTTCCGTCTGCGAGAGGTTCCGTCTGCGAGAGGTTCCGTCTGCGAGAGGTCCGCAAAAGGTCTGCCTGAGAGAGGTCTGTCTGTGAGAGGTTCCGTCTGCGAGAGGTTCCGTCTGAGAGAGGTCTGTCTGCGAGGTCCGTCTGCGAGAGGTTCCGTCTGTGAGAGGTTCCGTCTGCGAGAGGTCCGCAAAAGGTCAGCCTGAGAGAGGTCTGTCTGAGAGAGGTCTGTCTGTGAGAGGTTCCGTCTGCGAGAGGTTCCGTCTGCGAGAGGTCCGCAAAAGGTCAGCCTGAGAGAGGTCTGTCTGAGAGAGGTCTGTCTGTGAGAGGTTCCGTCTGCGAGAGGTCCGCAAAAGGTCTGTCTGAGAGAGATCTGTCTGTGAGAGGTTCCGTCTGCGAGAGGTCCGCAAAAAGTCTGTCTGCGAGAGGTCCGTCTGCGAGAGGTTCCGTCTGCGAGAGGTCTGTCCGCAAAAGGTCTGTCCGAGAGAGGTCTGTCTGAGAGAGGTCTGTCTGAGAGAGGTCTGTCTGAGAGAGGTCTGTCTGAGAGAGGTCCGTCTGAGAGAGGTCCGTCTGCGAGAGAGAGGTCGGTCTGAGAGAGGTCTGTCTGAGAGAGGTCCGTCTGAGAGAGGTCTGTCTAAGAGAGGTCTGTCTGAGAGAGGTCCGTCTGAGAGAGGTCCGTCTGAGAGAGGTCCGTCTGAGAGAGGTCCGTCTGAGAGAGGTCCGTCTGAGAGAGGTCCGTCTGAGAGAGGTCCGTCTGAGAGAGGTCCGTCTGAGAGAGGTCCGTCTGAGAGAGAGAGGTCTGTCTGAGAGAGAGAGGTCTGTCTGCGAGAGAGAGGTCTGTCTGCGAGAGAGAGAGAGGTCAGTCGGACTGCGAGAGAGAGGTCTGTCTGCGAGAGAGAGAGAGGTCGGTCGGACTGCGAGAGAGAGGTCTGTCTGAGAGACGTCCGTCTGAGAGACGTCCGTCTGAGAGAGGTCTGTCTGAGAGAGGTCTGTCTGAGAGAGGTCTGTCTGAGAGAGGTCCGTCTGAGAGAGGTCCGTCTGCGAGAGAGAGGTCGGTCGGTCGGTCGGACTGCGAGAGAGAGGTCTGTCTGAGAGAGGTCCGTCTGAGAGAGGTCCGTCTGAGAGAGGTCCGTCTGAGAGAGGTCCGTCTGAGAGAGGTCCGTCTGAGAGAGGTCTGTCTGAGAGAGGTCCGTCTGAGAGAGGTCCGTCTGAGAGAGGTCTGTCTGAGAGAGGTCCGTCTGAGAGAGGTCCGTCTGAGAGAGGTCTGTCTGAGAGAGGTCCGTCTGAGAGAGGTCCGTCTGAGAGAGGTCCGTCTGAGAGAGGTCCGTCTGAGAGAGGTCCGTCTGAGAGAGGTCCGTCTGAGAGAGAGAGGTCTGTCTGCGAGAGAGAGGTCTGTCTGCGAGAGAGAGAGAGGTCGGTCGGTCGGACTGCGAGAGAGAGGTCTGTCTGAGAGAGGTCCGTCTGAGAGAGGTCCGTCTGAGAGAGGTCCGTCTGAGAGAGGTCCGTCTGAGAGAGGTTCCATCCGAGAGAGGTCTGTCTGAGAGAGGTCTGTCTGAGAGAGGTCTGTCTGAGAGAGGTCTGTCTGAGAGAGGTTCCGTCTGCGAGAGGTCCGCAAAAAGTCTGTCTGCGAGAGGTCCGTCTGCGAGGTCCGTCTGCGAGAGGTTCCGTCTGCGAGAGGTTCCGTCCGCAAAAGGTCTGTCCGAGAGAGGTCTGTCTGAGAGAGGTCTGTCTGAGAGAGGTCTGTCTGAGAGAGGTCTGTCTGAGAGAGGTCCGTCTGAGAGAGGTCCGTCTGAGAGAGGTCCGTCTGAGAGAGGTCCGTCTGAGAGAGGTCTGTCTGAGAGAGAGAGGTCTGTCTGCGAGAGAGAGGTCTGTCTGCGAGAAAGAGAGAGGTCGGTCGGACTGCGAGAGAGAGGTCTGTCTGAGAGACGTCCGTCTGAGAGAGGTCCGTCTGCGAGACGTCTGTCTGCGAGACGTCCGTCTGAGAGAGGTCGGAGGACGCACGTTTCAATCTGATTATGCCGGTTTGTGCTTTTTGCCCTGATATTTAGACATCAACAACACGAGATGTCTCTCTGAACTATTATCCGAGAACATACCTGGGTCTTCATGGGGCTCGTAGTTCTTTTGGTCTGTGTTTTCCTTGTACCAGTCCAGGATTCGTCCCACAAACGGGGAGATGAGTGTGACGCGAGCCTCGGCACACGCCACTGCCTGGGCGAAGGAAAACAGCAGAGTCATGTTGCAATGGATCCCGTGTTTCTCCTCCAACTCCCTGACAAAGTCAAACACACGGACATCAGCGGACTCGCTCTCACCCCGTTTATTAATAACACAGGTGCATTTGATGAATTAGCTTTCACACCATGTGTGCGGTCATCAAGACAACACACCGGGGGTGCTTCTCAATATCCCTCCTTGTCTCCTCTCTCCTCCATCCTCCATCCTATGACCCGGAAACCGATCGAGCTCAGTCATCTTGAAGGACATCTCAATTCTCTAATGCACCACGAGGAGGCGAGGATCGAGGAGTGAGGAGGCTCCCTGAGGAGTCATGAGCGAGGATACACGGGTGTATCCTTTGCGGAAGAGTTTTATCGACTAAACGTGACACACGTATAAATTCTCCTCCCCCATCACATCTGTCACAATAATTTTCATTTATACTTTACCTTTGCAGTTTATACAAACCACATATCTCACATATTTCAACAGGACATCTAGCTTTATTATTATTTATTATGAATTTCTTAAATAACCAAACTTTAACAACATAAGGGCAAATCTTTTGAGCGCAGTTGATGACGCTGTGGAGTGACGCTCGAGTGATCACGTATTCCAATGTATAAATAAGCTTTCCTTCGATTCCACCGTCCTCGCTTTTCCTTGCAGCCTTCCCTCGCATCCTACAGGAGTGGAGCTGAGACGCGAGGAAAGGAAGTAAGGAAAGGAAAGGAAACAAGGATGCACAAATAAGAATTGAGAAGCACCCCGGAGCAACCGTGTGTAACACCATCATCTTATAAGCTGTAGTGAACACACTCACCGTCCGGCCTGAATGCCTTCCCACGTGGAGGAGAGTTTGATGAGAATGCGCTCTTTAGCGACTCCTGCCTCCTCGTAGAGAGAGATGAGCCTTCGGGCACGAGACACCATCGCCTCTTTATCAAAGGACAGCCTGGAAATCAAACATCACCTGCCATTAAGAAGCATCTTGTGACAAAAACAGTGCATTAAATCAATAATGCGTCCAGTGGGTACCAGAAGCTACCGTAAAAATCATGAAATGGATGTTGGTGCAGTAACACTTTATAATAACTTTTATTAATAAAATCATTAACACACATTATGTAATGCCTAACAGATCATTAGGTTATATTTATATATATATATATATATATATATATATATATATATATATATATATATATATATATATATATATATATATATATATATATATATATATATATATATATATATATATATATATATACACATACATATACACACACACACACACACACTAACCCTAACGGGCATAAAGCCGTCTGCGCTCGAAACGCTCTTGTGGTGCTATGATGTCATGTGCCACCTCAAGCAGAAGAAGCCTCATGTGGCGGCACTAGTGTGTGCAGATCATGTGGTGGCGCTAGTGTGTGCAGATCATGTGGTGGCGCTAGTGTGTGCAGATCATGTGAGGGCGCTAGTGTGTGCAGATCATGTGGTGGCACTAGTGTGTGCAGATCATGTGGTGGCGCTAGTGTGTGCAGATCATGTGGTGGCACTAGTGTGTGCAGATCATGTGGTGGCGCTAGTGTGTGCAGATCATGTGGTGGCACTAGTGTGTGCAGATCATGTGGTGGCGCTAGTGTGTGCAGATCATGTGGTGGCGCTAGTGTGTGCAGATCATGTGGTGGCACTAGTGTGTGCAGATCATGTGGTGGCGCTAGTGTGTGCAGATCATGTGGTGGCGCTAGTGTGTGCAGATCATGTGGTGGCACTAGTGTGTGCAGATCATGTGGTGGCACTAGTGTGTGCAGATCATGTGGTGGCGCTAGTGTGTGCAGATCATGTGAGGGCGCTAGTGTGTGCAGATCATGTGGTGGCGCTAGTGTGTGCAGATCATGTGGTGGCACTAGTGTGTGCAGATCATGTGAGGGCGCTAGTGTGTGCAGATCATGTGAGGGCGCTAGTGTGTGCAGATCATGTGGTGGCGCTAGTGTGTGCAGATCATGTGAGGGCGCTAGTGTGTGCAGATCATGTGAGGGCGCTAGTGTGTGCAGATCATGTGAGGGCGCTAGTGTGTGCAGATCATGTGGTGGCGCTAGTGTGTGCAGATCATGTGGTGGCGCTAGTGTGTGCAGATCATGTGGTGGCACTAGTGTGTGCAGATCATGTGGTGGCACTAGTGTGTGCAGATCATGTGGCAGATCATGTGGCGGCGCTAGTGTGTGCAGATCATGTGGCGGCGCTAGTGTGTGCAGATCATGTGGCGGCGCTAGTGTGTGCAGATCATGTGGCGGCGCTAGTGTGTGCAGATCATGTGGCGGCGCTAGTGTGTGCAGATCATGTGGTGGCACTAGTGTGTGCAGATCATGTGGCGGCGCTAGTGTGTGCAGATCATGTGGCGGCGCTAGTGTGTGCAGATCATGTGAGGGCGCTAGTGTGTGCAGATCATGTGGTGGCACTAGTGTGTGCAGATCATGTGGTGGCACTAGTGTGTGCAGATCATGTGGTGGCACTAGTGTGTGCAGATCATGTGGCGGCGCTAGTGTGTGCAGATCATGTGGCGGCGCTAGTGTGTGCAGATCATGTGGTGGCGCTAGTGTGTGCAGATCATGTGGCGGCGCTAGTGTGTGCAGATCATGTGGCGGCGCTAGTGTGTGCAGATCATGTGGCGGCGCTAGTGTGTGCAGATCATGTGGCGGCGCTAGTGTGTGCAGATCATGTGGCGGCGCTAGTGTGTGCAGATCATGTGGTGGCACTAGTGTGTGCAGATCATGTGGCGGCGCTAGTGTGTGCAGATCATGTGGCGGCGCTAGTGTGTGCAGATCATGTGGTGGCACTAGTGTGTGCAGATCATGTGGTGGCACTAGTGTGTGCAGATCATGTGGCAGATCATGTGGCGGCGCTAGTGTGTGCAGATCATGTGAGGGCGCTAGTGTGTGCAGATCATGTGGCGGCGCTAGTGTGTGCAGATCATGTGAGGGCGCTAGTGTGTGCAGATCATGTGGTGGCGCTAGTGTGTGCAGATCATGTGGTGGCACTAGTGTGTGCAGATCATGTGAGGGCGCTAGTGTGTGCAGATCATGTGGCGGCGCTAGTGTGTGCAGATCATGTGAGGGCGCTAGTGTGTGCAGATCATGTGGTGGCACTAGTGTGTGCAGATCATGTGGCAGATCATGTGGTGGCGCTAGTGTGTGCAGATCATGTGGTGGCACTAGTGTGTGCAGATCATTTGGTGGCACTAGTGTGTGCAGATCATGTGGTGGCACTAGTGTGTGCAGATCATGTGGTGGCACTAGTGTGTGCAGATCATGTGGCAGATCATGTGGTGGCGCTAGTGTGTGCAGATCATGTGGTGGCACTAGTGTGTGCAGATCATGTGGCAGATCATGTGGTGGCACTAGTGTGTGCAGATCATTTGGTGGCACTAGTGTGTGCAGATCATTTGGTGGCACTAGTGTGTGCAGATCATGTGGTGGCACTAGTGTGTGCAGATCATGTGGCAGATCATGTGGTGGCGCTAGTGTGTGCAGATCATGTGGTGGCACTAGTGTGTGCAGATCATGTGGCAGATCATGTGGCGGCGCTAGTGTGTGCAGATCATGTGAGGGCGCTAGTGTGTGCAGATCATGTGGCGGCGCTAGTGTGTGCAGATCATGTGGCGGCGCTAGTGTGTGCAGATCATGTGGCAGATCATGTGGTGGCGCTAGTGTGTGCAGATCATGTGGTGGCACTAGTGTGTGCAGATCATGTGGTGGCACTAGTGTGTGCAGATCATGTGGCAGATCATGTGGTGGCGCTAGTGTGTGCAGATCATGTGGTGGCACTAGTGTGTGCAGATCATGTGAGGGCGCTAGTGTGTGCAGATCATGTGGCGGCGCTAGTGTGTGCAGATCATGTGGTGGCACTAGTGTGTGCAGATCATGTGGCAGATCATGTGGTGGCGCTAGTGTGTGCAGATCATGTGGTGGCACTAGTGTGTGCAGATCATGTGGTGGCACTAGTGTGTGCAGATCATGTGGCAGATCATGTGGTGGCACTAGTGTGTGCAGATCATGTGGCGGCGCTAGTGTGTGCAGATCATGTGGTGGCACTAGTGTGTGCAGATCATGTGGCGGCGCTAGTGTGTGCAGATCATGTGGTGGCACTAGTGTGTGCAGATCATGTGGTGGCACTAGTGTGTGCAGATCATGTGAGGGCGCTAGTGTGTGCAGATCATGTGGTGGCACTAGTGTGTGCAGATCATGTGGTGGCACTAGTGTGTGCAGATCATGTGAGGGCGCTAGTGTGTGCAGATCATGTGAGGGCGCTAGTGTGTGCAGATCATGTGGTGGCACTAGTGTGTGCAGATCATGTGGTGGCACTAGTGTGTGCAGATCATGTGGCGGCGCTAGTGTGTGCAGATCATGTGGTGGCACTAGTGTGTGCAGATCATGTGGTGGCACTAGTGTGTGCAGATCATGTGGTGGCACTAGTGTGTGCAGATCATGTGGCGGCACTAGTGTGTGCAGATCATGTGGCGGCGCTAGTGTGTGCAGATCATGTGAGGGCACTAGTAGGGCTGGATGATTTTGGCTAAAATCATAATCGCAATTAATCAAAAAAGTTACCTCGATTACGATTATTGAACGATTATTTAATAAAAAAAATTCCTATGTCACTGGCAAGGCTTATACTGTAAATACGTTCACGGTTATTTTTTCTAATGAAAGCGTTAGGGATGTCCCGATACCACTTTTTCACTTCCGATACGATACCGATGCCGCAGCTTTGGCTATTTGCCGATACCGATATCAATCCGATATCTTTATTTTATTCTTGAACTAATACTACTAATAATATGGAAGCACTTTGCTCAATTAGCCACATAAAAACATCTCACTCAAATGGAGAACAAATACTTCTCCAGTATATAGTCCACAACAACAGTTGATAATGAAAGACTGCCACCCTTTATTCAAAAGGCCTTGAGATATGTTTGGTAACCTGAATGAATTTAAAATTAATTTGCTATATTTCAGATCAATATATTTGTTTCCTTAAAATTTAAATTAACTTTAACTTCTCATCTGAATTATAATTATATTTATTTCTGTATAAAATAATACTACAATTAAAAACACATTTGATTTTATTTTTTAATCAATGTAGAATGTGTTACTTAAAAATAAAAAGATTAGTGCTCTGTTTTAGGACAAGAAATGAAAACCAATGCAATATGATGAATGTCCAAAAGATGAGATCATTTTTATCTTTTTGATAATTTGATAAAAAAAATAAATAAAAAATGTACACAGTGTGTGTGTGATTTTGGTTGGGTGACAGTTGTAGGTTACAGTTTGACAAGAGTTTACAGTTTGACAAAAGCACAATGTTTTACACAAATATAAGTAGGCTAAACACTTTGCAGTTTTAATGATGTCCTGTATGAACAAATTGACGTTGATGTTGTAATGACGAATGATGTTTTTATGTTTCCACTGTTAGATCGCGCCCGCGCCACTCTCTCTCTCTCTGACACACACACACACATTCCAGCATTGCAATCTTGACATCGCAGCCTGTTCATTATGCTGCGTTCACACCAAACGCGAATAGAGCGTCAAATTCGCGTCTATCGCGTCTAGTTCTACGCTTAAACATTTTGAATCCATTCGCGCGTCCAAAGCGAATAGGACGCGCGTAAGCGAGCGTTTGAAGCGAAATAGACGCGCGTTCAGAGCTAAAAGGGACGGGGCGGAGTCACGTGACTACACACGCGGTAATATGTTTTAAGGGGAAAGTAAATTAACACACAGTGGGCGGAAATATTAATAGGATTAAAAAACCGAAATAACCGACTTGGTAAAATTACGTCGGTTATAGGCTCTGAATTTCGGTTTCGATTACTTTTCGATTAATCATCCAGCCCTAGGCTCTAGTGTGTGCAGATCATGCGGCAGTGCTAGTGTGTGCAGATCATGTGGTGGCGCTAGTGCAGATCATGTGATGTCACCCGACTCTTACCTGGCATCGACTTCAGTGGAGACCCGGCCTGGAACCTTCTTCAGGATTTCCAGACCAAAGCTTACAAACAGCTTGTCCATGGCATTGGTCACCTGCTCTTCCTCACTCCTGAAATTGTATAATGTATATTATATCTGTAAGAAACTATATAACAAGCACCCTTTCAACAGGGACGAAGCGAGCGCAGTGAATTCTGCCCACGGTCAGAGGAAAGGACAGGCATGTTCTCACCCGCCGCTAGCCATGGCGTGTTTCATGGCCTGGTCCACCAGGTGCTGGTAGCTGGGCATCTTAGCAGCGGCCAGAATGAGTGACGGGTTAGTCGTGGCATCCTGAGGCTTGTACTCCTCAATCGCTGCGAGGGGAAACATGACAGATTAAAGCAACAGTGGACCTGATCTCCTGTGCTCACTTTAACAGCAGACGATAAACAGCAGACGATAAACAGCAGACGATATATTGACCAGACATTATTAGAAGCTGATATCTCTGTCTCTTAAGTCAATTAAAAGGAGTGCGATCACGGCTGATGCAACAAAACATTTCTGGTTCAAAACATTCACGTTTACATACAGCTTGACATCTTTTGACTAGTAACTGATATTGACTCATTGTTTAGCATCTTTGCCAACAAAGATTATTCTGGAGAACTGTCAACTAAAATCTAGTTGTTCGGGTTTATGAAGCTTTGCCTGAACATAATCTGAGCCAATGAATAGGAGATGAGTAATAAAACACGAACAGACAATAGGTGAATTCACACCGCAATCCTTTAGCGCATAATCACTTCGTGAGTTTTACTGTGTGAGATTTAACATGCACTAGCCGAAACACACAGAGTCTCTGAGTGAGTGAGCGTCTGAGTGAGCGAGCGTCTGAGTGAGTGAGTGAGCGTCTGAGTGAGGGAGCGAGCGAGCGTCTGAGTGAGCGAGCGAGCGTCTGAGTGAGGGAGCGAGCGTCTGAGTGAGCGAGCGAGCGTCTGAGTGAGCGAGCAAGCGTCTGAGTGAGGGAGCGAGCGTCTGAGTGAGCGAGTGAGTGAGCGTCTGAGTGAGCGAGCGTCTGAGTGAGCGAGCGTCTGAGTGAGCGAGCGAGCGTCTGAGTGAGCGAGCGAGCGTCTGAGTGAGGGAGCGAGCGTCTGAGTGAGCGAGCGTCTGAGTGAGCGAGCGAGCGTCTGAGTGAGCGAGCGAGCGTCTGAGTGAGGGAGCGAGCGTCTGAGTGAGGGAGCGAGCGTCTGAGTGAGGGAGCGAGCGTCTGAGTGAGGGAGCGAGCGTCTGAGTGAGCGAGCGTCTGAGTGAGCGAGCGAGCGTCTGAGTGAGCGAGCGAGCGTCTGAGTGAGCGAGCGAGCGTCTGAGTGAGCGAGCGTCTGAGTGAGCGAGCGTCTGAGTGAGCGAGCGTCTGAGTGAGCGAGCGAGCGTCTGAGTGAGCGAGCGAGCGTCTGAGTGAGGGAGCGAGCGTCTGAGTGAGGGAGCGAGCGTCTGAGTGAGGGAGCGAGCGTCTGAGTGAGTGAGTGAGTGAGCGTCTGAGTGAGCGAGCGTCTGAGTGAGCGAGCGTCTGAGTGAGCGAGCGTCTGAGTGAGCGAGCGAGCGTCTGAGTGAGCGAGCGAGCGTCTGAGTGAGGGAGCGAGCGTCTGAGTGAGGGAGCGAGCGTCTGAGTGAGGGAGCGAGCGTCTGAGTGAGCGAGCGAGCGTCTGAGTGAGCGAGCGAGCGTCTGAGTGAGCGAGCGAGCGTCTGAGTGAGCGAGCGAGAGCGTCTGAGTGAGGGAGCGAGCGTCTGAGTGAGTGAGTGAGCGAGCGTCTGAGTGAGTGTCTGAGTGAGTGAGCGTCTGAGTGAGCGAGCGAGCGTCTGAGTGAGCGTCTGAGTGAGCGAGCGAGCGAGCGTCTGAGTGAGCGAGCGAGCGAGCGTCTGAGTGAGGGAGCGAGCGAGCGTCTGAGTGAGGGAGCGAGCGAGCGTCTGAGTGAGGGAGCGAGCGAGCGTCTGAGTGAGGGAGCGAGCGAGCGTCTGAGTGAGGGAGCGAGCGAGCGTCTGAGTGAGGGAGCGAGCGAGCGTCTGAGTGAGGGAGCGAGCGAGCGTCTGAGTGAGGGAGCGAGTGAGTGAGTGAGTGAGCGAGCGAGCGTCTGAGTGAGTGAGTGAGTGAGCGAGCGTCTGAGTGAGCGAACGTCTGAGTGAGCGAACGTCTGAGTGAGTCAGTGTCTGAGTGAGGGAGCGAGCGAGCGTCTGAGTGAGGGAGCGAGCGAGCGTCTGAGTGAGGGAGCGAGCGTCTGAGTGAGGGAGCGAGCGTCTGAGTGAGTGAGTGAGTGAGTGAGTGAGTGAGCGTCTGAGTGAGCGAGCGTCTGAGTGAGTGAGTGAGCGAGCGTCTGAGTGAGTGAGTGAGTGAGTGAGTGAGCGTCTGAGTGAGCGAGCGTCTGAGTGAGCGTCTGAGTGAGCGAGCGTCTGAGTGAGTGAGTGAGCGAGCGTCTGAGTGAGTGAGTGAGCGAGCGAGCGTCTGAGTGAGTGAGTGAGTGAGTGAGTGAGTGAGCGAGCGTCTGAGTGAGCGAACGTCTGAGTGAGGGAGCGAGCGAGCGTCTGAGTGAGGGAGCGAGCGAGCGTCTGAGTGAGGGAGCGAGCGAGCGTCTGAGTGAGGGAGCGAGCGAGCGTCTGAGTGAGGGAGCGAGCGAGCGTCTGAGTGAGGGAGCGAGCGAGCGTCTGAGTGAGTGAGGGAGCGAGCGAGCGTCTGAGTGAGTGAGGGAGCGAGCGAGCGTCTGAGTGAGTGAGGGAGCGAGCGAGCGTCTGAGTGAGCGAGCGTCTGAGTGAGGGAGCGAGCGAGCGTCTGAGTGAGCGAGCGTCTGAGTGAGCGAGCGTCTGAGTGAGGGAGCGAGCGTCTGAGTGAGCGAGCGAGCGTCTGAGTGAGCGAGCGAGCGAGCGTCTGAGTGAGTGAGCGTCTGAGTGAGCGAGCGTCTGAGTGAGGGAGCGAGCGAGCGTCTGAGTGAGTGAGTGAGCGAGCGTCTGAGTGAGTGAGTGAGTGAGCGAGCGTCTGAGTGAGTGAGTGAGCGAGCGTCTGAGTGAGTGAGTGAGCGAGCGTCTGAGTGAGTGTCTGAGTGAGTGAGCGTCTGAGTGAGCGAGCGAGCGTCTGAGTGAGCGTCTGAGTGAGCGAGCGAGCGAGCGTCTGAGTGAGCGAGCGAGCGAGCGTCTGAGTGAGCGAGCGAGCGAGCGTCTGAGTGAGGGAGCGAGCGAGCGTCTGAGTGAGGGAGCGAGCGAGCGTCTGAGTGAGGGAGCGAGCGAGCGTCTGAGTGAGGGAGCGAGCGAGCGTCTGAGTGAGGGAGCGAGCGTCTGAGTGAGTGAGTGAGTGAGTGAGTGAGCGAGCGTCTGAGTGAGTGAGTGAGTGAGCGAGCGTCTGAGTGAGCGAACGTCTGAGTGAGTCAGTGTCTGAGTGAGGGAGCGAGCGAGCGTCTGAGTGAGGGAGCGAGCGAGCGTCTGAGTGAGGGAGCGAGCGTCTGAGTGAGGGAGCGAGCGTCTGAGTGAGTGAGTGAGTGAGTGAGTGAGCGTCTGAGTGAGCGAGCGTCTGAGTGAGTGAGTGAGCGAGCGTCTGAGTGAGTGAGTGAGTGAGTGAGTGAGTGAGTGAGCGTCTGAGTGAGCGAGCGTCTGAGTGAGCGTCTGAGTGAGCGAGCGTCTGAGTGAGCGTCTGAGTGAGTGAGTGAGCGAGCGTCTGAGTGAGTGAGTGAGCGAGCGAGCGTCTGAGTGAGTGAGTGAGTGAGTGAGTGAGTGAGTGAGTGAGTGAGCGAGCGTCTGAGTGAGCGAACGTCTGAGTGAGGGAGCGAGCGAGCGTCTGAGTGAGGGAGCGAGCGAGCGTCTGAGTGAGGGAGCGAGCGAGCGTCTGAGTGAGCGAGCGAGCGTCTGAGTGAGGGAGCGAGCGAGCGTCTGAGTGAGGGAGCGAGCGAGCGTCTGAGTGAGGGAGCGAGCGAGCGTCTGAGTGAGTGAGGGAGCGAGCGAGCGTCTGAGTGAGTGAGGGAGCGAGCGAGCGTCTGAGTGAGCGAGCGTCTGAGTGAGGGAGCGAGCGAGCGTCTGAGTGAGCGAGCGTCTGAGTGAGCGAGCGTCTGAGTGAGGGAGCGAGCGTCTGAGTGAGCGAGCGAGCGTCTGAGTGAGCGAGCGAGCGAGCGTCTGAGTGAGCGAGCGAGCGAGCGTCTGAGTGAGTGAGCGTCTGAGTGAGCGAGCGTCTGAGTGAGGGAGCGAGCGAGCGTCTGAGTGAGTGAGCGTCTGAGTGAGCGAGCGTCTGAGTGAGCGAGCGTCTGAGTGAGCGAGCGTCTGAGTGAGCGAGCGTCTGAGTGAGCGAGCGAGCGTCTGAGTGAGCGAGCGAGCGTCTGAGTGAGTGAGTGAGTGAGCGTCTGAGTGAGTGAGTGAGTGAGCGTCTGAGTGAGTGAGTGAGTGAGCGTCTGAGTGAGTGAGTGAGTGAGCGTCTGAGTGAGCGAGCGTCTGAGTGAGTGAGTGAGCGTCTGAGTGAGTGAGTGAGCGTCTGAGTGAGTGAGTGAGCGTCTGAGTGAGTGTCTGAGTGAGTGAGCGAGCGTCTGAGTGAGTGAGTGAGCGTCTGAGTGAGTGAGTGAGCGTCTGAGTGAGTGAGCGTCTGAGTGAGTGAGTGAGCGTCTGAGTGAGTGAGTGAGCGTCTGAGTGAGTGAGTGAGCGTCTGAGTGAGTGTCTGAGTGAGTGAGCGAGCGTCTGAGTGAGTGAGCGAGAGTCTGAGTGAGTGAGCGAGAGTCTGAGTGAGTGAGCGAGAGTCTGAGTGAGTGAGTGTCTGAGTGAGTGAGTGAGCGTCTGAGTGAGCGAGCGTCTGAGTGAGCGAGCGTCTGAGTGAGCGAGCGTCTGAGTGAGCGAGCGTCTGAGTGAGC
This sequence comes from Squalius cephalus, assembly GCA_022829025.1. Lineage (NCBI taxonomy): Eukaryota > Metazoa > Chordata > Actinopteri > Cypriniformes > Leuciscidae > Squalius > Squalius cephalus. The sequence continues at coordinate 259,541 of CM040798.1, forward strand.
GAGCGTCTGAGTGAGTGAGCGAGCGTCTGAGTGAGGGAGTGAGTGAGCGTCTGAGTGAGTGAGTGAGCGTCTGAGTGAGGGAGCGAGCGTCTGAGTGAGTGAGTGAGTGAGTGAGTGAGCGTCTGAGTGAGCGAGCGTCTGAGTGAGTGAGTGAGCGAGCGTCTGAGTGAGTGAGTGAGTGAGTGAGTGAGCGTCTGAGTGAGCGAGCGTCTGAGTGAGTGAGCGAGCGAGCGTCTGAGTGAGTGAGTGAGTGAGTGAGTGAGTGAGCGAGCGTCTGAGTGAGCGAACGTCTGAGTGAGGGAGCGAGCGAGCGTCTGAGTGAGGGAGCGAGCGAGCGTCTGAGTGAGTGAGCGAGCGAGCGTCTGAGTGAGGGAGCGAGCGAGCGTCTGAGTGAGGGAGCGAGCGAGCGTCTGAGTGAGGGAGCGAGCGAGCGTCTGAGTGAGGGAGCGAGCGAGCGTCTGAGTGAGGGAGCGAGCGAGCGTCTGAGTGAGGGAGCGAGCGAGCGTCTGAGTGAGTGAGGGAGCGAGCGAGCGTCTGAGTGAGTGAGGGAGCGAGCGAGCGTCTGAGTGAGCGAGCGTCTGAGTGAGGGAGCGAGCGAGCGTCTGAGTGAGCGAGCGTCTGAGTGAGCGAGCGTCTGAGTGAGGGAGCGAGCGTCTGAGTGAGCGAGCGAGCGTCTGAGTGAGCGAGCGAGCGAGCGTCTGAGTGAGTGAGCGTCTGAGTGAGCGAGCGTCTGAGTGAGGGAGCGAGCGAGCGTCTGAGTGAGTGAGCGTCTGAGTGAGCGAGCGTCTGAGTGAGCGAGCGTCTGAGTGAGCGAGCGTCTGAGTGAGCGAGCGAGCGTCTGAGTGAGCGAGCGAGCGTCTGAGTGAGTGAGTGAGTGAGCGTCTGAGTGAGTGAGTGAGTGAGCGTCTGAGTGAGTGAGTGAGTGAGCGTCTGAGTGAGCGAGCGTCTGAGTGAGTGAGTGAGCGTCTGAGTGAGTGAGTGAGCGTCTGAGTGAGTGAGTGAGCGTCTGAGTGAGTGTCTGAGTGAGTGAGCGAGCGTCTGAGTGAGTGAGTGAGCGTCTGAGTGAGTGAGTGAGTGAGCGTCTGAGTGAGTGAGCGTCTGAGTGAGTGAGTGAGCGTCTGAGTGAGTGAGCGTCTGAGTGAGTGAGTGAGCGTCTGAGTGAGTGTCTGAGTGAGCGAGCGTCTGAGTGAGCGAGCGTCTGAGTGAGCGAGCGAGAGTCTGAGTGAGTGAGCGAGAGTCTGAGTGAGTGAGTGTCTGAGTGAGTGAGTGAGCGTCTGAGTGAGCGAGCGTCTGAGTGAGCGAGCGTCTGAGTGAGCGAGCGTCTGAGTGAGCGAGCGTCTGAGTGAGCGAGCGAGCGTCTGAGTGAGCGAGCGTCTGAGTGAGCGAGCGTCTGAGTGAGTGAGTGTCTGAGTGAGTGAGTGAGCGAGTGAGCGAGCGAGCGTCTGAGTGAGCGTCTGAGTGAGTGAGTGAGCGAGCGAGCGAGCGAGCGAGTGAGCGTCTGAGTGAGCGAGCGTCTGAGAGAGCGAGCGTCTGAGTGAGTGAGTGTCTGAGTGAGTGAGTGAGTGAGTGAGCGAGTGAGCGAGCGTCTGAGTGAGCGTCTGAGTGAGTGAGTGAGTGAGCGAGCGAGCGAGCGAGCGAGCGAGCGTCTGAGTGAGCGAGCGAGCGAGCGTCTGAGTGAGTGAGCGAGCGAGCGTCTGAGTGAGTGAGCGAGCGAGCGTCTGAGTGAGTGAGTGAGCGAGCGTCTGAGTGAGTGAGTGAGCGAGCGAGCGAGCGTCTGAGTGAGCGAGCGAGCGTCTGAGTGAGCGAGCGAGCGTCTGAGTGAGGGAGCGAGCGAGCTTCTGAGTGAGGGAGCGAGCGAGCGTCTGAGTGAGGGAGCGAGCGTCTGAGTGAGGGAGCGAGCGTCTGAGTGAGTGAGTGAGTGAGTGAGTGAGCGAGCGTCTGAGTGAGTGAGTGAGTGAGTGAGCGAGCGAGCGAGCGAGCGAGCGTCTGAGTGAGCGAGCGAGCGAGCGTCTGAGTGAGCGAGCGAGCGAGCGTCTGAGTGAGCGAGCGAGCGAGCGTCTGAGTGAGCGAGCGAGCGAGCGTCTGAGTGAGCGAGCGAGCGAGCGTCTGAGTGAGCGAGCGAGCGAGCGTCTGAGTGAGTGAGCGAGCGAGCGTCTGAGTGAGTGAGTGAGCGAGCGTCTGAGTGAGTGAGTGAGCGAGCGAGCGAGCGTCTGAGTGAGCGAGCGAGCGTCTGAGTGAGCGAGCGAGCGTCTGAGTGAGTGAGTGAGCGAGCGTCTGAGTGAGTGAGTGAGTGAGTGAGCGTCTGAGTGAGCGAGCGTCTGAGTGAGCGTCTGAGTGAGTGAGTGAGTGAGCGAGCGAGCGTCTGAGTGAGTGAGTGAGCGAGCGTCTGAGTGAGTGAGTGAGCGAGCGTCTGAGTGAGCGAGCGTCTGAGTGAGCGAGTGAGCGAGCGTCTGAGTGAGCGAGCGTCTGAGTGAGCGAGCGTCTGAGTGAGCGAGCGTCTGAGTGAGCGAGCGTCTGAGTGAGGGAGCGAGCGTCTGAGTGAGCGAGCGAGCGTCTGAGTGAGCGAGCGAGCGAGCGTCTGAGTGAGTGAGCGTCTGAGTGAGCGAGCGTCTGAGTGAGGGAGCGAGCGAGCGTCTGAGTGAGTGAGCGTCTGAGTGAGCGAGCGTCTGAGTGAGCGAGCGTCTGAGTGAGCGAGCGTCTGAGTGAGCGAGCGAGCGTCTGAGTGAGCGAGCGAGCGTCTGAGTGAGTGAGTGAGTGAGCGTCTGAGTGAGTGAGTGAGTGAGCGTCTGAGTGAGTGAGTGAGTGAGCGTCTGAGTGAGCGAGCGTCTGAGTGAGTGAGTGAGCGTCTGAGTGAGTGAGTGAGCGTCTGAGTGAGTGAGTGAGCGTCTGAGTGAGTGTCTGAGTGAGTGAGCGAGCGTCTGAGTGAGTGAGTGAGCGTCTGAGTGAGTGAGTGAGTGAGCGTCTGAGTGAGTGAGCGTCTGAGTGAGTGAGTGAGCGTCTGAGTGAGTGAGCGTCTGAGTGAGTGAGTGAGCGTCTGAGTGAGTGTCTGAGTGAGCGAGCGTCTGAGTGAGCGAGCGTCTGAGTGAGCGAGCGAGAGTCTGAGTGAGTGAGCGAGAGTCTGAGTGAGTGAGTGTCTGAGTGAGTGAGTGAGCGTCTGAGTGAGCGAGCGTCTGAGTGAGCGAGCGTCTGAGTGAGCGAGCGTCTGAGTGAGCGAGCGTCTGAGTGAGCGAGCGAGCGTCTGAGTGAGCGAGCGTCTGAGTGAGCGAGCGTCTGAGTGAGTGAGTGTCTGAGTGAGTGAGTGAGCGAGTGAGCGAGCGAGCGTCTGAGTGAGCGTCTGAGTGAGTGAGTGAGCGAGCGAGCGAGCGAGCGAGTGAGCGTCTGAGTGAGCGAGCGTCTGAGAGAGCGAGCGTCTGAGTGAGTGAGTGTCTGAGTGAGTGAGTGAGTGAGTGAGCGAGTGAGCGAGCGTCTGAGTGAGCGTCTGAGTGAGTGAGTGAGTGAGTGAGCGAGCGAGCGAGCGAGCGAGCGAGCGTCTGAGTGAGCGAGCGAGCGAGCGTCTGAGTGAGTGAGCGAGCGAGCGTCTGAGTGAGTGAGCGAGCGAGCGTCTGAGTGAGTGAGTGAGCGAGCGTCTGAGTGAGTGAGTGAGCGAGCGAGCGAGCGTCTGAGTGAGCGAGCGAGCGTCTGAGTGAGCGAGCGAGCGTCTGAGTGAGGGAGCGAGCGAGCTTCTGAGTGAGGGAGCGAGCGAGCGTCTGAGTGAGGGAGCGAGCGTCTGAGTGAGGGAGCGAGCGTCTGAGTGAGTGAGTGAGTGAGTGAGTGAGCGAGCGTCTGAGTGAGTGAGTGAGTGAGTGAGCGAGCGAGCGAGCGAGCGAGCGTCTGAGTGAGCGAGCGAGCGAGCGTCTGAGTGAGCGAGCGAGCGAGCGTCTGAGTGAGCGAGCGAGCGAGCGTCTGAGTGAGCGAGCGAGCGAGCGTCTGAGTGAGCGAGCGAGCGAGCGTCTGAGTGAGCGAGCGAGCGAGCGTCTGAGTGAGTGAGTGAGCGAGCGTCTGAGTGAGTGAGTGAGCGAGCGAGCGAGCGTCTGAGTGAGCGAGCGAGCGTCTGAGTGAGCGAGCGAGCGTCTGAGTGAGTGAGTGAGCGAGCGTCTGAGTGAGTGAGTGAGTGAGTGAGCGTCTGAGTGAGCGAGCGTCTGAGTGAGCGTCTGAGTGAGTGAGTGAGTGAGCGAGCGAGCGTCTGAGTGAGTGAGTGAGCGAGCGTCTGAGTGAGTGAGTGAGCGAGCGTCTGAGTGAGCGAGCGTCTGAGTGAGCGAGTGAGCGAGCGTCTGAGTGAGCGAGCGTCTGAGTGAGCGAGCGTCTGAGTGAGCGAGCGTCTGAGTGAGCGAGCGTCTGAGTGAGCGAGCGTCTGAGTGAGTGAGCGAGCGAGCGTCTGAGTGAGTGAGCGAGCGAGCGTCTGAGTGAGTGAGCGAGCGAGCGTCTGAGTGAGTGAGCGAGCGAGCGTCTGAGTGAGTGAGCGAGCGAGCGTCTGAGTGAGTGAGCGAGCGAGCGTCTGAGTGAGGGAGCGAGCGAGCGTCTGAGTGAGGGAGCGAGCGAGCGTCTGAGTGAGGGAGCGAGCGAGCGTCTGAGTGAGGGAGCGAGCGAGCGTCTGAGTGAGGGAGCGAGCGAGCGTCTGAGTGAGGGAGCGAGCGAGCGTCTGAGTGAGCGTCTGAGGGAGCGAGCGAGCGAGCGTCTGAGTGAGGGAGCGAGCGAGCGTCTGAGTGAGGGAGCGAGCGAGCGTCTGAGTGAGGGAGCGAGCGAGCGTCTGAGTGAGGGAGCGAGCGAGCGTCTGAGTGAGGGAGCGAGCGAGCGAGCGTCTGAGTGAGTGAGCGAGCGAGCGTCTGAGTGAGTGAGGGAGCGAGCGTCTGAGTGAGTGAGGGAGCGAGCGTCTGAGTGAGTGAGGGAGCGAGCGTCTGAGTGAGGGAGCGAGCGTCTGAGTGAGCGAGCGAGCGTCTGAGTGAGTGAGCGAGCGAGCGTCTGAGTGAGGGAGCGAGCGAGCGTCTGAGTGAGGGAGCGAGCGAGCGTCTGAGTGAGGGAGCGAGCGAGCGTCTGAGTGAGGGAGCGAGCGAGCGTCTGAGTGAGTGAGCGAGCGTCTGAGTGAGTGAGCGAGCGTCTGAGTGAGTGAGCGAGCGTCTGAGTGAGCGTCTGAGTGAGTGAGCGAGCGAGCGTTTGAGTGAGGGAGCGAGCGAGCGTCTGAGTGAGGGAGCGAGCGAGCGTCTGAGTGAGTGAGCGAGTGTCTGAGTGAGCGTCTGAGTGAGTGAGCGAGCGAGCGTCTGAGTGAGTGAGCGAGCGTCTGAGCGAGCGAGCGTCTGAGTGAGCGAGCGAGCGTCTGAGTGAGGGAGCGAGCGAGCGTCTGAGTGAGGGAGCGAGCGTCTGAGTGAGCGTCTGAGCGAGCGAGCGTCTGAGTGAGGGAGCGAGTGTCTGAGCGAGCGTCTGAGTGAGGGAGCGAGTGTCTGAGCGAGCGTCTGAGTGAGGGAGCGAGTGAGCGTCTGAGTGAGGGAGCGAGCGAGCGTCTGAGTGAGGGAGCGAGCGAGCGTCTGAGTGAGGGAGCGAGCGAGCGTCTGAGTGAGGGAGCGAGCGAGCGTCTGAGTGAGGGAGCGAGCGAGCGTCTGAGTGAGGGAGCGAGCGAGCGTCTGAGTGAGGGAGCGAGCGAGCGTCTGAGTGAGGGAGCGAGCGAGCGTCTGAGTGAGGGAGCGAGCGAGCGTCTGAGTGAGGGAGCGAGCGAGCGTCTGAGTGAGGGAGCGAGCGAGCGAGCGTCTGAGTGAGGGAGCGAGCGAGCGTCTGAGTGAGGGAGCGAGCGAGCGAGCGTCTGAGTGAGGGAGCGAGCGAGCGTCTGAGTGAGGGAGCGAGCGAGCGTCTGAGTGAGGGAGCGAGCGAGCGTCTGAGTGAGGGAGCGAGCGAGCGTCTGAGTGAGGGAGCGAGCGAGCGTCTGAGTGAGGGAGCGAGCGAGCGTCTGAGTGAGGGAGCGAGCGAGCGTCTGAGTGAGGGAGCGAGCGAGCGAGCGTCTGAGTGAGGGAGCGAGCGAGCGTCTGAGTGAGGGAGCGAGCGAGCGAGCGTCTGAGTGAGGGAGCGAGCGAGCGTCTGAGTGAGCGAGCGTCTGAGTGAGCGAGCGTCTGAGTGAGCGAGCGTCTGAGTGAGCGAGCGTCTGAGTGAGCGAGCGTCTGAGTGAGCGAGCGAGCGAGCGTCTGAGTGAGGGAGCGAGCGAGCGTCTGAGTGAGTGAGTGAGCGAGCGTCTGAGTGAGGGAGCGAGCGAGCGTCTGAGTGAGGGAGCGAGCGAGCGTCTGAGTGAGGGAGCGAGCGAGCGTCTGAGTGAGGGAGCGAGCGAGCGTCTGAGTGAGGGAGCGAGCGAGCGTCTGAGTGAGTGAGTGAGCGAGCGAGCGAGCGTCTGAGTGAGGGAGCGAGCGAGCGTCTGAGTGAGCGAGCGTCTGAGTGAGCGAGCGTCTGAGTGAGCGAGCGTCTGAGTGAGCGAGCGTCTGAGTGAGCGAGCGTCTGAGTGATCGAGCGTCTGAGTGAGGGAGCGTCTGAGTGAGGGAGCGAGCGTCTGAGTGAGCGAGCGAGCGTCTGAGTGAGTGAGTGAGTGAGCGTCTGAGTGAGTGAGTGAGTGAGCGTCTGAGTGAGTGAGTGAGTGAGCGAGTGAGCGTCTGAGTGAGCGAGCGTCTGAGTGAGTGAGTGAGCGTCTGAGTGAGTGAGTGAGCGTCTGAGTGAGTGTCTGAGTGAGTGAGCGAGCGTCTGAGTGAGTGAGTGAGCGTCTGAGTGAGTGAGTGAGTGAGCGTCTGAGTGAGTGAGCGTCTGAGTGAGTGAGTGAGCGTCTGAGTGAGTGAGCGTCTGAGTGAGTGAGTGAGCGTCTGAGTGAGTGTCTGAGTGAGTGAGCGAGCGTCTGAGTGAGTGAGCGAGAGTCTGAGTGAGTGAGCGAGAGTCTGAGTGAGTGAGTGTCTGAGTGAGTGAGTGAGAGTCTGAGTGAGCGAGCGTCTGAGTGAGCGAGCGTCTGAGTGAGCGAGCGTCTGAGTGAGCGAGCGTCTGAGTGAGCGAGCGTCTGAGTGAGCGAGCGAGCGTCTGAGTGAGCGAGCGTCTGAGTGAGCGAGCGTCTGAGTGAGTGAGCGTCTGAGTGAGTGAGTGTCTGAGTGAGTGAGTGAGCGAGTGAGCGAGCGAGCGTCTGAGTGAGCGTCTGAGCGAGCGAGCGTCTGAGTGAGCGAGCGAGCGAGCGTCTGAGTGAGCGAGCGAGCGAGCGTCTGAGTGAGCGAGCGAGCGTCTGAGTGAGCGAGCGAGCGTCTGAGTGAGCGAGCGAGCGTCTGAGTGAGCGAGCGAGCGTCTGAGTGAGCGAGCGAGCGAGCGTCTGAGTGAGCGAGCAAGCGTCTGAGTGAGCGAGCGAGCGTCTGAGTGAGCGAGCGAGCGTCTGAGTGAGCGAGCGAGCGAGCGAGCGAGCGTCTGAGTGAGCGAGCGAGCGTCTGAGTGAGTGAGTGAGCGAGCGTCTGAGTGAGTGAGTGAGCGAGCGTCTGAGTGAGTGAGTGAGCGAGCGTCTGAGTGAGTGAGTGAGTGTCTGAGTGAGTGAGTGAGCGTCTGAGTGAGTGTCTGAGTGAGCGAGTGAGTGTCTGAGTGAGTGAGTGAGCGTCTGAGTGAGTGAGTGAGCGTCTGAGTGAGTGAGTGAGCGTCTGAGTGAGTGAGTGAGCGTCTGAGTGAGTGAGTGAGTGTCTGAGTGAGTGAGCGTCTGAGTGAGTGAGCGAGCGTCTGAGTGAGTGAGTGAGTGAGTGTCTGAGTGAGTGAGTGAGTGAGTGTCTGAGTGAGTGAGCGTCTGAGTGAGTGAGTGAGCGTCTGAGTGAGTGAGTGAGCGTCTGAGTGAGTGAGTGAGCGTCTGAGTGAGTGAGTGAGCGTCTGAGTGAGTGAGTGAGCGTCTGAGTGAGTGAGTGAGTGAGCGTCTGAGTGAGTGAGTGAGTGAGTGAGCGTCTGAGTGAGTGAGTGAGCGTCTGAGTGAGTGAGTGAGCGTCTGAGTGAGTGAGCGAGCGTCTGAGTGAGCGAGCGTCTGAGTGAGTGAGTGTCTGAGTGAGTGAGTGAGTGTCTGAGTGAGTGAGTGAGTGTCTGAGTGAGTGAGTGAGTGTCTGAGTGAGTGAGTGAGCGTCTGAGTGAGCGAGCGTCTGAGTGAATGAGTGAGTGTCTGAGTGAGTGAGTGAGCGTCTGAGTGAGTGAGTGAGTGTCTGAGTGAGTGAGTGAGTGAGTGAGTGTCTGAGTGAGTGAGTGAGTGTCTGAGTGAGTGAGTGAGTGAGTGTCTGAGTGAGTGAGTGAGTGAGTGAGTGTCTGAGTGAGTGAGTGAGTGAGTGAGTGAGTGTCTGAGTGAGTGAGCGTCTGAGTGAGTGAGTGAGTGTCTGAGTGAGTGAGTGAGTGAGTGTCTGAGTGAGTGAGTGAGTGTCTGAGTGAGTGAGTGAGTGTCTGAGTGAGTGAGTGAGCGTCTGAGTGAGCGAGCGTCTGAGTGAATGAGTGAGTGTCTGAGTGAGTGAGTGAGCGTCTGAGTGAGTGAGTGAGTGTCTGAGTGAGTGAGTGAGTGAGTGTCTGAGTGAGTGAGTGAGTGAGTGTCTGAGTGAGTGAGTGAGTGAGTGTCTGAGTGAGTGAGTGTCTGAGTGAGTGAGTGAGTGAGTGAGTGTCTGAGTGAGTGAGTGAGTGAGTGTCTGAGTGAGTGAGTGAGTGAGTGTCTGAGTGAGTGAGTGTCTGAGTGAGTGAGCGTCTGAGTGAGTGAGTGAGTGTCTGAGTGAGTGAGTGAGCGTCTGAGTGAGTGAGTGAGCGTCTGAGTGAGTGAGTGAGTGAGCGTCTGAGTGAGTGAGCGAGCGTCTGAGTGAGTGAGCGTCTGAGTGAGTGAGCGTCTGAGTGAGTGAGTGAGCGTCTGAGTGAGTGAGTGAGCGTCTGAGTGAGTGAGCGAGCGTCTGAGTGAGCGAGCGTCTGAGTGAGTGAGTGTCTGAGTGAGTGAGCGAGCGTCTGAGTGAGTGTCTGAGTGAGTGAGTGAGTGAGTGAGTGAGTGAGTGTCTGATTGAGCGTCTGAGTGAGTGAGTGAGTGAGTGTCTGAGTGAGTGAGTGAGTGAGTGTCTGAGTGAGTGAGTGAGTGAGTGTCTGAGTGAGTGAGTGAGTGAGTGTCTGAGTGAGTGAGTGAGTGAGTGTCTGAGTGAGTGAGTGAGTGAGTGAGTGAGTGTCTGAGTGAGTGAGTGAGTGAGTGTCTGAGTGAGTGAGTGAGTGAGTGTCTGAGTGAGTGAGTGTCTGAGTGAGTGAGTGAGTGTCTGAGTGAGTGAGTGAGCGTCTGAGTGAGTGAGTGAGCGTCTGAGTGAGTGAGTGAGTGAGCGTCTGAGTGAGTGAGCGTCTGAGTGAGTGAGCGTCTGAGTGAGTGAGTGAGTGAGCGTCTGAGTGAGTGAGTGAGCGTCTGAGTGAGTGAGCGAGCGTCTGAGTGAGCGAGCGTCTGAGTGAGTGAGTGTCTGAGTGAGTGAGCGAGCGTCTGAGTGAGTGTCTGAGTGAGTGAGTGAGTGAGTGAGTGAGTGTCTGATTGAGCGTCTGAGTGAGTGAGTGAGTGAGTGAGTGAGTGAGTGTCTGAGTGAGTGAGTGAGTGTCTGAGTGAATGAGTGAGTGTCTGAGTGAGTGAGTGAGTGTCTGAGTGAGTGAGTGAGTGTCTGAGTGAGTGAGTGAGTGAGTGTCTGAGTGAGTGAGTGAGCGTGTGTCTGAGTGAGTGAGTGAGCGTGTGTCTGAGTGAGTGAGTGAGCGTGTGTCTGAGTGAGCGTCTGAGTGAGTGAGCGTCTGAGTGAGTGAGTGAGTGAGCGTCTGAGTGAGTGAGTGAGCGTCTGAGTGAGTGAGCGAGCGTCTGAGTGAGCGAGCGTCTGAGTGAGTGAGTGTCTGAGTGAGTGAGCGAGCGTCTGAGTGAGTGTCTGAGTGAGTGAGTGAGTGAGTGAGTGAGTGTCTGATTGAGCGTCTGAGTGAGTGAGTGAGTGAGTGAGTGAGTGAGTGTCTGAGTGAGTGAGTGAGTGTCTGAGTGAATGAGTGAGTGTCTGAGTGAGTGAGTGAGTGTCTGAGTGAGTGAGTGAGTGTCTGAGTGAGTGAGTGAGTGAGTGTCTGAGTGAGTGAGTGAGCGTGTGTCTGAGTGAGTGAGTGAGCGTGTGTCTGAGTGAGTGAGTGAGCGTGTGTCTGAGTGAGTGAGTGAGCGTGTGTCTGAGTGAGTGAGTGAGTGTCTGAGTGAGTGAGTGAGTGTCTGAGTGAGTGAGTGAGCGTGTGTCTGAGTGAGTGAGTGAGCGTCTGAGTGAGTGAGTGAGTGAGTGTCTGAGTGAGTGAGTGAGCGTCTGAGTGAGTGAGTGTCTGAGTGAGTGAGTGAGTGTCTGAGTGAGTGAGTGAGTGTCTGAGTGAGTGAGTGAGCGTCTGAGTGAGTGAGTGAGCGTCTGAGTGAGTGAGTGTCTGAGTGAGTGAGTGAGTGTCTGAGTGAGTGAGTGAGTGAGTGAGTGTCTGAGTGAGTGAGTGAGCGTCTGAGTGAGTGAGCGAGTGAGTGAGTGTCTGAGTGAGTGAGTGAGTGTCTGAGTGAGTGAGTGAGCGAGTGAGTGTCTGAGTGAGTGAGTGAGTGTCTGAGTGAGTGAGTGAGCGAGCGAGTGAGTGAGTGAGTGAGTGAGTGAGTGAGTGAGTGAGTGAGTGAGTGAGCGTCTGAGTGAGTTAGTGAGTGAGTGAGTGTCTGAGTGAGTGAGTGAGTGTCTGAGTGAGTGAGTGAGTGTCTGAGTGAGTGAGTGAGTGTCTGAGTGAGTGAGTGAGTGAGTGTCTGAGTGAGTGAGTGAGCGTCTGAGTGAGTGAGTGAGCGAGCGTCTGAGTGAGTGAGTGTCTGAGTGAGTGAGCGAGCGTCTGAGTGAGTGTCTGAGTGAGTGAGTGTCTGAGTGAGTGAGCGTCTGATGAGTGAGTTAGCGTCTGATTGAGCGTCTGAGTGAGTGAGTGAGTGTCTGAGTGAGTGAGCGAGCGTCTGAGTGAGTGAGCGAGCGTCTGAGTGAGTGAGTGAGTGTCTGAGTGAGTGAGTGAGCGTCTGAGTGAGTGAGCGTCTGATGAGTGAGTGTCTGATGAGTGAGTGAGTGTCTGAGTGAGTGAGTGAGTGTCTGAGTGAGTGAGTGTCTGAGTGAGTGAGTGAGCGTCTGATTGAGCGTCTGAGTGAGTGTCTGAGTGAGTGAGTGAGTGAGTGTCTGAGTGAGTGTCTGAGTGAGTGAGTGAGTGTCTGAGTGAGCGAGCGTCTGAGTGAGTGAGTGAGTGAGTGTCTGAGTGAGTGAGCGAGCGTCTGAGTGAGTGTCTGAGTGAGTGAGCGTCTGAGTGAGTGAGCGAGCGTCTGAGTGAGTGAGTGAGTGTCTGAGTGAGTGAGTGAGTGTCTGAGTGAGTGAGTGAGTGAGTGTCTGAGTGAGTGAGTGAGTGAGTGTCTGAGTGAGTGAGTGAGCGTCTGAGTGAGTGAGTGTCTGAGTGAGTGAGCGAGCGTCTGAGTGAGTGAGCGAGCGTCTGAGTGAGTGAGTGAGTGTCTGAGTGAGTGAGTGAGTGTCTGAGTGAGTGTCTGAGTGAGTGAGTGAGTGTCTGAGTGAGTGAGTGAGTGAGTGAGTGTCTGAGTGAGTGAGTGAGCGTCTGAGTGAGTGAGTGAGCGTCTGAGTGAGTGAGTGAGTGTCTGAGTGAGTGAGCGAGCGTCTGAGTGAGTGTCTGAGTGAGTGAGCGTCTGAGTGAGTGAGCGTCTGAGTGAGTGAGCGAGCGTCTGAGTGAGTGAGTGAGTGTCTGAGTGAGTGAGTGAGTGAGTGTCTGAGTGAGTGAGTGAGTGTCTGAGTGAGCGAGCGTCTGAGTGAGTGAGTGAGTGAGTGTCTGAGTGAGTGAGCGAGCGTCTGAGTGAGTGTCTGAGTGAGTGAGCGTCTGAGTGAGTGAGCGAGCGTCTGAGTGAGTGAGTGAGTGTCTGAGTGAGTGAGTGAGTGTCTGAGTGAGTGAGTGAGTGAGTGTCTGAGTGAGTGAGTGAGTGAGTGTCTGAGTGAGTGAGTGAGCGTCTGAGTGAGTGAGTGTCTGAGTGAGTGAGCGAGCGTCTGAGTGAGTGAGTGAGTGTCTGAGTGAGTGAGTGAGTGTCTGAGTGAGTGAGTGAGTGTCTGAGTGAGTGTCTGAGTGAGTGAGTGAGTGTCTGAGTGAGTGAGTGAGTGAGTGAGTGTCTGAGTGAGTGAGTGAGCGTCTGAGTGAGTGAGTGAGTGTCTGAGTGAGTGAGCGAGCGTCTGAGTGAGTGTCTGAGTGAGTGAGCGTCTGAGTGAGTGAGCGTCTGAGTGAGTGAGCGAGCGTCTGAGTGAGTGAGTGAGTGTCTGAGTGAGTGAGTGAGTGAGTGTCTGAGTGAGTGAGTGAGTGTCTGAGTGAGCGAGCGTCTGAGTGAGTGAGTGTCTGAGTGAGTGAGCGAGCGTCTGAGTGAGTGTCTGAGTGAGTGAGCGTCTGAGTGAGTGAGCGAGCGAGTGTCTGAGTGAGTGAGTGAGCGTCTGAGTGAGCGAGCGTCTGAGTGAGTGAGTGTCTGATTGAGTGAGTGAGCGTCTGAGTGAGCGAGCGTCTGAGTGAGTGAGTGTCTGAGTGAGTGAGTGTCTGAGTGAGTGAGTGTCTGAGTGAGTGAGTGAGTGAGCGTCTGAGTGAGCGAGCGTCTGAGTGAGTGAGTGTCTGAGTGAGTGAGTGAGTGTCTGAGTGAGTGAGTGTCTGAGTGAGTGAGTGTCTGAGTGAGTGAGTGAGTGTCTGAGTGAGTGAGTGTCTGAGTGAGTGAGTGTCTGAGTGAGTGAGTGAGTGAGTGAGCGTCTGAGTGAGCGAGCGTCTGAGTGAGTGAGTGTCTGAGTGAGCGAGCGTCTGAGTGAGTGAGTGTCTGAGTGAGTGAGTGAGCGTCTGATTGAGCGTCTGAGTGAGTGAGTGTCTGATTGAGCGTCTGAGTGAGTGAGTGAGTGTCTGAGTGAGTGAGTGAGCGTCTGAGTGAGTGAGCGAGCGTCTGAGTGAGTGAGTGTCTGAGTGAGCGAGCGTCTGAGTGAGTGAGTGTCTGAGTGAGTGAGTGAGCGTCTGATTGAGCGTCTGAGTGAGTGAGTGTCTGATTGAGCGTCTGAGTGAGTGAGTGAGTGTCTGAGTGAGTGAGTGAGTGTCTGAGTGAGTGAGCGAGCGTCTGAGTGAGTGAGCGAGCGTCTGAGTGAGTGAGTGAGCGTCTGAGTGAGTGAGTGAGTGTCTGAGTGAGTGAGCGAGCGTCTGAGTGAGTGAGTGAGTGTCTGAGTGAGTGAGTGAGTGAGTGTCTGAGTGAGTGAGCGAGCGTCTGAGTGAGTGAGTGAGTGAGTGAGTGAGTGTCTGAGTGAGTGAGTCAGTGAGTGAGTGAGTGAGTGAGTGAGCGTCTGAGTGAGTGAGTGAGTGAGTGAGTGTCTGAGTGAGTGAGTGAGTGAGCGTCTGATTGAGTGAGTGAGTGAGTGTCTGAGTGAGTGTCTGAGTGAGTGAGTGAGTGTCTGAGTGAGTGAGTGAGTGTCTGAGTGAGTGAGCGAGCGTCTGAGTGAGTGAGCGAGCGTCTGAGTGAGTGAGCGAGCGTCTGAGTGAGTGAGTGAGCGTCTGATTGAGCGTCTGAGTGAGTGTCTGAGTGAGTGAGTGTCTGAGTGAGTGAGTGTCTGAGTGAGTGTCTGAGTGAGTGTCTGAGTGAGTGAGCGAGCGTCTGAGTGAGTGAGCGAGCGTCTGAGTGAGTGAGCGAGCGTCTGAGTGAGTGAGCGAGCGTCTGAGTGAGTGAGCGAGCGTCTGAGTGAGCGAGCGAGCGTCTGAGTGAGTGTCTGAGTGAGTGAGTGTCTGAGTGAGTGAGCGAGCGTCTGAGTGAGTGAGTGAGCGTCTGAGTGAGTGAGTGAGCGTCTGAGTGAGCGAGCGTCTGAGTGAGCGAGCGTCTGAGTGAGTGAGTGTCTGAGTGAGTGAGCGAGCGTCTGAGTGAGTGAGCGAGCGTCTGAGTGAGTGAGTGAGCGTCTGAGTGAGTGAGTGAGCGTCTGAGTGAGTGAGCGAGCGTCTGAGTGAGTGAGTGAGTGTCTGAGTGAGTGAGTGAGTGAGTGAGCGTCTGAGTGAGTGTCTGAGTGAGTGAGCGTCTGAGTGAGTGAGCGAGCGAGCGAGTGAGTGAGCGAGCGTCTGATATTAATAAAACACCTCGGCAAATTATATTTGAATGGATTGTTACTGCAGCTTTCATAGACACCAGTATGTATTTTACAAACTATAAGTGTATTGTTTTGCTAGTACTTATGTAAATTTTAATGTGTGAATCCTAAAATAAACATGCATTTAAAAACACTGAATAGTTGTGAAATGACAAGCTTTGAGCGCAGCCATAGAGAAAAAGCACAGTTGTGAGAAGTCACTGAACTTCTGCTCCGTATCGCCCCCTAGTGGTCAGCCGCTGCAGAGCCGAAATCAAAACTGCTCATGAGATAAAAATATTTAGTGTAAAATGATAATTTATTTTAATTTTATTTTAAATGATAATTAATTAATTTATTATGAGAAACATTTTTAACATTCTCCGGCATTAGAATGAACACGTTAACTTGCATGTTGTGGCATTACTGTCGGGTCCAGATCTTACAATAAAAAGCATGTACCGAAATTGCAACTGATTTACCAAAGAATCCACAGTGAATGAACCGAACAAACAAATAAAAGACTTTCACGTGTTTGAAAATAAATAAGCACATTCCCAATATCAGGATGCTTTGGAAGTTAATGTTATTTCTAGTCCAGTGATCCTGACTCTCTCTCCTCTCTCATCTCACTAACGAGCCGGTGGGCGGGGCCAAAGATGTGATGATGTAGAAGTGGGCGTCGATCTGATGCTGCAGAGGCGTCTCTAGTCGCACCATTATTACCTCATAATGTCATCAAATCCGGATGGAGTCGTTTTCTGAGCTTGATTTCAATAAAAGCTGTTTTAGGTCTAATTAGGAAGTTTTCAGTTCTGAAACTAGATGTTTGTACAGTGCAATAACCTCTTACATGTCAAAAGATAAAGGAAAAATACATACATAAATTCACGACACATTTAAGGCGAGACACGGCAGGCAAAAACATTGTTTTTTTTCACTAGTCAATTTTGAGATTTTTGGATATTTGTCTTCAATAACATGTCTTCTTTCAGACTTGTGGTGAAAAAAAGTCCGAAACACACATTTAGGTCTTTATTTTACACACTTTGTCTGTTTGCGTCTGTAGATTTCTCATAAATTCAACAAAAGTTGGCGTTGTAAATCCTCCCGCTGCTCCGCGATCGCGGTCTGCTCTCTGTCATCACACACACCGCTGGAAAGCTCTCTCTCTCCTGTACAATCCTGTCGGATCCAAATATGGTCATTTCCTTTTTATCAGCAACCAATCGTGAAAGTAAAAGGGCTGAATGCGCAATCTCATTGGCTGATGATAAATCTTTAAAGCCCGTTTTCTCAAAATGACTTTTCTCTCATACTCAAGAGTCCGAAATCTCCACTTCAGTAGCACTGATATACACCAACCTTTCCAGTAGAGCTGAAACAACTAATCGATTTAATCGATTAAAATCGATTATTAAAATAGTTGTCAACTAATTTAGTCATCGATTAGTTGCTAAATAACTTTTATTTGCCGTAAGCGGCTCATTTCGTGCATATTTTAAATCTGCGGTGACCAAAGTGTGGCAGTAATGATCCACCGGAGGTTTTACTCAGCCAGTACAGCAGGAGAAGTAGCGAATAGCCAATAGCTGGCCTCGTTTTATGTCACGTGCTTCCCGCACAGCGTCTCTGCAGCATTCAGCGAGATGGCAGCTCGAGAAAGAAAAAGAAAAAAGCGGAAGATGAAACTAATCGAACGAAGCAGCATTCGGCAGTTTAGGATATCGCACAAGAATTGTCAACAAAGAAAACATTTCATCACTGGAGAGTTTTTTTTTCCGACACCATCGTATCAATTGATTTTGATTAATATGCGCGAGGGAGAGAGAGAGAGCAAGACAGCGCTCGGGTGAGTGCGCGCGCGGCCGGGGCTCTCTGTTAAACTGACAGGACTTGTCACAAGCAAATGATACACTTTAACTCTATGATGGTTAAACTCTGCAATTCATTATTTTTACTCAGAACTAATGTTTTGGTAGGAACGAAAGTTTACCATAAATTTACCAAAAAAAGCTACTTTCAACTTTCTGATTGATTTCACAGCATAAGCTATAAAGCTGTTTCCCAGGTATAAGCTGTGTGTTTACAGGAAAAAATAAAATAAAATGCAATTTACTGCAACTGTATTCTTTATTCTTATTCTTCGTGAAAATATGTTCTGCAAGATTCCTTAATAAGCTTTGTTCGGGATGTTAAACTACTTTAGGAGCCCTAAGGACTGCCATGGTGAAAACATTATTTGAAATCTCCCTGTGAAATCTGCTAGAGTACGTATGGGTCAGTGTTTTGATTGCAGAAGAGTTCGACAAAGGATTACTAACACATAATAAAACACAACTCCAGGTATGTTTTTGATGAGGATATGACAATGCAAAATGGTTAAAATCTCTAAAAAGTCTATGTTGAATGATAAAGACCCTTTGTTAATAATTTACTTGGGGAAAAAATGGCTAAAACTAAAATATAAGTACATAAACCGATTAATCGATTAATCGTAAAAATAATCGTCCGATTAATCGATTATCAAAATAATCGTTAGTTGCAGCCCTACTTTCCAGTCTTGTACCTAGTTATGTTATGAAGACATTTACAGAGGGATTTGTAAATTTATTATTCCTAGCCTGATTTATATAACATTTTATTCCAAAAAACATGGCGAAAATCAATTAAGGCTATTGACAGTATAATCGGATGTACAGGATAACAAAAGTACATATCCATAAATCCCTCGGTAATTTTTCCCCATCTAATATGTGAACACAATGAAAACAATTTTTTGAACCTGGCTTTATCCAATGCTCAGATTTCGTTTTTTAAAATACATGCAAATTAGCGCACATTTAATTAGATAATGCCTAATTTGCATATTTAAACATTAAATTACAGAAAACTTGTAATACATTTTTTTCTCATCTTAATGTAGGTAATCAACTGGGAAAGTTTCATGGTGACATCTGCTAGTTAAAAAGTTCCCCCTATTCACCTGTAGTGCCTCGCCTCACACACTCCCTGGCCGTGTGTATAGTCATCGTTTTCAGGATCAACCGCCTGATCATCATGACAATGCAGAAACACACAAAGGGGAGTTTAATCCAATGCGGATTGTGTAAAAACAAACATTGAAATCACTGATCGACAGTGTTGAGTTTCACAAGACAGTCTTAGGCAACAGAATCTGATGCAAGTTCCAGCCACCCGACTCATCCAACACTGTGGACTTCATCCCTCGTTCTGTGTCCTGGACCGGTACAGCGCCGCTCTGTCAGACTGGACTCGACTGGACACAATGGCCAACCAGTGCTGTTCAGGAGTCAGTTCAACAGCGCTCAGAACGCTAGAGGGAAATGCTGGTATAGCCAGTTTTTAAACTGAAGTCCGTACTTTTGACTACACTACACTGGACTACACTACACTCTACACTACACTCTACACTACACTCTACACTACACTCTACACTACACTCTACACTACACTCTACACTACACTCTACACTACACTCTACACTACACTACACTCTACACTACACTACACTGGACTGGACTGGACTGGACTGGACTGGGGCCATAAACATAGCCATTATGTTAAGACCGTGTCTTAAGAACTAGTATGAGCAACTAGTTAGGGGTAATCAGTCTTACTCTTCGGTACTGTACTGTCAGAGAGCAACTCACAAAGTCTGCCTGTCAACAGTGTTTACATGTGAAAAATGTCCAAATAAAACGTCTGTACAACAAACAGTATGTGTGAGTGAAAATGAGGCTTTACATCAGTATTCGTGGGGTTTTGTGTCATTAAAAAGTTAAACATTTTATTATAAGATTAAATATTTTGCTGTTTTAACCACTTTATAATTTTGTTTTAAATCAAAAATATAAAGGCAGCCAAACCAATAAATATGAATTAAGCCGCTCACGCTTACACGTAAAATTATTAATATTAATAAAGCTTGGGTAATTCGTCGGGTGACTAGCGCTCATTACTAAGCTCTGCCTCTCGGCCAATCAGGTTGGCCGTCTCCGACTGCTTAATATTCATAAGCTGAGGCGTGTGCGCCAGCACTTCCGGGTCTCCGACACCACACCAGTATTTTTCCGACCCAGTCGGTTTGGTTTACATTAAACCAATTACCGGGAGGAATGACATGTTTTACACAGATCTGACTAACTGGTTCCTAATTACTCATGCATTATTATCAATCAGTTCCGCCAACTAAATACAATAGTCTGGAAAAACTGCAGCAAAATTGCGAAAGCGCCAGTTCCTCAATGCAGATTAACTTTAGCAATCATTAACCAAACAACGAGCGAACTTTTTTCTTGGGAGGAAAATGAAGAGAACGACATTGCAATTTTCTGTGAACAGACGATCGTGGATTAGAGTGTTGATTAGTTCTGTCTGTCAACAGGTCCGAGGATTAACTTAATGAAGTAACGCACGAGCAGAAGTAAACTCACTCCAGATTAATTAACGGAAGGCATTTACCGTTGAAGTCTCCGGTGTCTGCGACGACCACCGTGTATTTCTTGATCTGATCGAGCGCAGACTCCATCTTTCTCCGTTTATCCGGTGACACAGACATGATGATCGAGAAACACCACCGAGAGCTTTTATACCGGCGCCGAACACACACACTCACACACACAGACTCAGCTGCTGGCGACAGCGCATGCGCAGGAGAGCAGGGGCACGAGCCTGCGGGGGGGCGGGGCCACGGCACATGACGCCATTGCGTAAGAACCAACGATCGCAGGATTGAGTCACACTCCTCATTTCAAACATGTATTTTGCAAGATCACAGTGACACACATCAGGATATTTTGAGCCTTAAATTGATATATAAATGCACTCATTAATACTGTTTTATTTGATTGTTCAAATACTCTCAGAAACACTCTCAAATAAATTCCCTTCAAATTTATACATATAATATGCATACAATTATCAACACTGTCTGTACATTTGTGCTTATGTACTATAATTTATAATTATATTCTAATACATTCATTTTATTTTTGAGAACTGTGTGATTCTATCTCTGTTTTCATTTCATAACCAGCATTCATTGCTGTTTTGGGGGGATTTGATTAATAAAATGACCTCTACGAAGAGCACTGCGGACTCTACGGTCTAAGCCCAGTTCTTCATTAGGAGTAGAAGCTCTGGCAGCAGAGATGTGGACTGGGAGACTGACGGGATCAGGACTGGGAGCCGGGCGTTGGGTTCGGCTCACAGGGAATGTTCTGGAAAGGTTCTCTCAAAGTTACGTTCAAACGTTCTTCCAGTAACGTTTATAGAACATTCGTTCAAAGTTATCTGGTCTTTAATAATGATAAGTGTTTTAGCCTTTAGGTAAATATGATTGTTATTTTTATTTCTTATGCATATGTTGTGATTATTTTATAATTATTTTACTTTTTTTTCCTATATGAAGCACTTTGAATTACGGATTCGGATTTGGATTCGGACAGCCGTTGCATCGCCTCGTTATTGCAGTGCATTGTGGGATAGAATGAGTGCACTCAATAACGCTATGGTTTCGGACACCACTACAAATGGCTGTTCCCTCAATAGTGCCCTATTTTAGGGAAGAAGAAGAAGAAGAAGATGATGAGATGATGATGATGATGATGATAAGAGTGCTCCCGGAGTGGCCACCAGAGGGAGACATCGACACTCTTGCTGAGATGAGTTTGGCTAAAGAAGAGTTTGAATCCCGCTCTGAAACAGCGGCTATTAAGGCAAACATCATTTCAGGCTCCTCTAATCGCCAATTTAAGTAAGTTTATAACAATGTTATGTTGTTAATAAACAGTGAAAAGTTTACTAGAATATCGTGTTGACACCACTGATCTATAATATATAAAAATGTCTATATATAGGCCTATAAGTGATTTATAATATAGGTCTAAGGTCTATAATAAATATCAGTGGTCGACATATGTTATTTTACACTTCAACAAAATTAGATTAAGGATATAATAGAACTTACATAATAAATTGTATTTTGAAAGAAATGTTGGTGTTTCTTCTCCCCTGTTATGCCCCTTTTTTATCATCGATCATTTATTTGTCTATTTCAGAAAAATAATACTATTATATAGAAGCATAAATATACTTTTATAAAATAGTTTTTTTTTCATGAAAGTCTGTATTTAAAGTATAGCTACATTTTGAACTGTGAAATGCCAGCCTTGTTGCCTTTGACCAGCAGATGGCGCTAGTGTTTCAGTGAATCATGTTTCAAAGCGATTATTTCAATCGTTTGTCAGATTGAGAAAGCCTCATCACTGATATAAATTAGATCCATCATCTCATTAGGGACACACTAGATGTTCTACACACACTAAACACTAATCATTGTTGCACACACTAACCCTAACTCATCTGCTCTATAAGAACACCAAGCTTCAACACTCACAACAACCTCATTTCAAGTCACTTTAGTAATGACATTGATATCTAAGTTGTTATTATTATTGCAGAAAGGGTTAGAAGACTGAGAGAGAAAAAAACATAGAGTCCACACAGAACATAAACACAGAGTCTCAGTTAGGAATAACATTTCAGCATTCCTGGGATGCCTGATGGGTGTCCCTCCCTAACCCTGACCAGAGAACAGGGAATACACTCCACATGCTCTTTAGACTCAGGAGAGAACACACACATGAGGACGAACAACACCTTCTGAAGCAACTACTGAGGTGAGTGAGAGAAAACTTCATGCCAATTACTATATGTGCCATTTATAGAAATCAGAGCATGAGTTTCTAGAGCAACTAAAACAAAGACACAGAACTGGACAAATGAGCTGGGTTTGGGTTAGGGTTCGGTTGCTTAAAAATCCAAATGTTGCTGTGGACACTATACTGGAAATATAGACACATTTCACAAGAAAGATAGATAGATAGATAGATAGATAGATAGATAGAGGAATAGATAGATAGATAGATAGATAGATAGAGGAATAGATAGATAGATAGATAGATAGATAGATAGAT
>CM040798.1:285676-385676 GCA_022829025.1 Squalius cephalus
AGACAGACAGACAGACATATAGATAGATAGATAGACATATAGACAGACATATAGATAGATAGATAGATAGATAGATAGATAGATAGATAGATAGATAGACAGACAGACATATAGATAGACAGATAGATAGATAGATAGATAGATAGATAGATAGATAGATAGATAGATAGATAGATAGATAGACAGACAGACATATAGATAGACAGATAGATAGATAGATAGATAGATAGATAGATAGATAGATAGATAGATGATAGATAGATAGATAGATAGACATATAGATAGATAGATAGATAGATAGATAGATAGATAGATAGATAGATAGATAGATAGATAGATAGGGTTCCAGAAATCAACATTATTGCACTTGTAGAAACACTCAATATTGTGATCAGAAGCTCATTTGTTGTTTAAAGAAGACAATGTTTAAAGAAATGCCACACTATGGTACTACTGTATGTACAATTATTTATTTTTATTTTTTTATTTTTTTTGTAGTAGTCCTTAATTTAACACTTGCTTGAACAGTTGTATAACACAACAGCAGTGTTAATCTCAAATCAATGTTACACAGGTAAAACATGACAAGAAAAAAACAACACGATATGATATAACTATGCGTTATAGAAATATGTTGAATGAATTGATTCAAATAACAAACTCTGAAAAAGCTGAACTGGGTTAATTGTTAGGGTTAACTGGGTTTTGTTAGGGTTAATAAACTCACTCAGATCCTACATGCAAAATAATCTCAATTATAAAATGTTATTTGTGTATCACAGTGTCAAAACTAAGGCAATCATTGACATTTACTCTAATCGTGCTGAATGTCAGCGAGCCGTATCATGCTGACACACACCAGCAGCTCATGAATACAAGCAGAGAAAAGGCAGAGAACGACAGCAAGAGGAGGAGGAGAGATGAAGAAGGAGAAATATAAACGTGTTGCAGAGCAGATTTTCTGCTGTAAGAGCTGGTGTGGAGAGGAGAGGAGAGATAAAGAGAAGCTGTGTGGAAGGAAGATGGCGAGCAGTGGAAGATGATTGGATGAGCTGTGAGGAGGCGTGACCAGAGTCTGAATGATTTGTGCGACAGTTACCAGAGAAAGAGGAGGTGAGAGACTGTGCGTTCAGCGTGTGTGTGTGTGTGTGTGTGTGTGTGAGGGGGTGTAAGAGCGCAGGAATAATCGCAGGAGATCCTGTTCTGCGGGAGCTGTTGGGCTCTTGTATGCTGAGAGGACATGTACACTACGGCTCAGGCTTCTGTCTCTGCTTTATAGCTGGACTGAAGAGCACAGAGGACACTCGATGGACTGAACCTGTTAGCGCTCCGGCAGACCTCTGAATCCTGAAGCAAACCCAGAGGGATAAAGACGCTGAGGCTGAGGTAGAAGGAGACAGAAGTAGCGTGGATAAAGGGAACTCGATTTTAAGGAAAGAAACAGAAACATGCAAAAGGTTTGCCAGAAAATGAGAGGCAGCATGAGGGACAGGTTGAAGAGATGATGCGTTGGTTCAAAACTGAAGATTGAAACCTTGATTAGCAAAGCAGTGCAATCCTCTGTGTATTAGAAAACGTGTCAGTTCATCTGTATTCATCTGTCCATTCATGCTGTCTGGGAAACCTTCAGCTGGTTTGGAGGTCAAGAAAATACTGGATATTTTCCACAGTCCAGGCGTGAGTGGGACGACTCCTAGTTTCTCCAGTAGGCGTCCATCAGACCTGTCTGTGAGCATCCAGGTGTGCCGAGGTCGTCTCTTCATCAGGCACCACTGGCAGCTCGGACATGTTGGAACGAGTCTGGTTCAATGTATGTTTGTGGTAAGGCATCTCCCCCAATGAGGCGGCGTTACAGCACCGGTGTCATTGATCCAGCAAGGTCCAGTGAGGATTAATTGCAGTGCAGGAAATTAATGAAGTGCGTCTGGAAGATATTGAATCAGCAGTTAAAAGTGATTAAACACTGAGGACTGTGGGTGGACCTTTCGTTGGACTTTATTCCTCGAATGTCTACACCTTGTAACATTCGGCTTGTGGACCAAAGACGGTTGCATCTTGTCAAGATCCTGTTTTAAAAAATGCGAACTCCTTTTGATCAAAAAAACAAATAATGTCCATGTTTTAAGGACAGCGGGCTTGTGCTTTCCAACTTGCTAGTTTATCACGTTTCCTACTTTGTGACTTGTCTTGTAAAAGTGGGGATCATCTGGCCTGTGGGGGTCCGGGCTCCGGCCCCGGCCCCGGCCCCCGACCCGAAGATGCGGCGCTCGAGTACCGACGAGACCCCGTACCGACGCAGTCCCTCTCTGGACAGCAAACCGGGGTCTCCTCCTCTGCGCTACAGCGGGGAGTACGAGTACCACAGCTCACCCTTCATCTTTGGCATCCGTACCACCCCAGGGTCACAGAAAGCCAAAGCCAGCTACACCACAGCACAGGGCAGAAAGTATGTGGTGTTTTACCTGGACCTGTCCTTCATCTTCCTCCTAGAGCTGCGGCGCTGCAGGATGGCCGAGGGATGCCTGAGGGCCCTGAGATACGGGATGGTGTTCTTCAATCTGCTCTTCTGGGTGAGTGCGATTCCTATACATCTCTTCTGTTAATACATTCAATGTGTGTTGTTCCAAACCTGCATGGCTTCCTTTCTTCCATGAAACACAGCAGATGTTTAGCTGAATGTTTGAGCTACTCTTTCCCATAGAACGACCACTAGTGACCAAGCTCCAAAAATGACCAAAACACCATAAAATGATCATAAACATGGTCATTATGAAGTGAGAGCTATTCCCCACCACCGCAGCGCTCAAACCCTGCAAGTTTGTGTTGCTTTATGATCAGTGTAAGAACCAGTTGGATTTTGGTGACATCAGCCTGGACTCCATGGTCACTATTTATGTCCTGACTTGAGTCAGATGAGTTTCTCTGAGATGATGCAGAGATGGGCACTCGAGTTAGTGACTCAGACTCCAGTCGCATTTTAATAGACTTCAGACATGAAATGACTTCAGGCTTGACTCGACAAAAAGGACTCTTGAATATAAACAACTCAAGTCAAGTCTCAAGTCAACTACTGAATTATAAAGAATGAATTTGTGTTTTATTTGAATGATTTTATAATATCTGCATAACATATATTTTCCCAATGTGTCGCGGTAGATCGGACTCTTATCATAGAATTTGATTACGTATGTCTGTGTATTGCTCATAAACTCTGAAATGTCATAAGAGTCTTGCTGCCAGGATGATTGTTTTGAACACTGTAATGGGTTATGAAGTAACAAGCTGGATGTACATTATCCCTTACATCTTAGGACCTTTATTACAAACAAAACAGATGATTGAAAGATCATATATTTTGTATATATTATACAACTTAGGATTTTACTTTTTTTTTTTGTAAGGCTTGAAATGATTTGAGACTCGACTCGGATTCATGACAAAAGACTCCAGACTTGACTCAAACTCCAGTGATAAAGACTTCAGACTTGACTCAGACTCCAGTGATAAAGACTTCAGACTTGACTCAAACTCCAGTGATAAAGACTTCAGACTTGACTCAGACTCCAGTGATAAAGACTTCAGACTTGACTCAGACTCCAGTGATAAAGACTCCAGACTCAAACTCCAGTGATAAAGACTCCAGACTTGACTCAGACTCCAGTGATAAAGACTCCAGACTCAAACTCCAGTGATAAAGACTTCAGACTTGACTCAAACTCCAGTGATAAAGACTCCAGACTCAAACTCCAGTGATAAAGACTCCAGACTTGACTCAGACTCCAGTGATAAAGACTCCAGACTCAAACTCCAGTGATAAAGACTTCAGACTTGACTCAAACTCCAGTGATAAAGACTCCAGACTCAAACTCCAGTGATAAAGACTTCAGACTTGACTCAGACTCCAGTGATAAAGACTCCAGACTCAAACTCCAGTGATAAAGACTCCAGACTTGACTCAGACTCCAGTGATAAAGACTCCAGACTCAAAATCCAGTGATAAAGACTTCAGACTTGACTCAGACTCCAGTGATAAAGACTTCAGACTTGACTCAGACTCCAGTGATAAAGACTCCAGACTCAAACTCCAGTGATAAAGACTTCAGACTTGACTCAGACTCCAGTGATAAAGACTCCAGACTCAAACTCCAGTGATAAAGACTTCAGACTTGACTCAGACTCCAGTGATAAAGACTCCAGACTCAAACTCCAGTGATAAAGACTCCAGACTTGACTCAGACTCCAGTGATAAAGACTCCAGAATTGACTCAGACTCCAGTGATAAAGACTCCAGACTTGACTCAGACTCCAGTCTTGACTCAGACTCCAGTGATAAAGACTCCAGACTTGATAAAGACTCCAGACTTGACTCAGACTCCAGTCATAAAGACTCCAGACTTGACTCAAACTCCAGTGATAAAGACTCCAGACTTGACTCAGACTCCAGTCTTGACTCAGACTCCAGTGATAAAGACTCCAAACTTGATGAAGACTCCAGACTTGACTCAGACTCCAGTGATAAAGACTCCAGACTTGATAAAGACTCCAGACTTGACTCAGACTCCAGTGATAAAGACTCCAGACTTGACTCAGACTCCAGTGATAAAGACTCCAGACTTGATAAAGACTCCAGACTTGACTCAGACTCCAGTGATAAAGACTCCAGACTTGACTCAGACTCCAGTGATAAAGACTTCAGACTTGACTCAAACTCCAGTGATAAAGACTCCAGACTTGACTTAGACTCCAGAGATAAAGACTCCAGACTTGACTCAGACTCCAGTGATAAAGACTTCAGACTTGACTCAGACTCCAGTGATAAAGACTTCAGACTTGACTCAAACTCCAGTGATAAAGACTCCAGACTTGACTTAGACTCCAGAGATAAAGACTCCAGACTTGACTCAGACTCCAGTGATAAAGACTCCAGACTTGACTCAAACTCCAGTGATAAAGACTCCAGACTTGACTTAGACTCCAGAGATAAAGACTCCAGACTTGACTCAGACTCCAGTGATAAAGACTCCAGACTTGACTCAGACTTCAGTGATAAAGACTCCAGACTTGACTCAGACTCCAGTGATAAAGACTCCAGACTTGACATCTCTGCCACAGTCATTTGTGCTGTGTGTGATCACATAATATACCATGCTTAAATAACTTCTTGTTCTACAACTAACAATTTTATGACAGATGCTTTGATAAAAGTGTGTCTAGTAAAAATATTAACTCTTTCCCCGCAAGTGTTTTGTTTTTTAAAGTTGCCAGCCAGTGACAGCATTTTTTATCATTTTCACCAGGGATGCTCCGATCTGCCTTTTTTGTCTCCGATACTGATTCCGATACCTGGGATTCAGTATTGACCGATACAGAGTACCAATCCGACACTAAAATAAAAATAAAACAGTGCTGAATTACCTAACAAACTGTATGCTTCGCTATGTGGAAGAGACTGGATCATTCTTTTTTGCAAGGCATTAGGCTTCATTACGGTAACACTTTACAATAACAGCACATGTATAATCATGTACTAATACCTGAATTAATAGTTACTTAAACATGAGCTCATGATTCGTGAAGATATGAACTAATCATGAATCAATGAAGAGCCATCCTTAACTACAACAGGTGTCATAATGATTCATGCATGAATAACTGCAGCTTTAACTACATGTTTAACTACATTAGCACCAGCCGCCACTGTGTGAATTTGATAGTAAGTTTATGATAAATCATGAGCTGAATTTTGTAAGTAGTTAGCAGTTAATCATTTACATTTACATTTCTGCATTTGGCAGATGCTTTTATCCAAACCGACTTACATTGCATTTCAAGGTACACATTTTTACATTCTTATCAGTTCTTGCTTTCCCTGGGAATATTGAGTTACTAATGAGTTAATTATGATGTGCCACCTCAAGTAAAGTCATGAAACAATGATGCACTTACAAATCATTAACTAAAATATGAACAAACATATACACTAAGAGTGCCATCCTTATTCCTTTACACCCCGGTACAAAAACCAAAGATAAAAAAATGTGGGTAGTTCTTTTATTTTTATTTATATAATTAAACATATATGGACTTAAAAGAAAGCCCCAACATACCTGTAAAGACACATATAATAAAGTGCGCCAATAATGAGTGTCCCACCAGAAACAAAACCCTAGAAAGGAAAGCAGCTATGACTAAACATAAATTAACTATAAAAATCAGAAAACAGTTTAGATCAAAATAAATTTATTAGTGGTAGTTATTAGTCAATTTTCCATGTTTGATTAGACAGATCTGTGTAATTAATAAATAATCATGTGCCATTCCAATTATTTGTCACAAAGCTGCAGATTCTTATTTATTCTGAGCCTGATTGATTTAGTTTACCCCTAAATGTTAATTAATGCATTAACTATTAAACATGTACTAACATGTTATTCATGCATGAATCATTATGACTCCTGTCGTAGTTAAGGATGGCTCTTCATTGATTCATGATTAGTTCATATCTTCACGAATCATGAGCTCATGTTGAAGTAAGGGTTAATTCAGGTATTAGTACATGATTATACATGTACTGTTATTGTAAAGTGTTACCAATATTACTTTCCTAACTTTGTAAAACAAAATAACAAACAGACAAAAATGTAGTGAATTATTTATTAAATAATTGTGCACCAGTGCAACAACTGTAAATAAAGCAATAGCTTCATAAGCTGGGTAGACATTCTAAATAAACAGGAGTTTGTAATGGTTTAGTGTAAATAGGAATTTACCATCCAATACAAAAGCAGCTTAATAAACCAGTAGCTAGACTAGCTTGGTGAAACAACATGTAAAATCAATCAGAAACAAAATATGTTTTATAATGGTTATGTCTGTACAAATAGAAATTTAAAATCCAATGTACAACAAAAAAAATAAATGAGCCGAAACTGAGAACTGTTTTTTCAAAATGGCGACGCCAATGACAGCCTTAGTGTGATGCTCTCCCATTCTTCTGTTGTTTTTGTTTATTTGTTCTGTATTTAGTCATTCTTTATCTATAGTGTTTTACCAGAGACGAACTCCTTAACATTAAGCAGCACATACCAGACAATATTTTTCCAGTTTTTGATTATTCAGATGTTTTGTTGGACATTCTAGAGGGGCAGGTTATGCTCCGCGAACGCAGGATCCGAATGACGCTCCCAAGTATTCATCTTGCGAATCTCCGATCACTTCCTAACAAAATGGACAAACTACTTCTCACCCGCATTAACAAGGGCTTTTCATACTCTGCTGCACTGTGCTTCACTGAAACCTGGATAAGTGAAGCTATTCCAGACAACACGCTCCATCTGCCGGCTTCCAGCTGTTCTGAGCGGATCGCATCACGGAGGTAACGGGGAAAACAAGAGATGGGGGATTGTGCTTCTACAGTAATGAAAGTTGTTCAGATGTAACAACGCTGAAGAAGATGTGCTCTCCTAATCTAGAGGTGCTGTTAGCTTGCACGTCAGCTTGTTTGGAAACAGTCTAGCTGAGCATGTTAGCGCATGATGTCACACGCTGCCACAGCACAGGATTACCACGAGAACAATGAGAGAGATCGAGTCCATCAACACTCTCAAAACTTCAGTCGTTTCCGTCTCATTGGTTCAACATTTCATTCAGTAATGTTAGACAGTTTTGATTTATATGCTGTTTAATGTTTGATGATCGTGTTATTATACATGTGCGTCAGCAATTCTTCTATTGCTTGTTTCTGCTTCTTCTTCGCCTGCGTTTTAATCTGGAGATTCTGTGGTCTTTCAGAAGTAACAGCGCCCCCTACCATATAACAGTGATAACACAGATAGCTGGATAATTTCATTAATGGCAGGGAAAGAGTTAATGTGGAGGCGCTGACAGTCTCCATTATGGCTGATACTCTAGGTTGTTTTTTTACTTAGCATTTAGACTCAGCTGTGTTCGTTGTTTGCTGCCACTGTTATTTCCTCACTTGTGTCACAGTGTGGCTGAACACATATTTCAGTGCTGTCCCTCCTGTGTGAGAAGAATGACAGAACAGTAATAGCATATGTCAGGTGAGCTGACTGATTCTCTGGACGTCATCTGTGCTTCAGTGCTCCAGCGCTCAACATCAACGCCTGTCTAGCGTCTCTGCTGTTTGGAACGGGAGGCTAGTATCTGTGATAATAAGCCCCATCTGTGTTGGACAACATGATTTCTTATTTTGCTCTTATCACGTGACCACTGCTCAGTCCGGATGACAGCATTTAAAATTTAAAGAGGACATTTTTTAAAGATTATTCTTCATTTGGCAAATAAGTAAAGCATTGAATAAACATTACAGAAAAGCCTTTAAAAGTAAAAATACTGATTGTTGTATTTTATATCATTGATCATAAAGCTGTCAGTCCACAGCAATCCTTTGTTTTATTAAGTTTATCAGTCTATCTGATGTAGACTCGGGATTTACATGTGGCATTAAGATGTGTTTTTGCTAATCCGATCACAATCAGTCAGAACTAAATATGAATGGAAACAGGGTCTTGTT
This sequence comes from Squalius cephalus, assembly GCA_022829025.1. Classification (NCBI taxonomy): domain Eukaryota; kingdom Metazoa; phylum Chordata; class Actinopteri; order Cypriniformes; family Leuciscidae; genus Squalius; species Squalius cephalus. The sequence continues at coordinate 294,213 of CM040798.1, forward strand.
ATTGGATCACTAAAGCCACATATGGAGGTAGTCAGAAATGCACCTGACCATATCGCATTTGTTGAAATGCCATCCGTCGAATGTGTCCGGATCAGAGTCAAGCTCCGCCCACTGCCCTGACATGACATGTGTCCGGATCAGAGTGAAGCTCCGCCCACTGCCCTGACATGACATGTGTCCGGATCAGAGTCAAGCTCCGCCCACTGCCCTGACATGACATGTGTCCGGATCAGAGTCAAGCTCCACCCACTGCCCTGACATGACGTGTCCGGATCAGAGTGAAGCTCCGCCCACTGCCCTGACATGACATGTGTCCGGATCAGAGTGAAGCTCCGCCCACTGCCCTGACATGACGTGTCCGGATCAGAGTGAAGCTCCGCCCACTGCCCTGACATGACGTGTCCGCCCACTGCCCTGACATGACGTGTCCAGATCAGAGTGAAGCTCCGCCCACTGCCCTGACATGACGTGTCCGGATCAGAGTGAAGCTCCGCCCACTGCCCTGACATGACGTGTCCGCCCACTGCCCTGACATGACGTGTCCGGATCAGAGTGAAGCTCCGCCCACTGCCCTGACATGACGTGTCCGGATCAGAGTGAAGCTCCGCCCACTGCCCTGACATGACGTGTCCGGATCAGAGTGAAGCTCCGCCCACTGCCCTGACATGATGTGTTGAGGAAGAGCACCAACAAGCGATTCAAACTTCCAATACACACATATTAATAATAATGATACATTTAATTTATAATGCACTTTATATTTAAGTAAATCTCAAAGTGCTACACGATAAAAAAGGATAAAACAGGATAAGGGGAGTTCAATCAAAAGCTCTCTTAAAAAGGTGGGTTTTAAGGCCTCGTTTAAAAACATCCAAAGTCTGTGGTGTCCTCAGGTAGTCAGGGAGAGCATTCCACAGACTAGGGGCAGCTGAGCAGAAAGCCCGATCTCCCATTGTACGAAGATTGGTCCTGGGAGGTTTCAGGAGATACGCTGAGGCAGATCGGAGGGCACGTGTTGAGGTCTGTGGGGTAAGGAGTTCCTTGAGGTGGGGGGGGGGGCTTCACCATGGATGCACTGGTAGGTAAGTAGAGAGACCTTGTACTCAATCCTGAGTGAGACAGGAAGCCAGTGGAGTGATTTGAAGATGGGGGTGATGTGGTCATGTTTGCGCACCCTCAACAGGATCCTAGCGGCGCTGTTCTGGATGTTCTGCAGCTTCTGAAGGCTTTTTTCAGAGATCCCGGTTAGGAGCGCATTACAGTAGTCCAGCCTGGAGGAGATAAAGGCGTGGACCTTTGTGATAAGGGGACTTATGGCATGGAGGTTGGATTTAACCAGAGCTGTGGGGAAGGGGTCCAGGGCACAGGTGGATGGTTTCATCTTTTTAATAATGTCCTCAACCTCTCGCTGTGAGATGGCCAAAAAACAACAGAGATGTTTGGAAATCCCGGGCTGTGGTTCGGAGAAACTGGATAGCAGGGAGCGGATGGTGTCTACTTTTTTTCTGAAAAAAGTAATGAAATTGTTGCACCTCTCCTCTGTTGCTTCTGAATGAAAGTGAGTTTGCGGTTTGAGGATGTCATGTATGGTAGAGAAAAGTTGCTTGGAGTTGCCAGGGCTGTTGTTGATAATGTTGGAAAAGAACTGTGAACGTGCATTTCTCAAGGACCTTGCATAGGACAGGGGCGTGGAGATCTAGGAGACTGCTCAGAGATTGGTTGTAGAAGTCAGCCGACTCAGTGGCTGAAGAGAAGTCAGCAGAGGAGAGATGTTGGAGGTCGATGGTCAATGTGTTCTTTTTCAGGTCCCTATAACAGATTTGACGCCTGACTTTGTTTTGTGGGGACGGTAGTGACCGCTCCATTGAGATGGCCTTATGGTCAGATACACCCAAATCATACGCCAGAAGGTTGCTAATAGGGGCAGAGTTTGAAATGACCAGATCCAGTATGTGCCCCCTGGAGTGTGTGGGGACATCGACATGTTGTTGGAGGTTGAGGCAATCTAGTACTTGCAGAAACTCAGCTGTAAAGTGGCAGGAGGGGTTGTCTACATGAATATTAGTATCTCAGAGTATAATAATGTTGGTAGAGGTGTTGCAGAGTGTTGTGAGAAGGTCACGTATCTCTGGGATGAAAGCTGAGTTTGGTTTGGGGGGCCGGTAGATCAGAAGTATTGTCATGGGGAAGGGAGGTTTACATTTAAATGCAAGGCATTCAAAATGAGGACAATGTAGGCAGGGGGAGGGGGACAGCTCCAAGTTTTGTCGGTGTATGACAGCTAGGCCGCCACCCCGACCAGTGCTGTGTGCTCTCTCCAGGTAGCTATAACCGCGGAGGCAGACTTCATTTAGCGCTGAGTAAACCCCTGGCTGGTGCCATGTTTCTGTCAGGCACATTAAGTCTAATCCCTTTTCCATGATGTGGTCTTGTATGAAAGATGCTTTATTTGTGAGGGATTGTGTATTGAAAAGTTCTATTTTGAGTGTTGATGCTGTAGTAAATCTTTGTAGAGGCCGTAGTGCACTGGAATCCACTCCACGTTTTCTGGCCAGCTTAATGTGGAGAGATCTCGCGATGTTTCCCTCGTTGTTAGCACCGAGAGCGACACTGCTCTGATGACGCGGCAGACGTGCGACAGTGGTCCAGAAGGAGGGAATGTTTGAAGCAGGGTGGCCAGGCTGATGGTAAACAAACTTTCGATGGGAACTTCTGTGGATGTATCGCGGACGGCGCTGAAGTCCAAGTTCTTTGATGGCTGCAATAGGCGTGGGAATGGAGCGGCTGTTGAGAGTTAGCAGCTGTGGGATAGAATACTTGAGCTTCATGCCGGTCGCCGAAAGTGTTTGCCTGGATCTAGCTGCTAGCCAAACACAGAGATGGAAGACTGTCAAGCACAAAGAGAAGATGGTCCATACAGGTGTGTGTGTGTGCTGCTGCAGCTGTCGGAGGAACCAACAGGATTTTGGATGCTCTGTGATTTTCTTCGCTTTGGAAAAGCTGTTTACATAAATGGTCCTCCACTTGAAGTCAACTGAGCAGAAATCCCTAGAAACATGGCAAGAAAATAGACTCAAATCCTAGCGATGACTTTAAACCTTGCATTCCCTTGTGAAAAAGAAGTGTGTTTAATTGAATAAAATGCGCACTTGTAGAGTACTTTAAATCTTTAAAATTATATTTTAAACTACATATAATATAATATTATTGAAATAAATACACTTAAAGAGGACACACTTTCATGAAAATTTTTCAACACACTAAAGTACACTTTTAAAAAGGTTTTGTTTTATAGTCTTTTATTATTTCCAGTTTGCCCTCTTTAGTTCATGTTCTTTCCCCTTTTTCGTCTTTGATAAATTCAACATTACATTCAGTTTGCACTTAAGTATATTATTTTAAAGAATATTATTTCATTCATACTTTTTCTTTTCTTTCAAAAGTGTGCTAAAGTGTACTTCTTTTTCACAAGGGCTTCAACATTTCTTTTCAAATATTTCAGCCTGAAGTCTGGTGCATGTTCTGTGCATCTGTAAGTGCTTGAATAATGCAATCGTTCACTGCGTCCAAATACAAGAGTGAAGGCAGTGACAAGGTGAGTGGATTCACAGTGGATCTTCTCCCAGATAGTGTGAGTTGTGATCTCTGATTGAATTGGCGTTAAATGTCTGTGTAGAAGGGTTGATGTTATTAGCAGCTGACAAGCAGTGAGGGAATTTCCCCCATCAACTAGTCAAATGGTTAGTGTATAACAGGCACAGATACTGCTCACTACACTAAAACCTGAAACATAGAGGGAAAAAACTTGATTTCATGCATTGTTGCATTCCACAACACGCTGAGAGTTAAGGCCGTTCACACCAAGAATGATAACTATAAAGATACAGTAACTATAACGATAACATATATCAGCGTTCACACCAGCGCACAATATCATTCTGTTTGTTATAAGGCCGGGACACACGAAGCCGACGGTCGGCCATCGGCAATGGCATGCAGCTTTTGCGCTTCGGCCGGCTCAGTTTTTCCGGTGTGTTCTGCACAGTTTTAGGACAGATTCAGCATGTTGATCGGCTTTGGGCCGTCAGTGAGAAAGAGAACTCTGATTGGCTGTTCAGCTTAGAGAATTCATAGCATGAGAATAAAAGCGAAAGTGATAAAAGCGAGTTTAGAAGTGAAAACGGTACAGACATAAGGCTCTTATAATTTTACATCATCTTCCCTGAGCATTCAAATGCACGAATATTTTCATAAAAACATCTGCCGACTGGGATGAATAAAGTCATAAGCGTGCTGTGTGATTGATATTCAAAATGCTAAGTAAGCGCTGCTTTGTTTACGGTTTGAATATATGAAGCCCCAGTTTCGGTTTCCCTTTTTGAATGACGAAAATAGACTATTGATACCTGCTGATAGATATTTACAGTTATTGGGCCCTATCTTTCACTCAGCGCAATTGACTTTGTACACCGACGCATGTATCATTCCTATTTTGCACTTGCGCACAGTGGACTTTTCCCTCCACAGACGCACGTCGGTAAACTAGGAAATACACTTGCGCTCCCGGGGGCGGTTCAGCGCAAAGAGGAGGTCGTGCTCCGGCGCAAACGTTCCCTGATGCTATTTTAAGGACGCATGCTTGGCCATAATGTAGCGTGTGCACAACACACACACACTTTGCTTCTCTCATCTACACAGAAGCAGCAGTTTTCATTTTTGCAAATCATACATTATTACGATAGATAGATAGATAGATAGATAGATAGATAGATAGATAGATAGATAGACAGTTTATTATAAAAGCATACACCTAGCTTATACATTTACCCAAATTATCATATGCCTGTTTAACTGAAGCTTGTCGTCCGTTTATCTTTAAAGTTATCGTTCTCGGTGTGAACAGGCCTTTACAGTATGTGTTCAGAATAAAGCTCTTATTTTAAGCTTTGATTCCTGCTGGTTTTTAATGTCTGAAAGAATCAGTTCAGTTCTTATGTGATTAGAATTGAGAAAAATCAGTGCAGACTTGACTGTGCCCAGAGCTCAGCAATGACGATAACCCACGGCGGAGTCGATGGAGGGAGGAGCCAAGGTATTGACATGGCCGACGACATCCACGGGACGACAGAGGGAGACAGAGCCGATGTTAGGGGATCCCAGGGCGCAGATGGAGAACTGATGGGCTTGAGAGCCGCAGCTGGCACTAGAGACCAAGGCAGATAATCATCCTGCGGCGACTATCATCCGATGTGTAACCGGAGCATTCGAGGACTGAGACGGAGCCGATGCGACCGAGGACCCAAGTGGAGCCGGAGGGAGGGTGGAGCCCACTGGAGCCGGAGGGAGGGTGGAGCCCACTGGAGCCGGAGGGAGGGTGGAGCCCACTGGAGCCGGAGGGAGGGTGGAGCCCACTGGAGCCGGAGGGGTGGAGAGCTGGAGCGCTGCGGATGCCTTGTAAACATGGAACAGCTGACAGATATGAAGGGCAAAGACAATAAGAGGAAGCCCTTCTCGGGATAGGATGACGAATTTTGCAGTCTACTATTTTGTCACGTAACTTCAAGGAAGACGATGATGATTAAAAAAATAAAACAAGGTTTATTAAATAACTCAGAGTAGATAGCCAAATGTGAGACAGTTGTGTCAATCACAAACAATACCTGACAGCTGAGAACTGAAAAGACTGCAACTTAAATACATGATAAATGAGGGAAATGAAAAACACCAGTGCAGATCAAATTAAACATCATGACAACTGATAAGTGGCGGGAAACTTGAACAAAGGAAACACATGTGACTGAAAATAACAAACCAAAAGTCCATGAAAATTAAATTAAGATCCAAACAGCATCCGAACAGAACTGTGACAGAAATTACTAGTCATCCAATTTTTTATCTCAATTATGCGTTCCGTTAATATTGGGAATTGGTCATTTTCATGTACAGAGTGAACAGCAGCGGTCCTAGTACTGAGCCTTGTGGTACGCCATACTGAACTTGTGATCGATGAGACATCTCTTCATTTACTGCTACAAACTGATAACGGTCAGATAAGTATGATTTAAACCATGCTAATACAATTCCACTAATGCCAACATAATGCCAATGTAATTTCTGTAATCTATTACAATATAATCTATTACATTGTAATACCCATGTCATTATACTAAGGGTGTAACGATTTATCAACTACATCGATGTATCGATTTATATTCCTATGATCCAACTACATTGATCATCGATCAAGCAGCGCGAAGACAACAAGCAGCGCGAAGACAACAAGCGGCGCGAAGACAACAAGCGGCGCGAAGACAACAAGCGGCGCGAAGACAACAAGCGGCGCGAAGCCTCTCACCTCAGACACACGGGCTCTCCTGTCCTCTCAGCCGCTATACTGCAGTAGCGCACTCTTTAATTGCACGCGCAAATGCGCCGGCGCGCGCTGTATCACTTCACTAAAGCGCAAAAGAAATACGAGCATGCAACGTCGTAAATTAGTAAGTTAAGAAATAAAAGTAAAATACCAATAAATTACGTTATTGGTACGTCATGTGTGTTGCTATTTATCAGGAGCAGTTTCCATGTTTCTTCAGCAGTTCTTCTAAGTATTGTGTGTCATCATGGTAGGCTAACTGTTGTTTGTTTCCATAACAAAATGCCACTTACTGGTTATTTTGTATATTTGTATATGACTGTGGAGGCTCATGAGGCCCAAGATTGTATTAACAAAAACTAGTTTGGGACTGCTATATAGCTTAACCTCGCAGTGCCTACTGTTTATCAGTATCTGTCATATTCTTACAATTTTTTTTGTATGTTAAGTAAAGGGGGACAGAACTTGTGTGTCAACAATTTTTGTGTAAACAAATGTATTATAATAGGCCTATATAATTCCTAAAAAGGTGGGTCTCAGCTTGATGACCATGGGGAGATGTGGGTCCCATGGCCAAACTATTCAAAACATCATTCAGTGTTGAGATAATCATAATTAATAATCACAATTACAATTTCAAGGGAATAATCGACAATTATGATTTTTGTCATAATCGTGCAGTCCTACTTTATTCAATGTGAATTCAACTATTCAACTTTATAAAATGTGAATGCATTTGACATTAATTTTTGTTTACTTGTTTGTTTATATCCATAATTAATTGATACCTGATTCCCTTACAAGAATTTTTGGCTAAAAAGTCACTGAATCGATTTCAAGTCCCTGAATCGTTTCGGATCGTATCGTTCTAAATGAACCAATATCGTCCTTGAATCATATCGACAACCACGAATCGCGATACGAATCGAATCGTTGTTAAAACGAATCGTTACACCCCCTACATTATACACATTTGTGTCCTCATAAACCATACATATAAGAACGCACACACATGCGTGCACACACACTCAAACACACTCACACACACACTCACACATACACTCACATACACTCCAACACACTCACACAGACACACACTCTCACACACACACACACTCACACACACACTCACACATACACTCACATACACTCAACCACACTCACACAGACACACACACACACACACTCACACACACACTCAAACAAGTACAACAGAAAATGCTCAACACTCAATTCTTTTTTTAGTATGACAAACACACATTTGTGTTACTGTGTTGTGGTGATGAATGCTAACATGTTCTAACTGTGGTCAGTTAGCCCAAAGCAAAGCTGTTTACCTCTAAAACCATAATTATGCTTAAACAGACGTGCTAATTTTCCCCCGCTGTGTGTAATTATACCTAACTGTCTAACAATACGTCTGTCTACACCCTAAATGCAATATAAAGGGCAATTAGTGTTATAATACTAAAGTAAACAGGACAAATGTAATGTCATTACACAAATGTTAGCATTGTAAAAATACTCATAAAATACTCAAAAAAAGAACATTGGTGTGTTCTGTTCAACTACACTACTAATCTATCAGCAGAGACGTCGCTCGATGTGGAGCCGTGTGACGTGTTGAAAATCCAACAGCAACTAATCACTTTGGCAAACTTTATTGGAATTAAAATATTAAAATACTGAAAGTCTAAATACTGAGAAAAATGTCACAAGCTGACCACTTAAAAGGCTGAATCATAGATCATAGATAATATGAAATAGTCATACAATGAGCCATAATACATGCTTTTAAGGTGTTGGAGAAAATGAAAAGCAAAGAAAAGGGAAAAATACAAAAGAAGAACAAAACCACAACGCTGAGACAGTGGAGGCTCATTCTGCAATCTAAATATAGTGATAATGCCTGGTGTTTGGCCCAAAAAATACAGAATCTTACATCTGTCTTTAAAAAGGCTGCCGCTGTCATTATTGCCATGGCAACTGGTTTTCATTGGAGTATTTCCCAGCAGCGCTAGTATAGGCCTACAGCTCATCTGAGTATTGTTTATGAGCACAAGTAATAAAACATGTCTGTTCAATACCAGCAACTGTTATGCCTTCTGACAGCAACTGGAAATGGTTTGATGGCTAATATGAGAAGCAGAAGATCCCAGCCTACATCCGATAGAAGCAATACATGGTTTTGACAACCGTATTATTATTCAGCACTTCATGGGATTCTTACACATTCACAATAATTCTCTCTAAGTCCTAAACAATTAAGCAAGTTAAAAAGATAATTCCATTCAACCTTCCAGTCAAATGCTTTTTCTGCATCTAATGATAAATCAAAATCTACTAAAAAGATTTTAGTACTCGTCATTTACTCGCCTTTATGTCGTTCCAAACCCATAAGACTTTTGTTCATCTTCGAAACACATACGAAGATATTTTAACTTCTGTCCCTCCAATCCACCAAATCTTTCACACTTCAAAATGTTCCTTGTAATCCATAAGAATCTAGTGATTTAATCCAAGTTTTCTGAAGAGACATTGCTTTATATTGACGAGTACATTTAATTTACATATAAACATCCTTCAACACACATTAAATATGGTCATGGCATCTTAAACGTTAACACTGATCTTGTGTGCGCTCGGGTCCATTAACATCTCTAGGACTGATGAATCAAACACACATTTATTTTTGTTTTGCAGCTTAAATCAAAAAAATTTAGTCTTTTCGTGAGAGCAGTTCATGTACTTACACATATATGCACGAATAATGATTATTTTAATGAATTTGTAATGTTAGCATCTCAACAAAGTATGTGAACCAAGGGGTCTTTGCCTGAAAAGGCTTGAAGGCTGCTGTTCTGTAATGGGTATATATATATACAGTGCTGGTCAGAATCATTTTCCCCCTTGGTAAATGTAGCAAAGTTCGTTATTATGGGAAGGAGGCGGGAATGGCGAACATTCAACACATTTTAATACCAAAAATAACAAATACAAAACGAAAGTAAAAGGCAGCAGCCCCTCACGGACGACTGCTGTCACATCAAATAAAACATAAACATCAAATAAAACCCAGGCCTGGGGTCTCTCGATCTCCACTGTCGTCGCTCCTCCGTGAGAGACACGAGACCGAGTCGCTCATTATCAGTCACGCCACCATAATCACACTCGTCCTGCTCGCCACAAATCTGCATATATACACACACACATATATGAAGCTGCCTGATAACCAACAGGATTTTGGATGCTCTGTGATTTTCTTCGCTCTGGAAAAGCTGTTTACATAAATGGTCCTCCACTTGAAGTCAACTGAGCAGAAATCCCTAGAAACATGGCAAGAAAATAGACTCAAATCCTAGCAAAGACTTTAAACCCTGCATTACAACCCTTCTTTTCAAAGATTTCGAATGGAAGAATCGCTGCCCAACCCTCTGCAACTCTGAGACTCTGAGACTGAGCTTCTGGATCAGCCGACAGCAGCATCAGCTGATAACAGCAGAGTAAACCGTGAACAGTTCGCACTGATGAAGCCGTTAGAGATAAAACATCTTCAGTAAATGCTCCAGAACACACTGACCGCCAAGCATGACATAGAAACCTGACATACTTCTGATGATAAGCGGATCAGTGTGTGTGTGCAGTATAACAGTGTTGATGGCTTCACTTCAGTCCCTGAGCATCAGAACACAGGCTTTATCTCGGCTGAGTAAAGACGCATGTTGCAGAGAAATCAAGACACATGAAAAGCCTAGTGCGGTATTTTACTGTGGTTTAGTGTTGCTGAGCGCCAGTGTAGGCCGTGTTTTCAGGCATTCAGACTGGAAGAATTAAAAGATGCCTTTTTTGGCCAAATTCCAAGGCAGCATCCCATATATTCTTTGCAGAGAAGTAAATCCCACACTGCATTGCAACAAACTCAGTGAAAAAATCCCTCCAAGATGGTGGAGCGTCGAGAGAAACGTGGAATATAAATATAGTTCAGTCAATGGGAAAAGCTCATTAAAAAAAAAACACACTAGAAAAAATGCTCTAGTTTACCCAATATTTTTGTGTGTGTTAGAGTGTTTGTGTGTGTGTATGTATGTGTATGTGTGTGTGTGTGTGTGTATGTGTGTGTGTGTGTGTATGTATGTGTGTGTGTGTGTGTGTGTGTGTGTGTGTGTGTATATGCGTGTGTGCGTGCGTTTGTGTGTGCGTGTGTGCGTGCGTGTGTGTGTGTGTGTGCATGCGTGTGTGTGTGCGTGCGTGTGTGCGTGCATGTGTGTGTGTGTGCATGCGTGTGTGCGTGCGTGCGTGTGTGTGTGTGTGTGTGTGCGTGCGTGTGTGTGCATAACTAAACGTTTCATGTTTATGTCGTATCAAAAATTAATGTGTTCAAAATCAAAATCACGTGACTGTGTTTATGGGTTTATGGGTTTAGAATGGACTTTTCCAAACCTCCCTCTAAACTGTAGATCAGGACAGATACTCTCTCTATCTCACGCAGAAGCAAGAGCCAGGCGTGTGTGTCCTCCAGCACATCAGACCCGTTCGCTAACAGCACTTTACGCTTCCCTATAAATACTGCAGCCGGCAGGATTGTGCGGCGCATCTTACCCCGGGGAACCAGCTGACCCACATCAGCAAGACAAACACGCTTCACACCTGCATAAACGAGTTAGCGGCCGCTAATCATGACACAATGAGCTGCACTGTCTGCTAACAGGCATGAGTGTGTGTGAACTGCATGAAAGAAGAGAGAGAGGAAGAGAGAGCCAGGAGAGCAGGTGTGTGAGCAGCAGGAGCTGGAGAGGAGAGATGAAGCACAGATCCAGGAGCTCACGGCTTCTCTCCATCATCAGGACACACTGTTTCTCAATGTGATTCTCTGACGTCAAACCACCACAGCAGAGCTGAGTCGAGCGGTGGAGGTGTTGCTCTGCCACTATATGTTGGAGATATATTACAGTACAGCTCCACATTATTTACATGTGAGACAGAAACAGAGGACTTCAGTTGTGGCTCATCCGATCAAAATAGCTTTCGATGTTCGAGTGTTTCCGATCGTGAAGCTGTTCATTCTGATCTGATCTTTTGCTTCCTGGTCATCAAAGTCCAAATAAATAGAAATTATCAAATGAGATCAAGCACATTTCATTTTCATTTCTAATGATATAAAATGACTTAAAGAAAATGGTCAAAGTCCAGAAACTACCCTTGCTGTATTTTTGGGTCATTCTGTTTTATTAAGTTCCTCAAACATGTTTCTTGAAAACTGCTTACTTCGTTTCATGGTGTCTTCAGTTCAACGATTGTGAAGTCATGGTCATAATAGATTTCAGTCATCAAGGTTATTGTAGCATGTTGTTATACGTTTGTTTTCTGGGACCTGTTATTCATGCTTTATTTATTGAAGATGTTTTGCCACACATTCTAGTGGCTTGATCACTAACTGTGATTTAACCCATGAATCATGAGTCGTGAGTTCAGAAACGATGATCAGTGTTTAATTCACCAACATCTCATCAAATACCTTTTAATGTTAATGAAAAAGACAGATGCATGAGACAGTTGAATCCCTTTTAGTTTAAACTCATTTTTGATTTGGGAATAATTAGATTTTTTGTTTTAGGTGAATCAATAGCGTGTGTTTGAGTGAGGATGAACTAGGCATCTTAAAAGACTGAAATATTTCCGAAAGGCAATCTCTAAACAGAGCCTTTTGATAACAGACATTATGTTGCATTCTCTTGGCTGTGAGTTTAGCCTTGAGAGACTGGCAGACTGCATTATAATGAGCTGGAGCTGTTTTAGACACACATGCACATCTGTGTCTCACATGTGGAGACAGAACAGGCCCTCTTTAATCATGTGACACGATCCATTGAAATACTTTTTAAGATTAGTGACACTAAAATAAATTTATGCCAGTTGTACATCAAATGTAGTTTTGTCTGTGCACTTTTCCATCAGCTCAGTGTTGTTTTACATTCTCTCTCTCTCTCTCTCTCTCTCTCTCCCTCTCTCTCTCTCTCTCTCTCTCTCCCTCTTCCTCTCCCTCTCCCTCTCTCTCTCTCTCTCTCTCTCTCCCTCTCTCTCAAATTCAAATTCTACATTCTCTCTCTCTCTCTCTCTCTCTCTCTCTCTCTCTTTCTCCCTCTCTCTCTCTCTTGCTCTCTCCCCTTTCCCCCTCGCTCTCTCTCTCTCTCTCTCTCTCTCTCTCTCTCAGCTGGGCGGCTGTGGGATTCTTGGAGTGGGAGTTTGGCTTTCCATCACCCAGGGAAGCTTCGCCACCCTCTCATCCTCCCTTCCGTCGCTCTCGGCCGCTAATCTGCTCATCACTGCGGGAAGTATCATCATGGTGATTGGCTGTCTGGGGTGTGTGGGTGCGGTCAAAGAGAATCGTCCGTTACTCCTGAGCGTGAGTGAACCAGTACACTAGCATGTAAAACAAAACATCCAACAGGACATGTGCGGGGGCTCTATTATGAAATAATCACATAGTCAATTAGCAAGTTTTAGAATAAAAGACGTGTAACAATAGCATTTCTTCTTGAAGTGACATGAGTTTGTCTCACATAAATGTGGCTTTCTGCTCAAATGATAATATATGGCTCTTGAATCAGAGTGGCAATAATGGACATCGAGTAGATATAGAGACACTAGCAGGAATCCAGATGATCAGCCGCAGGTGAAAGGCAGGAAAGGTAATTAGCGCCATTTCCACTCCTCCGAAGAACAGGTGAACATGAGGAGCAGAAGTCAAGCAACAGCTCCATATCTGTCTGGAGAAACATCATAATCATACACTGTTTGTTCGTTGGCCAGAGGAGAACTGACCGACTGAGCCTGGTTTCTTCCAAGGTTTTCTCTCCATTCTGTCACTGATGGAGTTTAGGTTCCTGCGACTGTCATCAAATAATGCAACAAAGATAAAGGTGGTTTTTGATCTGGATACGGCCCGGATCCGGCTGACTACTTCATGCCTTGTGGTCGTGTCTAGGCGCAGGTCCTGCATCTGATCTGGATACGGCCCGGATCCGGCTGACTACATCATGTGTTGTGGTCGTGTCTAGGCTCAGGTCCTCCATCTGATCTGGATACGGCCCGGATCCGGCTGACTACATCATGTGTTGTGGTCGTGTCTAGGCTCAGGTCCACCATCTGATCTGGATACGGCCTGGATCCGGCTGACTACATCATGCTTTGTGGTCGTGTCTAGGCGCAGGTCCTGCATCTGATCTGGATACGGCCCGGATCCGGCTGACTACATCATGTGTTGTGGTCGTGTCTAGGCTCAGGTCCTCCATCTGATCTGGATACGGCCCGGATCCGGCTGACTACATCATGCTTTGTGGTCGTGTCTAGGCTCAGGTCCACCATCTGATCTGGATACGGCCTGGATCCGGCTGACTACATCATGCTTTGTGGTCGTGTCTAGGCGCAGGTCCTGCATCTGATCTGGATACGGCTCGGATCCGGCTGACTACATCATGTGTTGTGGTCGTGTCTAGGCTCAGGTCCACCATCTGATCTGGATACGGCCTGGATCCGGCTGACTACATCATGCGTTGTGGTCGTGTCTAGGCGCAGGTCCTCCATCTGATCTGGATACGGCCCGCATCCGGCTGACTACATCATGTGTTGTGGTCGTGTCTAGGCTCAGGTCCACCATCTGATCTGGATACGGCCTGGATCCGGCTGACTACATCATGCGTTGTGGTCGTGTCTAGGCGCAGGTCCTCCATCTGATCTGGATACGGCCTGGATCCGGCTGACTACATCATGCGTTGTGGTCGTGTCTAGGCGCAGGTCCTCCATCTGATCTGGATACGGCCTGGATCCGGCTGACTACATCATGCGTTGTGGTCGTGTCTAGGCGCAGGTCCACCATCTGATCTGGATACGGCCTGGATCCGGCTGACTACATCATGCGTTGTGGTCGTGTCTAGGCGCAGGTCCTCCATCTGATCTGGATACGGCCCGGATCCGGCTGACTACATCATGCTTTGTGGTCGTGTCTAGGCTCAGGTCCACCATCTGATCTGGATACGGCCTGGATCCGGCTGACTACATCATGCTTTGTGGTCGTGTCTAGGCTCAGGTCCACCATCTGATCTGGATACGGCCTGGATCCGGCTGACTACATCATGCTTTGTGGTCGTGTCTAGGCTCAGGTCCACCATCTGATCTGGATACGGCCTGGATCCGGCTGACTACATCATGCTTTGTGGTCGTGTCTAGATGCAGGTCCACCATCTGATCTGGATACGGCCCGGATCCGGCTGACTACATCATGCGTTGTGGTCGTGTCTAGGCGCAGGTCCTCCATCTGATCTGGATACGGCCCGGATCCGGCTGACTACATCATGTGTTGTGGTCGTGTCTAGGCGCAGGTCCTCCATCTGATCTGGATACGGCCCGGATCCGGCTGTCTACATCATGCTTTGTGGTTGTGTCTAGGCACAGGTCCTGCATCTGATCTGGATACGGCCCGGATCCGGCTGACTACATCATGCTTTGTGGTCGTGTCTAGGCGCAGGTCCTCCATCTGATCTGGATATGGCCCGGATCCGGCTGACCACATCATGAGTTGTGGTCGTGTCTAGGCGCAGGTCCTCCATCTGATCTGGACACGGCCCGGATCCGGCTGACTACATCATGCTTTGTGGTTGTGTCTAGGCACAGGTCCTGCATCTGATCTGGATACGGCCCGGATCCGGCTGACTACATCATGCTTTGTGGTCGTGTCTAGGCTCAGGTCCTCCATCTGATCTGGATACGGCCTTGATCCGGCTGACTACATCATGTGTTGTGGTCGTGTCTAGGCGCAGGTCCTCCATCTGATCTGGATATGGCCCGGATCCGGCTGACCACATCATGAGTTGTGGTCGTGTCTAGGCGCAGGTCCTCCATCTGATCTGGATACGGCTCGGATCCGGCTGACTACATCATGAGTTGTGGTCGTGTCTAGGCGCAGGTCCTCCATCTGATCTGGATACGGCCCGGATCCGGCTGACTATATCATGCGTTGTGGTCGTGTCTAGGCGCAGGTCCTCCATCTGATCTGGATATGGCTCGGATCCGGCTGACTACATCATGCGTTGTGGTCGTGTCTAGACGCAGGTCCTCCATCTGATCTGGATACGGCCCGGATCCAGCTGACTACATCATGCGTTGTGGTCGTGTCTAGACGCAGGTCCTCCATCTGATTTGGATACGGCTCGGATCCGGCTGACTGCATCATGCGTTGTGGTCGTGTCTAGACGCAGGTCCTCCATCTGATCTGGATATGGCTCGGATCCGGCTGACTACATCATGCGTTGTGGTCGTGTCTAGACGCAGGTCCTCCATCTGATTTGGATACGGCTCGGATCCGGCTGACTACATCATGCGTTGTGGTCGTGTCTAGACGCAGGTCCTCCATCTGATCTGGATATGGCTCGGATCCGGCTGACTGCATCATGCGTTGTGGTCGTGTCTAGACGCAGGTCCTCCATCTGATCTGGATATGGCTCGGATCCGGCTGACTACATCATGCGTTGTGGTCGTGTCTAGACGCAGGTCCTCCATCTGATTTGGATACGGCCCGGATCCAGCTGACTACATCATGCGTTGTGGTCGTGTCTAGACGCAGGTCCTCCATCTGATCTGGATATGGCTCGGATCCGGCTGACTACATCATGCGTTGTGGTCGTGTCTAGACGCAGGTCCTCCATCTGATTTGGATACGGCTCGGATCCGGCTGACTGCATCATGCGTTGTGGTCGTGTCTAGACGCAGGTCCTCCATCTGATCTGGATACGGCCCGGATCCAGCTGACTACATCATGCCTTGTGGCCGTGTCTAGGCTCAGGTCCTCTATCTGATCTGGATACGGCCCGGATCCAGCTGACTACAGGGGATAAACAGAGAGACTACTATTTGCGTAGATGCCATTCTTCTTATGATGTAAGGAGTACATCGGTGACACAGAATGGACTCCATAAGCTGAGCTGAGCTGGGTGCGTCCGATAAGAAAGACGTCCACAGGCTCCAGGAATGCTTTTAAAAGCCCTGGTTTACACCATTTGTTCCATAGGGAGAAGCCATTTTAAAACTGTTTCTTCATTTATATAGCGCTTTTAACAATGTAGATGTTCCAAAGTGGCTTTACATTGATAATAGGAAATTTAAGTAACAGATATTGTTTTGGCTTTATAGCAGCTCTAGAATAAAATTATTGTCCAGCTAAAGTTAGTTTTGATTGATCCACTTCCGGTGCAACGATCATTAGTTATTAACTTAGAACTCTTAAATTCTCTCTGCGCAAACTTTAAAAATGCGAACCTGTGAGAATGCCGATGTCAAGTCAAGTCAAGTCAAGTCAAGTCATCTTCATTTATATAGCGCTTTTAACAACGTAGATTGTTTCAAAGCAGCTTCACAGAGATAAGCGTATAATTTAAGGTAACAGAGATTGTTTTGGCTTTATAGCAGAGTTAAGTTATTTTCCATCTAAAGTTAGTTTTGATTGATTTGCTTCCGTCGCAACGATCATTTGTTATTAAATTAGGGGCCGCTAAGACGACACCATTCCCTCTACACAGACTTTAAACGCGAACCTGTGAGAAACGCTGATGGCGTTCACATGCGCATTTAGAATGGGTTCTATAGTTATGTGCGTTTGAAAATACGCAGGTTTGGAATTCCCTACAAGCCAAGCCTAAACAAAGTACTTGTCTTTCCTTATAAACGATGGCGTGCAGATGCGTATTGAGAGTTCATTCTATAGGGATGCGTGTTTGAATATATGTGCGCAGGCGTGTAGTCCTTCCCTACAAATCAACCCTCAACATACTACTTGTCTGGCCTTAAAATTTATAATACAGAATTTTATCGCTTCCACGTAGCCACGCGAACCAGAATTATCTCGACAACGCTTTATTATTAACGCTTTTATTTTGTCTTCACAGGGGAGAGACTAGTGACACTTCAGGACTCGGGATAAACAGAGAGACTAATATTAGCGTAGATGCCATTCTTCTTATGATGTAATGAGTACATCAGGATTTATGGGAAGTGTTCCCGGTTCTGTCTGATCTAATCTATGCAGCCTAACACTGAATTACAGAAGTCTATAATGTGTTATGTGTATGCTAGGTCAAAGAGATGTGTCTTTAGTCTAGCTTTGAACTGACAGAGTGTGTCTGCTTCCCGGACAATGTTAGGAAGACTGTTCCAGAGTTTTGGTGCTAAACAGGAGAAGGATCTACCGCCAGCAGTCGATTTAGATATTCTAGGTATTATCAACTGGCCGGAATTTTGAGATCGCAGAAGACGTGAAGGACTATAATGCGTTAAGAGCTCGCTCAAGTACTGCGGAGCTAAACCATTTAGTGCTTTGTAAGTAATCAGCAATATTTTAAAATTGATGCGATGTTTAATAGGGAGCCAGTGCAGTGTTGACAGAACCGGGCTAATATGGTCATACTTCCTGGTTCTGGTAAGAACTCGAGCTGCTGCGTTTTGAACCAGCTGTAGTTTGTTTATTAAGCGTGCAGGGCAACCACCCAGTAGAGCATTACAGTAATCTAGCCTTGAGCTCATGAACGCATGAACTAATTGTTCCGCATTTGTCAATGAGAGCATATGACGTAATTTAGATATATTTTTAAGATGGAAAAATGCGGTTTTACAGATACTAGACACGTGACTTTCAAATGAAAGATTGGGTATCAAAGAGCACACCCACACACACACACACTCACACACACACACACACACACACACACACACACACACACACACACACACACACCCAGGTTCCTAACCGACGACGAAGACTTGACAGAGCAGCCATCAAGTGTTAGACAGTATTCTAGATTATTACGTGAGGACGTTTTTTGTCCAATAATTAGAATCTCTGTTTTTTCAGAATTAAGTAGTAGGAAATTACTAGTCATCCAATTTTTAATATCAGCTGTAACATCTGGACCAATCAGACACACACAAATTATTCATTATATTTAATGAATAATCCAGCAAACTCACTCTCCCAACAAAAGTCTATGAAACTTCCCCCAAAACTAACATCCCAAATGAGGCGAACACACTGGCAGAACCCGGAGTCCTGTTACAGGACACTATGAGACTGATAAGAGTTTTACGACCCCAAAAGGAATTTCCAGAGAGTTGTGATTCTCACTTAATTCTTGCTAAGAAGGAGAAATAAACCCTGTTAATCCTATATATTCTATATATAACCACTTGAGAAATATATAAACATGTATCTAATTTTCCCATCTCATGATTTTCCTTTTATGTGGTTTGGTCTATGAATTCATTCTCCCTTTTAAACTCTCTTGGGTTAATGTTTCAGACTTGCATATGGTTAACCAAAATCATATGTGTGGCATGTTTATAACCTCCAATCTTCGTCCCCCAACTTTGTGACGCATTAGTATTATAAGAAACTTGAAGATTCTTGTGATGGGATTTACCTGACCTTGGTGACGTGAGACGGCTTGTTGGTCGGTTTAGCCAGTCTGTCTGCTTCCTGACCTGAGCCCCAATTAAAAAAAAAAAATGTTTTACTCTCTGAATCTAGTGTATCTTGACTTTTAAAAAGTAGTCAGAGACCTGCGGAGAGTTTTAGAGGACATGTTTCAAGGGGCCAGTGAGATCTACATTCTGTCAGAGCGTCCCGAGATAGATGCAGATATCGGTCCGTCAGAACCTCACAGGGCCTGAGCTGGATTGTTTTATTTCAGCTGAATGCATGCTAAAAATCCTGAAGGGCAAAGCAGAATGGTGGTCGGTCTATGGCCACTTCGTGTTCAAACCTCTTCCCTTCATCAGATCATTAACAATCTCAAAATTCTCATTTCTCTGTCAGCAGCAGATATTCCACTCGTTCTTCTGCATTCATTTCACGCTGTATGTTTAATCCAGTGAGTGGCGGCCAGTTATCTTCTCAAAAGTATGTTTTTTAATCCAGTAAAAAGTCTGTGTTTTTGCCAGTCCTATCACAGCTGATAGCACATCCACTTCATTCCTCAATTAGGAAAATTAATGTCAAGCGATATTCAAATACCATATACTGCTGAAATAGTAAAAAAAAAAAAAAAAAAAAAAAAGTACAACTTGCTAATTGGATTCTCTGCATTTTTGCATGAGTCTGAAACAAACTACATGCATATCTCACAATCTTCTTCAAAATGACTGGTTAACATGAACCTGCAGAGCTCGGCTCAGGTCCGTCTATTCCTTAAACACCACCGTCCCGAATTATTATTATTTGGAGCCATCAGCAAATGATTCATATATGCAGATCACCTTATACTGGGATTTACACAGTCATCCATTTATTCCTATTGTGAGAGTAATATATACAGTATATATACATAAATCACTTAAATAAATGTAGCGGGTATGGTTGAGACGGGAAGTGTAGCTTGAAGGCCTGCCCATTGGCTCTGATTATTTGGATCAGGTGGCAAAGGTGACGTGTCTCTTTAAATGGACAGGAGTACATTAGTGCGGTGTGAGTTGAAGAGTGAGCCTCTTGGAGTATCAGCTGTGTCTTTTTGGAAGGTTATGCCTATTTGTCTTTAACGCTAAACTCATTCTCATTGAGAAGCGCCTAATACGGTTCATTGTTTGTTTGTAGCTCGGCCTGGCGTCTGTGCGTATGGTGACCAGTATATGGTACACGCAGTTATGAGTCTACAGAAACTTTGCTCGCTTAATAGCGAGTAGTGATTCTACACGGGTTTGCAGCAGCGTAACTGGCCCCTTTCTCCTTTAGACGTAACGTGTAGTGCTTACAGCTCTGATCGTTTACTGCCGGATATTGCCTATGAAGCAACGCTGGCGGGAATGTGCACAGCTATTAGTCATTCACACCATTAAACCTCATTGGTACGGTGCATACAGCTCTAATTCATCTAGACTGGTTTAAAAAACGTAAATTCAGTTAAACCCTTTTTTTTTAGTTATAGTCTTTCCATCAGAGATTTAATTTTTTTTTTTTTTAAATTGCCACGATGCCACTAAACATAGCATTATAAACCATTTATGCTTTTGATTACAGGAGGATTTCCTTCGTCTATCCAACTAGCCACTGTTTTTCCTGGGTTTAATCATTTGGTTTTATTTTTCCTTTCTTGGGATGTATGTGCGTGGAAATCTGCCACCACTGTTTTGTGTGGGGCTGGGACTAGGTGGGCCAAGGGTGGAGGCCTGCTAGCATTAGCCTGCTAACCTAAATGTTTTTTTTGTTTGTTTTGTCTGTTTGTTTGGCAATCACTATATCACCGTATTTGGCCTATGGGCATTGTGCAACATCTCCTGTGGGGACAGTGCTTATTCTGCAGTGTTCACTAGTGTGAAGTGTTAGTGTGTGTACGGCCTATTTGGTGTGAAGTGTCTCTTGCAGTGTTGGAGTGTGTGTATGTGAACAGTATCTATTTATTCGACTTTATTCACTGTAGCCTATGTATTATGAGACTTTATACACTGTAATTGTAGAATTTCGCCCACTGTTACCTATGGGGAACAATTGCTTGCTCTGATTGCCAACCAGTATAATATTGTCTAGTGTTTAATAAGTTATATGTTTGATTACATCAGTCCCATTTCTGTTCCTTCATTGGACATAACCTGCCTAGATAGCTTGAGGGGGAGCGCAGTTTGGTTTTTCTAGCTTAGTCTAGCTTAGGTATTCATATTGTGCGCTTGAGTGCGCCCCCTGGGGGTCACATACATAAAGCGCAAAATCACAAACTGTATTTTTTTCCACCAGCCAATTGAAGAAAACAAGCTAAGTGAAAAATGCTGTGAATACAAGTAAAATCTCTCATCTAAACACGCAGACCCTGTTTTGCTGGAAATACATGTGTGTAAATGTATTTGATTAGAAAGATAAATGAAACACTGAATTATAATGTTTAGCTGGTGTTTATTTGCTCTAGCTGTTTCCGGTTCAGTGCCGATGTGAGTGTCGTCTGTGAATATATATTGCTGCAATCACTGCAGAGACTATCGCATTTGCAGCCTGAAGATGATTTATGATAAAATATTCTCATGTCCACATGGGGGATGATGATGTTTACTGCTTAAGCTGCAATTTATGTCATGGGCTCATTTTAATGACGGCCTTGGCTCTCCTGTGAGTCTTTAACTCCTGTGATTACAGCCGGGTTCAGAACCGCACACTACTGTACTGCTCTTATCATTCCTGCCTTAGAAAGATATGGTAAAAATAGCAAGAAATGCTAGTATGCGGTTCTGAATTTGGCTACAGTCTCTGGCTTTCTTTATTTCCCTCACACAGAATGAGGAAGAGTTAAAGAGATTGGACCAGAAAATACATTTTGGACTTTTCCAGTGAATAACGTTTTCTTTCTTTCTTTGTTTCCATGCAACAAAACACAGAAAATATCTTTACAAGACATAATAGAGATGTTTTATTAAGATGCTTTTGTGTATGGTAATTTCACCAAATGTTAGCCACTGAATACAATATTCTGAGTAATTACGTTATTAATAGTTAGTCAAGAAAGATACTGGCAAAATACCATTAATTATCAGTATAATTTGGGCTTGTTATATTTCAGTGCAGTTTTTTTAAATCAACTGACAACTTTTCAAAGCCACACCTCCTCCAAAGCCACGCCTCCCATAAAGCCAAAGCCACCCCTCCTCCAAAGCCACGCCTCCCATAAAGCCAAAGCCACCCCTCCTCCAAAGCCACACTCCTCCAAAGCCAAAGCCACGCCTCACATAAAGCCAAAGCCACGCCTCATCCAAAGCCACGCCTCCCATAAAGCCAAAAGGTGAGTTGGACATCGGCTGCGGCTGGATGTAACCGATCAGCGAGAGTAGCCGTGTGCCGGCGGGAGGAGCTGCAAACAGAGACGTGAAGTCGGACACTTTCTGCTTCCCGTAGTGACCGCTCACGTGGTGTTTGCATACTTTACCACAGCTGAAGTGAAATAAATGCAATATTTGCCAAATAATACACAGATGTTTCAGAGACGTTTTCATTCAATACTTTATGTACTGCTTCATACAGCGTCTTGAACAAGAATAAAGTTCAACATAAGCTACTATCAATGAAGTGGAGTCTACGTTTTTTAATCAGTTTTAATATGATAAACATGACACAATATAACATCGCAACGACATGAAAAGAGTGTTTACTGTTATAAAAAACTGATTTGTGAGCTTTAGAGGAACTAAAGGTGTTCGAATAAACACGAAACACACGTGATCGTTGTCATGCGGTGAATCCGGCCAATCGTGGAACACCTGTGTCGTCATCAGCCCTCGTGCAGCCGCTCTTGAGAAGCTGCACTGGCTGAGTTCTCCGGCTACTCTCGAATCGCTCTCGCGGTACTTTGATGGCATACGTCACAGTCACGTGGTGTCGGCGCTTTATCAAGTCGGACAAAATTTCTAACCGGCATGCACTGCTTTAAGTCAGCCGCCGATCGGTCTGCGCAGAGCTGCATGAAGTCCAACAAGCCTAAAGCCACGCCTCCTCCAATGCACACCTCCTCCATAGCCACACCCACTCCAAAGCCACACCTCCTCCAAAGCCACACCCCCTCCAAAGCCACACCTCATCCGAGGCCAAGGCCATGCCTCCTCCAAAGCCACAGCCCCTCCAAAGCCACACCCACTCCAAAGCCACACCTCCTCCAAAGCCACACCCACTCCAAAGCCACACCTCCTCCAAAGCCACACCCACTCCAAAGCCACACCTCCTCCAAAGCCACACCTCATCCAAGGCCAAGGTCATGCCTCCTCCAAAGCCACACCTCCTCCAAAGCCACACCCACTCCAAAGCCACACCTCCTCCAAAGCCACACCCCCTCCAAAGCCACACCTCATCCGAGGCCAAGGCCATGCCTCCTCCAAGGCCACGCCTCCTCCAATGAACATCTCCTCCAAAGCCACACCTCCTCCAAAGCCACACCCCCTCCAAAGCCACACCTCATCCGAGGCCAAGGCCACGCCTCCTCTAAAGCCACATCTTCTCAAACACATGAACGCACACAGAACGTTATTGGATTACATCATGTGTCATTCACCGGTGAGAAACAGTAACAGTCCTACAATAACGAACATACTGCGCAGTAGTGTATACGCAAACACACGCTGACTGAGGGAACACATGCTATCGTTTCATTCGGACCGAATACAATGATTGAACAATCATTTTATGGTCCTATGCTTTCCACAGATGATATATAATTATAAAAATACATTTAGACCACTTAACATAGTGATTGCTATCAGGATATAAGGAGACTTTCAACCAGCATAACAAAAAAAACACCTGTTGCACCTTTCAGTAAACTGAAACAGTCAAACCCTGCTTGAACTGGACGTGCTGCTTTCGGCCTCATCATGTCCTCATCTCAGGACATGCCTGTGATTCAGCAACTGCCTGCTAATGCACTCACATTCGTGTAAAGCAGCATTGTTGACAAGTTTGGGCAAAATGCACAAGACTTAGTTCACTCAATGCCCTGTAGGTGGCGATATCACTTCTGTTGTAGAAGAAATAAACTGCTGCAGAAAAAGTAGGTGCCATGCAAAATGTAACAGTAACTGCATTACTCATCGCAAATGTAGTGGAGTAAAGAGTGATTCAAAAATGTAATCAAGTTATGGTTAGGATTAACACAACTCATGATGTAGTCAGCCGGATCCGGGCCGGGTCCAGATCAGATGGTGGACCTGCGCCTAGACACGACCACAACAAGTTGCTAATATCTTTGATAGTAAAACTGCAAAAGTAGTCATATTTCTATACTCTCCCATATAAACATGCTCTCTCTTCTGCTTGTGTGTCTACAGTTCTTCATTCTGTTGCTCCTGATATTATTGTTGGAGATTCTGTTCATGATTCTGTTCTTCGCATATCAAGATCAGGTACGTGCGAAATGGATCTGTCTTTTTACGCTATTTATTATTTCATATTATTTCACTGATTGTGATTGGTCAATAGCGGCATTCAGCTCTCACATATTTAATTATGATGACACTAAACTGTATAAGACGACGTTGTCTCAGTGATTTCCAGTTTCACGAGTCTCGTTTCACTCCACACTCTTCTCAAATCATAATATAATTTACACACAAATCAAAATTTCATGACCATGCATTTATTGATGTAGCCATGCAGTAAGTGCCATAATGTCTTTATCATGTTTATTATTTATAATGTCAGTCTTTATCCTAAAATAAACACACATTATAAGTGAGGGTTAAAAGTCTGAGGGAACCTTTATCTTAAAATTAGATTTTCAGATTTGAAATATTTGAAAAAGAGTCTTTACCTTCAGCAAGTTCCCTCAGGAACAGCGGTGCAAGCAAGCGAGTTGTTAATTGTGTTAGTATCATCTACAGCCATGGATATGAATGATATGATTTATGCATTATAATGAATATTGCAGCAGTGCAGGACCTCAAGGCTGAGCACACAAAGCTCATGAGATCAATGAAGAACAGCTACAGAGGATTAGATCTAAGGACACATGATGACTTCTTTCTCAGTGTAAAATTATCAAGCGGTCTTCACTTTCTCTGTCTGTGAGAGAATGTTTGCCATTGGTTTTCTTGGCCATTCTCTTCAAAGCACATATGGCAGCGTAGTGTGATGATGGGCATTTTCCAAAGACTCTTCCAATGATAGCAGCATATTTACACTGGCTCTGTGTCAAACCATCATTCAGTCTGCTCTTCCTCCAACACAGAGAGAGCAAACACACCATTAACTCACCCTTCATCGTCATAATCTTCTCACTGTCAACGGTTTTGTTATTTCGGTGAAAATTTGCATCATGAAGCTAATTCAATTATTACAACGTACTGATGACAAAAATACCATGTAAATAAACAATACACTTTTCATCAGTGTTGTAAAATATAACTTGCATCCGCACAAAATGACGCAAATGCACTAAGTTACGTGCTAGTCAATATGTGGAGGTGTTGTTTGTGAGATCTTTCCGTAACTAAAACACGGACAATGAATAATCGTAGCTTAAGGAATTGATACAATGGCGCTACTTTGATGACAACAAAGACCACAGGTGCTATTGAACAGCTTGGGCTGTGACACACGAGATTCATGTTTAGAAGAAAGCATATTTAGTGATAGCACGAGTCTTCATCACCAACAACAATCACACAGTGACCTTCAGGGGTGAACTAATATGAAAATTATATTAAATCACGTTTGTGTATATGAAGAGTTCAGATGCAAAAGCCTCAAAGTGCCATCTGAAATATTCTTCTAGAATGATCATTTTTATCAAGTAATACCTAATAGTTTAAGTGAAGTTACTGAACTTAAACATACGAGCTTGATAAAAATGATCATTCTAGAAGAAAATTGCTTTTGCATCTGAACTCTTCATATATATATATATCTACTTGTCCAGCCTAATGATTTGAACAAAAGAAACATATGATATCATTGTTATGAGACTTTATTACTGATTTGATACGGTAATTAAAATGTAAACTTGACAGATAGTTTTGGAGATTTGGGTTTATCGTGTTTATGAATATTACTTGCACAGAAACAGCGGGTGGAGGTGCTCACATCAGGGGCGTGGCCTCAGTGAAAAAACAAATATGATTCATAATTCATAATTCTAAGTATTAAAAGGTTTGCTGTTTAGGTTTAGAGTCAGGGTTTGGTTTAGTGGTTATAAATGAGCTTTATTGGATAATAATGGTGTACAGTATGTGTGGACGGTCCTCTTTACACTCGAGTTAGAGACTGAAACACACACATCAGCCGAATCCGCAGGTCTAAAGGGAGCGATTACATTGATAAACTGGCAATATAAGGCTGAAATTGTGTTATTCTGTACATGCTTTTTCTTCCGGTCCACTCTGATGATTAGAAATGACTTCTTTGACCTCTTTCTGCTTCTTCCTCTCTACCGCTATTTATTATTTATGATTTATTACTGTATTACATCTATCAGGAAGGCTGTGTGAAGGGCATAGAGCCAGCAGCCGTGTCGGATCTCAGGGAATAATGGAGTCGCTATAGAAGAGAAGGCCTGGAAGGAGGCGTTCGAAAGCCTTTCGTAACGCTCATTTCATGCACATTTACGTTTCACATGACGCTCCTCATGCTTACACACTAATCCTGTCTGGAGGATTCTAACCCAATCCTTTGAGGACAGCTTTTATTGGCAGGTTTTAACAGTATAGATCGCTGTCTTTCTCCTGTTTCCTCGTTGAATAATTAATTGATGACGGTCTGAATGGCCGACTGATGACGGAAGTACAAATCCTCTGAAGTAAAAGCTGCAAAACCTTCATTTATAACTCATTTCCTCACCCAACTTCATGTATTCAGAATAGTTAAGATGTTTATTTGCGATCAATTAGATTTCATATGTGTTTTCTGTCTTTATGTTTACGGCTTCTGTCAAGGAAGCATATTTAATATGCATATGTGCCGACACTACTGCATACTAAGTGCTGTAAAAGGTTTTTGCCTGAATAAAGTAGTTTTTATTGGATATTAATAAAACTTGTAGTTCTGAGTCTAACATAAAATATGCAGCTGTGTGTTGATCAGCGCCACAAACGCCTACAGTCACTAAAGTAGATTATTTGGTGGGAGAATTTATTATCATTAAGAAAAGATAGTTCTTTTTATAGAACTGACTTTTATTATATTGCGTTTCTGCCGAACACCTCTTGCTTGTGGTGAAATCACTGAAACTCTTGTCATCTGCTGGTTTATTGCTTTGTTTGAAAGATTATGACCTATTTTTCGGATGGTAGCATAATGAGAATAAAGTCGTAATATTTTTTGGGAATAAAATCAAAATTCTAAGATGAAAGTCATAAAGGCCAAAGCCGCTCTGAACCGATACAGAGTTAAAGCAGTGAATCTGAGGCCAGATCTTCCTTTCTGATCAAACCTGTGTTTCAGCGTTTCGTTCTAAAATAGCCATAATAGGAAGATTCAACCTTCTCCCAACCATAACCGCACATGAATGATGCATAAAACATCTAAATGTTCTTTTAGGCAAACTGATGACAATGAATTCTGATAACACTAAACAGATTTACCTGCCGATATTTTAATTGAAAATATGTCACAGTATAAAACCCTGTGAATAAATCGAATGATTTCACTCAATTAGTCTATTAGGTTTTAATGAGAAGTGAAGATGTCTGAAATGTACATCTAATTCATGGAATTATTAAATAATAACCCCATGCATTACATTAAGTATTCAATATACCATTGTAAAAACATTGTGTCCACCAGTCCATATTCATTCTTTATATTCCTTGATAGAGGATTAGTTTTCACAGACTGTACCAGGAGTAACACTCAGCACGCATAATATGCACATACTGCACAAAATACTCATATACATTTATTAAACACATAAATGTTACACAAAAATGGCAACAACAACAAAACAGTATGAATTTAAAAACTCTGCATTCTGTGAATTTGACGCTCTTATAGGCGAGAGTACTAACTTGTTTTTTCTGGGGTGTCTGTCTGTATCTGGCGGAAGGGTGAAGCACGAGCTGAGACGGTCACTGGGGTTTGGTGTTATAGTGTCAAAGAGAGACGACAGGTCGGGAGTGGGAAGACCAATTCTTTTTGAGGAAGGGTTAGTGATTTTAGGGAGCTTGTTTCTATTGGGAGAGAGAGCTGACGGGCTATACTACGGTGCAAGAGAAGCAGGAGTGAGTCCTGAGTTTCCATATGACAAACAGTCTCTGTTAGCAGCGCCTATGGATGTCTGTGATGGGATGATCAAAACTCAATTTATTATCCGAAATAATGCCAAGGTACCTGAACCACAGGGCCGTGAGGAGTGGAGAGTCCAGGATGGGTTCCTTTGTTTCCGTGACGTTGAGGAGGAGAAGACCGTCCGTCCACCACTGGGTGAACTGGGCAGATGTGGTGATATGCTGAAACTGACTCTGTGCCGGCGAGGAGGGCGAGTGTGTCATCTGAGTGTCTGAAGTATTGTGCTGAGGGTTTGGGTGTGTAGAGGACGGGACTGAGGTCTGTCACTGAGGACATCAGAGATCCAGCGGATGAAGAGACGTGGACATGCTGGAGTTTGGTTATCATGGTGTGGCGTTCGAGGCGAAGCTGAAGTCTCATAGCAATGTTGATATTCAGATGAAGTAACATAAGAAGTGTATATTGTATATGTATAAGTACATATATTGATGAAATGTGTTGAGATGAGATTTAGCATCTATAATCAAGAGAAGATTAAGGTGGGGATTTGCACCTTTCTTACAATATATTTAAGTTTGGTTAGGTGAGTTGAACAAGGACAGAGATCATCAAGAACACACAGCAGTTATGGGGCGGTAGTTTGAGTTTCAGAAGTAATGCTGAGGATCTTTACTCTTGGCCAGCAGGAGTGACTTCAGACAAGCACAGCTTTGTTCATTCATTCAACTCGGTCTCTTTCCCAGCTCATGTTCAGCTCGATGGGCCTCGTGCCTCCAACACCAGCAGAATGAGTTTCTGTGTGAATCATGCATGCCTCCGTTCGGATGTAAACTGTTTCATTGTTTCAACAACAGTTTTTATACTCAAATTAAATTTGCTTGCATTTGATGAATGAAGCTTGTATGTATATACTAATTCATGCATTTGTGCTTCATTTGCATTTAACATTTTTTTTTTTTTGGAGCAATATCAATGATCAATAAAGCACTTCTCTCTAGTCATCATCTATTTGTAAATAATGTGTAATGTTCAAGAAAAGTGAAGTTGCTTTAAAAAAAATCAGTATTGTAAAAAATCAAAGTTTTCATCAGTTATTCTCTATTTGAACTCATTGTACAATGAAAACATATTCTATCTTTTAGAACTCAAAACTTCCTCCACAGTCCAAGATCATTTATTGAAACTAAAAGTCTGTCTGAAAATAAATGTCCGACAGTTGAATGAACCAGGAGATTTACATTTTTCAATAACACAATAACACATATGTATTGTTTAGAAACGTAGTCACGCTGAGCTAATATGCAGGAAAAACTGTCGAACAGGAACTATTATTCTGAAATGGCAGAAGCTCAAGCAATAAGAGTCTAATGTGGTAAATCTTGAGCTGAAGATCCTCTGAGAATCAGTGCAGAACCGCGGCTTCAGTTCAACAACGCAGCAACAGGTGGCAGTGTAACCTGTGACGTCTCCATGTGTGTATTCTGTTACATTCCTCTCTTAAAATGATTAATTATGTTGATTTACTGACACATAGCATCATGGCTAGTATTAACTGTAATTTCATTGTCTTTAGTGTGTTTAGAAAAACTGACTAATCTGCGCAGGATCTGTGCAACACACTCATTTCACATGTGAAGAGAGTGTTTATACAGGCGGGTTAACGACAAAAAACAAAAAAACTAATCTTAATCAGAATTTTTGCCTTGTTCTCCAGTAAAAACAAATAAAAAATCTTAATAATACAATATATTATTAATATCTTGAACTAACAGTTACGCGTTTGTCATTGAAATCTTGTCGCATTTTAGATATATTTTTAAGATTGAAGAATGTGGTTTTACAGATATACATTTAATATTCAAATAATAGTTTATTATTGTGGGAGATAATAATCATTCTTATGAGAATGAATGGTCACATCAGTAAGCTGTTCTTGACTGTGTGTTGTAGATTGATCTGTATGCGCAGAGAGACCTGAGAAAGGGGCTCCAGCTGTTCGGGACTGAAGGCAACATCGGCCTGACCAACGCCTGGAGCATCGTCCAAACCGACGTGCGTTCCCTCCATCTCTGCACTTATTGCTATTTCTCAGAGCATTGCCAGATATGGTTATGGTGTGATGATAGTGCCTCTGTGTTGTAGTTTCGCTGCTGTGGAGTGACCAATCACACGGACTGGTTTCACGTGTACAACGCCACGCGTGTGCCGGACTCCTGCTGTCTGGAGTACAGCGATAACTGCGGCCTGGAGAACCCCGGCACCTGGTGGACGGCTGTAAGAAACACCACACACTTCCCATGATCAGTGTAACGGACGGTGTGTGTGAGTAACGGACGGTGTGTGTGAGTAACGGACGGTGTGTGTGAGTAACGGCCGGTGTGTGTGAGTAACGGACGGTGTGTGTGAGTAACGGCCGGTGTGTGTGAGTAACGGCCGGTGTGTGTGAGTAACGGACGGTGTGTGTGAGTAACGGATGGTGTGTGTGAGTAACGGACGGTGTGTGTGAGTAACGGATGGTGTGTGTGAGTAACGGACGGTGTGTGTGAGTAACGGACGGTGTGTGTGAGTAACGGACGGTGTGTGTGAGTAACGGCCGGTGTGTGTGAGTAACGGACGGTGTGTGTGAGTAACGGCCGGTGTGTGTGAGTAACGGACGGTGTGTGTGAGTAACGGCCGGTGTGTGTGAGTAACGGACGGTGTGTGTGAGTAACGGCCGGTGTGTGTGAGTAACGGATGGTGTGTGTGAGTAACGGATGGTGTGTGTGAGTAACGGATGGTGTGTGTGAGTAAAGGACGGTGTGTGTGAGTAACGGATGGTGTGTGTGAGTAAAGGACGGTGTGTGTGAGTAACGGCCGGTGTGTGTGAGTAACGGACGGTGTGTGTGAGTAACGGCCGGTGTGTGTGAGTAACGGCCGGTGTGTGTGAGTAACGGACGGTGTGTGTGAGTAACGGACGGTGTGTGTGAGTAACGGACGGTGTGTGTGAGTAACGGCCGGTGTGTGTGAGTAACGGACGGTGTGTGTGAGTAACGGCCGGTGTGTGTGAGTAACGGCCGGTGTGTGTGAGTAACGGACGGTGTGTGTGAGTAACGGATGGTGTGTGTGAGTAACGGACGGTGTGTGTGAGTAACGGATGGTGTGTGTGAGTAACGGACGGTGTGTGTGAGTAACGGACGGTGTGTGTGAGTAACGGACGGTGTGTGTGAGTAACGGCCGGTGTGTGTGAGTAACGGACGGTGTGTGTGAGTAACGGCCGGTGTGTGTGAGTAACGGACGGTGTGTGTGAGTAACGGCCGGTGTGTGTGAGTAACGGACGGTGTGTGTGAGTAACGGACGGTGTGTGTGAGTAACGGATGGTGTGTGTGAGTAACGGACGGTGTGTGTGAGTAACGGACGGTGTGTGTGAGTAACGGCCGGTGTGTGTGTGAGTAACGGCCGGTGTGTGTGAGTAACGGACGGTGTGTGTGAGTAACGGACGGTGTGTGTGAGTAACGGACGGTGTGTGTGAGTAACGGACGGTGTGTGTGAGTAACGGACGGTGTGTGTGAGTAACGGACGGTGTGTGTGAGTAACGGTGTGTGTGAGTAACGGATGGTGTGTGTGAGTAACGGCCGGTGTGTGTGAGTAACGGACGGTGTGTGTGAGTAACGGCCGGTGTGTGTGAGTAACGGATGGTGTGTGTGAGTAACGGATGGTGTGTGTGAGTAACGGATGGTGTGTGTGAGTAAAGGACGGTGTGTGTGAGTAACGGATGGTGTGTGTGAGTAAAGGACGGTGTGTGTGAGTAACGGCCGGTGTGTGTGAGTAACGGACGGTGTGTGTGAGTAACGGCCGGTGTGTGTGAGTAACGGCCGGTGTGTGTGAGTAACGGCCGGTGTGTGTGAGTAACGGACGGTGTGTGTGAGTAACGGCCGGTGTGTGTGAGTAACGGATGGTGTGTGTGAGTAACGGACGGTGTGTGTGAGTAACGGCCGGTGTGTGTGAGTAACGGACGGTGTGTGTGAGTAACGGATGGTGTGTGTGAGTAACGGACGGTGTGTGTGAGTAACGGCCGGTGTGTGTGAGTAACGGCCGGTGTGTGTGAGTAACGGACGGTGTGTGTGAGTAACGGACGGTGTGTGTGAGTAACGGACGGTGTGTGTGAGTAACGGACGGTGTGTGTGAGTAACGGATGGTGTGTGTGAGTAAAGGACGGTGTGTGTGAGTAACGGATGGTGTGTGTGAGTAACGGACGGTGTGTGTGAGTAAAGGACGGTGTGTGTGAGTAACGGCCGGTGTGTGTGAGTAACGGACGGTGTGTGTGAGTAACGGCCGGTGTGTGTGAGTAACGGACGGTGTGTGTGAGTAACGGACGGTGTGTGTGAGTAACGGATGGTGTGTGTGAGTAAAGGACGGTGTGTGTGAGTAACGGATGGTGTGTGTGAGTAAAGGACGGTGTGTGTGAGTAACGGACGGTGTGTGTGAGAAATGGACGGTGTGTGTGAGTAAAGGACGGTGTGTGTGAGTAACGGACGGTGTGTGTGAGTAACGGACGGTGTGTGTGAGTAACGGATGGTGTGTGTGAGTAACGGACGGTGTGTGTGAGTAACGGACGGTGTGTGTGAGTAACGGCCGGTGTGTGTGAGTAAAGGACGGTGTGTGTGAGTAACGGCCGGTGTGTGTGTGAGTAACGGACGGTGTGTGTGTGAGTAACGGACGGTGTGTGTGAGTAACGGCCGGTGTGTGTGAGTAACGGCCGGTGTGTGTGTGAGTAACGGACGGTGTGTGTGAGTAAAGGACGGTGTGTGTGAGTAACGGACGGTGTGTGTGTGAGTAACGGCCGGTGTGTGTGAGTAACGGCCGGTGTGTGTGTGAGTAACGGACGGTGTGTGTGAGTAAAGGACGGTGTGTGTGAGTAACGGCCGGTGTGTGTGAGTAACGGCCGGTGTGTGTGAGTAACGGACGGTGTGTGTGTGAGTAACGGACGGTGTGTGTGAGTAACGGACGGTGTGTGTGTGAGTAAAGGACGGTGTGTGTGAGTAACGGACGGTGTGTGTGTGAGTAACGGCCGGTGTGTGTGAGTAACGGCCGGTGTGTGTGTGAGTAACGGACGGTGTGTGTGAGTAAAGGACGGTGTGTGTGAGTAACGGACGGTGTGTGTGAGAAATGGACGGTGTGTGTGAGTAAAGGACGGTGTGTGTGAGTAACGGACGGTGTGTGTGAGTAACGGACGGTGTGTGTGAGTAACGGATGGAGTGTGTGAGTAACGGACGGTGTGTGTGAGTAACGGCCGGTGTGTGTGAGTAACGGACGGTGTGTGTGAGTAACGGACGGTGTGTGTGAGTAACGGCCGGTGTGTGTGAGTAACGGCCGGTGTGTGTGAGTAACGGCCGGTGTGTGTGAGTAACGGCCGGTGTGTGTGAGTAACGGACGGTGTGTGTGAGTAACGGACGGTGGTGTGTGAGTAAAGGACGGTGTGTGTGAGTAACGGATGGTGTGTGTGAGTAACGGACGGTGTGTGTGAGTAACGGACGGTGGTGTGTGAGTAAAGGACGGTGTGTGTGAGTAACGGATGGTGTGTGTGAGTAACGGACGGTGTGTGTGAGTAACGGACGGTGGTGTGTGAGTAAAGGACGGTGTGTGTGAGTAAAGGACGGTGTGTGTGAGTAACGGACGGTGTGTGTGAGTAAAGGACGGTGTGTGTGAGTAACGGACGGTGGTGTGTGAGTAAAGGACGGTGTGTGTGAGTAACGGATGGTGTGTGTGAGTAACGGACGGTGTGTGTGAGTAACGGACGGTGGTGTGTGAGTAAAGGACGGTGTGTGTGAGTAACGGATGGTGTGTGTGAGTAACGGACGGTGTGTGTGAGTAACGGACGGTGGTGTGTGAGTAAAGGACGGTGTGTGTGAGTAACGGATGGTGTGTGTGAGTAACGGACGGTGTGTGTGAGTAACGGACGGTGGTGTGTGAGTAAAGGACGGTGTGTGTGAGTAAAGGACGGTGTGTGTGAGTAACGGACGGTGTGTGTGAGTAACGGACGGTGTGTGTGAGTAATGGACGGTGTGTGTGAGTAAAGTAACGTGTGTGTGTGTGTGTGTGTCGACAGCCGTGTTACGAGCGCGTGAAGGGATGGCTGCAGGATAATCTGGTGGCGCTGTGGATCTTCGCTCTCTGCACGGCTCTAACACAGGTACTGAACACACATCACAGTCATCAGGATATGAGAAAGATTAATATTGACATGCGTGTGTGTGTGTGTGTTTCCAGATCCTGGGGCTCGTGTTCTCCATGACCTTGTTCTGCCACGCGGTGAAAGTGGACACGTTCTATGCATAACGACTAAACCATCTCAGCCGTTCTGCTTCGTCTTCACACACGTCGGCCTCTATCGCTGTAGCAATCGATCGTAACATTTTGCTAACACACTGGTATTTGCAACATGATTTTATAATTCAATTCAACTAAGAAAATGAAGAAAAAAAGTACAAATTGCTCTTTATTGTAAATATTTACTGGACAATTTGTCCATTTGTGAAGAAAACAGCAATGTTAAAACCAGTAACTAATGTCATGATTTTATATTTCTATAATTTCATATTAATACGAATGAAATGAACAACAGCAATTTTTATTTAGTCAGAATGGGTTCTCAATAAATTTAAAAGGCAATATATTAAGATCACGTTGTTGTATATCTGAGACAGTCTTCACAACAGAAGCTGTAATAAAACAGAAGCAAGGCTTTAGCTGACTGTGAAGTAACACTAGTAATTCAGTTGTTGTGTAGAAGAAGCACATCAGTTCCTCACAGCAGTCTAACAGCGAAACAGAAGCACAGTTTACGGCATTTACTGCAGAACGCACAGCAGAAGTGTGTGATTTATGCAGCACTACGTCATCAAACTGGTCTATTAGACAGTTCTGATAATAAGACATCTAGAATTATTCATGGAGGAGATGAAATACCTGAAATCATCACGTTTACTCATCCCTTTCCTTAAAACTGTTTAAAGGCTGAAATGTGAGGGTTATTTTTATCAAATTTTTTGTCAGTAGGCTACTTCATTTGAACACGCAATACATGTTAGTAGATAACATTATGTTGTAACACTATAGTTCATTTAAAATCCGGCCATCACTGTTAATGTCATTATTCATTTCTGCTGTTGTTGCATTTAATAAATACTTAACAACTGATTTTGTAATCCTTGTCAGTAAATTAAATGCTTGTCTGCTAATGTGTGCGTGTGTGTGAGAGAGATAGTGTGTGCGCGTGTGTTTGTGTGAGTGTGTGCGTGAGAGTGTGTGTGTGTGTGTGTGTGGGGGGGGGGGGGGGCTCGTTATATATATTAAGGATTCGTTAATGATTCTGAATGTTAATATAGTGGTTGGGATCCACTGGGTTACAGGATGAGCTGTCAATCACGGCATCAAAACTGTCTTGAGTTATTTTCCCATCATTTTTACAGTCTCAAGCTCTCATGTGTCAGTGTAGATTTGGGAACTGAGCTCATGCTTTGCACCCTTGATGTGCACTTTTGCGAAGTCTGCATTGATGATCAACTCGAAAGCTAATCTGGTGGTTTATGGCACTGAAGCACAGACTCGAGCGTCCATGCCGGAGCCGATCTCACCGAGCAAGAGCAGAAAGAGCAGCGCATGAAGAGTGCATGAGTGTTCACACAGGGTAATGAAACATAACCATACACAATAAACACAACCGAAACACTGTTTACTTTTTTAGGTTATTTCCGTTTATATTTTTTCTATAAACATTAAAGCGGTTCTACAAAAGACTGGCCGCCACCTACTGGTGTAAAGATGCATCACAGAAAGACACTGAAACAATCCTTTTAGTTTTCAGACGCAGTTTCATCATTCGATTCATTTGAAGATTTCTAATGTGAAAAGAGACTCTCTGTGCATCGTTTGCCATTTTGCGTAATTCAAATGTAATTTTGATAATACAATGACTCTGTGTGCTTGCGCTCTCTTTAAAATAAATCACACTTGCTTCGATAATGTATTATCTTTCGCAACAACATTCTCACATTTTAAGAGTGAATTGTGTCCTAAAGTTTTCGGGCCGCTGTGTGTTTGCAGATGCCGGTGTGTGTTCTGGTCTGGGTATAAGAACCACAGAAACATGTAATAGAAATAAAGATTAGAGGAGTGTAAAGGTCCTGGTCAGTCAAGAGAATGTGACTGAATGAAAATGAAGTCTTAAAGAAATAAAGAAAATAAATGTCGATGTTCAGAATAGGACACAAACTGTTTGTTGCAATTTTTACTGCATATTATTGTCTGTCAGCAAAGCTGGATCCTTCAATGCGACGAAGCGGCTTCAGATATCAGCTCTTCAGGATTCAGAGAGTTCGGTAGTTTTCTATTCTGAACTGTGACTGAAATATGTGATTATCAAGGAACTGAACTTATAATCATGTGACCATACATGCACAGCTGTGTGACAGATAAATGTGGATGTGGTCGATTATTATCACCCTTACCATCAACATCAGTTCTTATAGCATTAGCATTATGATTTAACACAGTTATTTTATATCTCATCACGGCTGCTTTCTTCTGACAGAACTGTGGCTCAGCAAACACAGCGTTAGGGTGTCATGATATTCATATTCATAAACCCAAGCCCAATAACTGCTACTGTTATCTTTTTATTTATACACTGCCATTCAAAAGTTTGGGATCTGTACGTTTTCAAATGTTTTTAAAAGAAGTCTCTTATGCTTTATTTGTATATTACAAAACAAACAGTAAAACAGCGAAATATTATTATAATGTAAATCATCTGTTTCTATGTGAATATATAGTAAAGTGTAATTTATTCCTGTGATCAAAGCTGAATTTTCAGCATCATTACTCCAGTCTTCAGTGTCACATGATCCTTCAGAAATCACTCTAATATGATGATTTGATGATCAAGAAACATTTTTGATTTTTTTTTTTTTTTAAATAAATGCAGCCTCGGCTGAACAGAAAAGACTTATTTTAAAAACATTAAAAATCTTACCGATCCCAAACTTTTGAACGGCAGTGTACATGCATACATACACACACACACACACACACACACACACACACACACACACACACACACACACAGTATATGACTGAATATATGGTAAGTGTGTCTCCACAGGCGCTTTCATGCTGATTTCATACAATATACACCAAATGTCTCTTTCTTCCATTACAGCTTCATTCAGCTGATCAATAATTCATCCTGATTTCTCTTCCTCTGCAATAAAACACCTTGGTCTCTGTCTTTCCAGAATAATGAATATTGTACGAAGCCAGATCAGCGACTTTGTAAGCATGTATGAGTGGAATTAGGTTGATTATGATACTTTTAATAACATTGTTTCAAGTAATTTGCTGTGAAAATGAACAAGTGGCCACAATCTCATGGGGAAAAAGTGACCAAGTGTAAAAGACACTCAGTGTCATGATATTCAGAGAAATAGACCTATAAGTGCTTTATGTAGTCATTATCATCAATACGAAACACCTGAAAATGAAAACCTCCCTTTGTGTTGCAATATTGAAAGATGAATCAAGAGAGTCACTGGAATAATCAAACATCTGCTTTAATCACATCAATCCTGATTCTGTAAAACCGTCATCAGATGGACTGAGAAAACAAACCTCAAATCACCCAAACACTAATCATATTCAACAGAGAATATATATATACACTAATATCTGGAGTTTCACCAGATTCAGAGAATATCCAACACTAATATCCGGAGTTTCACCAGATTCAGAGAATATTCAACACTAATATCCGGAGTTTCACCAGATTCAGAGAATATCCAACACTAATATCCGGAGTTTCATCAGATTCAGAGAATATTCAACACTAATATCCGGAGTTTCACCAGATTCAGAGAATATTCAACACTAATATCCGGAGTTTCACCAGATTCAGAGAATATCCAACACTAATATCCGGAGTTTCATCAGATTCAGAGAATATTCAACACTAATATCCGGAGTTTCATCAGATTCAGAGAATATTCAACACTCATATCCGGAGTTTCACCAGATTCAGAGATTATTCAACACTAATATCCGGAGTTTCACCAGATTCAGAGAATATCCAACACTAATATCCGGAGTTTCATCAGATTCAGAGAATATTCAACACTAATATCCGGAGTTTCACCAGATTCAGAGAATATCCAACACTAATATCCGGAGTTTCATCAGATTCAGAGAATATCCAACACTAATATCCGGAGTTTCATCAGATTCAGAGATTATTCAACACTAATATCCGGAGTTTCATCAGATTCAGAGAATATCCAACACTAATATCCGGAGTTTCACCTGATTCAGAGAATATCCAACACTAATATCCGGAGTTTCACCAGATTCAGAGAATATTCAACACTAATATCCGGAGTTTCATCAGATTCAGAGATTATTCAACACTAATATCCGGAGTTTCATCAGATTCAGAGAATATTCAACACTAATATCCGGAGTTTCACCAGATTCAGAGATTATTCAACACTAATATCCGGAGTTTCACCAGATTCAGAGAATATCCAACACTAATATCCGGAGTTTCATCAGATTCAGAGAATATTCAACACTAATATCCGGAGTTTCACCAGATTCAGAGAATATCCAACACTAATATCCGGAGTTTCATCAGATTCAGAGAATATCCAACACTAATATCCGGAGTTTCACCAGATTCAGAGAATATTCAACACTAATATCCGGAGTTTCACCAGATTCAGAGAATATTCAACACTAATATCCGGAGTTTCACCAGATTCAGAGAATTTTCAACACTAATATCCGGAGTTTCACCAGATTCAGAGAATATCCAACACTAATATCCGGAGTTTCACCAGATTCAGAGAATATTCAACACTAATATCCGGAGTTTCACCAGATTCAGAGAATATTCAACACTAATATCCGGAGTTTCACCAGATTCAGAGAATATCCAACACTAATATCCGGAGTTTCACCAGATTCAGAGAATATCCAACACTAATATCCGGAGTTTCACCAGATTCAGAGAATATTCAACACTAATATCCGGAGTTTCACCAGATTCAGAGAATATTCAACACTAATATCCGGAGTTTCACCAGATTCAGAGAATATCCAACACTAATATCCGGAGTTTCATCAGATTCAGAGAATATCCAACACTAATATCCGGAGTTTCATCAGATTCAGAGAATATTCAACACTCATATCCGGAGTTTCACCAGATTCAGAGAATATTCAACACTAATATCCGGAGTTTCACCAGATTCAGAGAATATCCAACACTAATATCCGGAGTTTCATCAGATTCAGAGAATATTCAACACTCATATCCGGAGTTTCACCAGATTCAGAGAATATTCAACACTAATATCCGGAGTTTCATCAGATTCAGAGAATATCCAACACTAATATCCGGAGTTTCATCAGATTCAGAGAATATTCAACACTAATATCCGGAGTTTCACCAGATTCAGAGATTATTCAACACTAATATCCGGAGTTTCACCAGATTCAGAGAATATCCAACACTAATATCCGGAGTTTCATCAGATTCAGAGAATATTCAACACTCATATCCGGAGTTTCACCAGATTCAGAGAATATTCAACACTAATATCCGGAGTTTCACCAGATTCAGAGAATATCCAACACTAATATCCGGAGTTTCATCAGATTCAGAGAATATCCAACACTAATATCCGGAGTTTCACCAGATTCAGAGAATATCCAACACTAATATCCGGAGTTTCATCAGATTCAGAGAATATTCAACACTCATATCCGGAGTTTCACCAGATTCAGAGAATATTCAACACTAATATCCGGAGTTTCACCTGATTCAGAGAATATCCAACACTAATATCCGGAGTTTCATCAGATTCAGAGAATATTCAACACTCATATCCGGAGTTTCACCAGATTCAGAGAATATTCAACACTAATATCCGGAGTTTCACCAGATTCAGAGAATATCCAACACTAATATCCGGAGTTTCATCAGATTCAGAGAATATTCAACACTCATATCCGGAGTTTCACCAGATTCAGAGAATATTCAACACTCATATCCGGAGTTTCATCAGATTCAGAGAATATCCAACACTAATATCCGGAGTTTCACCAGATTCAGAGAATATCCAACACTAATATCCGGAGTTTCATCAGATTCAGAGAATATCCAACACTAATATCCGGAGTTTCACCAGATTCAGAGAATATCCAACACTAATATCCGGAGTTTCACCAGATTCAGAGAATATTCAACACTAATATCCGGAGTTTCACCAGATTCAGAGAATATTCAACACTAATATCCGGAGTTTCACCAGATTCAGAGAATTTTCAACACTAATATCCGGAGTTTCACCAGATTCAGAGAATATCCAACACTAATATCCGGAGTTTCACCAGATTCAGAGAATATTCAACACTAATATCCGGAGTTTCACCAGATTCAGAGAATATTCAACACTAATATCCGGAGTTTCACCAGATTCAGAGAATATTCAACACTAATATCCGGAGTTTCACCAGATTCAGAGAATATCCAACACTAATATCCGGAGTTTCACCTGATTCAGAGAATATCCAACACTAATATCCGGAGTTTCATCAGATTCAGAGAATATCCAACACTAATATCCGGAGTTTCACCAGATTCAGAGAATATCCAACACTAATATCCGGAGTTTCATCAGATTCAGAGAATATCCAACACTAATATCCGGAGTTTCACCAGATTCAGAGAATATCCAACACTAATATCCGGAGTTTCACCAGATTCAGAGAATATCCAACACTAATATCCGGAGTTTCATCAGATTCAGAGAATATTCAACACTAATATCCGGAGTTTCACCAGATTCAGAGAATATTCAACACTAATATCCGGAGTTTCACCAGATTCAGAGAATATCCAACACTAATATCCGGAGTTTCATCAGATTCAGAGAATATTCAACACTAATATCCGGAGTTTCACCAGATTCAGAGAATATTCAACACTAATATCCGGAGTTTCATCAGATTCAGAGAATATTCAACACTAATATCCGGAGTTTCATCAGATTCAGAGAATATTCAACACTAATATCCGGAGTTTCATCAGATTCAGAGAATATTCAACACTAATATCCGGAGTTTCACCAGATTCAGAAAATATCCAACACTAATATCCGGAGTTTCATCAGATTCAGAGAATATCCAACACTAATATCCAGAGTTTCATCAGATTCAGAGAATATTCAACACTAATATCCAGAGTTTCACCAGATTCAGAGAATATCCAACACTAATATCCGGAGTTTCATCAGATTCAGAGAATATTCAACACTAATATCCGGAGTTTCACCAGATTCAGAGAATATTCAACACTAATATCCGGAGTTTCATCAGATTCAGAGAATATCCAACACTAATATCCAGAGTTTCACCAGATTCAGAGAATATTCAACACTAATATCCGGAGTTTCACCAGATTCAGAGAATATTCAACACTAATATCCGGAGTTTCACCAGATTCAGAGAATATCCAACACTAATATCCGGAGTTTCATCAGATTCAGAGAATATTCAACACTAATATCCGGAGTTTCACCAGATTCAGAGAATATCCAACACTAATATCCGGAGTTTCATCAGATTCAGAGAATATTCAACACTAATATCCGGAGTTTCACCAGATTCAGAGAATATTCAACACTAATATCCGGAGTTTCACCAGATTCAGAGAATATTCAACACTAATATCCGGAGTTTCACCAGATTCAGAGAATATTCAACACTAATATCCGGAGTTTCACCAGATTCAGAGAATATCCAACACTAATATCCGGAGTTTCACCAGATTCAGAGAATATTCAACACTAATATCCGGAGTTTCACCAGATTCAGAGAATATTCAACACTAATATCCGGAGTTTCACCAGATTCAGAGAATATCCAACACTAATATCCGGAGTTTCACCAGATTCAGAGAATATTCAACACTAATATCCGGAGTTTCACCAGATTCAGAGAATATCCAACACTAATATCCGGAGTTTCATCAGATTCAGAGAATATCCAACACTAATATCCGGAGTTTCACCAGATTCAGAGAATATTCAACACTCATATCCGGAGTTTCACCAGATTCAGAGAATATCCAACACTAATATCCGGAGTTTCATCAGATTCAGAGAATATCCAACACTAATATCCGGAGTTTCATCAGATTCAGAGAATATCCAACACTAATATCCGGAGTTTCACCAGATTCAGAGAATATTCAACACTAATATCCGGAGTTTCATCAGATTCAGAGAATATCCAACACTAATATCCGGAGTTTCACCAGATTCAGAGAATATTCAACACTCATATCCGGAGTTTCATCAGATTCAGAGAATATCCAACACTAATATCCGGAGTTTCATCAGATTCAGAGAATATTCAACACTCATATCCGGAGTTTCATCAGATTCAGAGAATATTCAACACTAATATCCGGAGTTTCACCAGATTCAGAGAATATCCAACACTAATATCCAGAGTTTCATCAGATTCAAGAGTCTTTGGTACGTGTTTGGTGTTCAGATTTGACAACATGCTAAAGGTCTTGAAGCTGCATATCATACGATTTCATGATGCTGAACACAGAACGCTATCATTATAGTCAAAGGAAATGAACACCTGGAATTTACAGTATTCTATACCATTATCATATTAGTATATTTACTATTTACTGAACCAGTTATAGTGGTGAAGAACTCAGCTGAGATAGTCATGTTTGGATCAACAGAATGAGGACAGTTGGAGTTTTGACTAGAGAAACATAAAGCTCTGTTTACTGTAGTAGATCAGTGGTTTCAATCCACCAAACTGGACATTTTGCATGTCTCTATTATATAAAGGGTTAAAAACACTGCTGTATGAGACACCATATAGCCTAATAATATAATATACATACACCACATATGCATGCTCCTGGATCGCTGATCGATTGCTCCTGTCTGCCTCGCTGCTTTGGATGCACCTAGCATAGTGAACTCTTTACATGATGCGGTTCCAGCTGAATTAGTGCCTGCGCAGCCGGGCAAATGGGTGACAGTGAGGGATCGCTCTAGTCGTGGATCAAAAAAACACTCTTCCGTTCCGATTACCATAACAAATCGATTTGCCCCGCTCAGTGAAACACCCACTGAGAGTTCTGTTGATTGTGCCCTAGTAATTGGTGATTCTATTACACGGAATGTGAAAATAGAGACACCAGCCACCATAGTCACATGTTTACCGGGAGCCAGAGCGCCTGACATCAAAGCAAATTTAAAAGTGCTGGCTAATGCTAATCGTAAATTCTCTAAGATTATTATTCACGTCGGCACTAATGATGTTCGACTCCGCCAGTCGGAGATCACCAAAATTAATATTAAAGAGGTGTGTGAACTCGCAAGTACGATGTCAAGCACTGTAATTTGCTCTGGCCCCCTTCCTGTTCGCAGGAGTGATGAGATACTTAGTAGATTGTGTTCTCTTAACGGTTGGCTGTCTCGGTGGTGTCCGCTTAATAATATAGAATTTATAGACAATTGGAAAAGTTTTTGGGGCAGACCTGACCTATTGAAAAGAGATGGTATTCATCCCTCCTGGGATGGTGCTGTTCTTCTCTCTAGTAATATGGCTCATAGTCTTAGAGCTCAAACATGACAGTCTGGGGCTCAGGTCAGGAAGCAGACAGACTGGCTAAACCGACCGTCTGCTAGCGGCCTCGCGTCACCAAGGTCAGATAAATCCCATCA
Organism: Squalius cephalus; assembly: GCA_022829025.1. Classification (NCBI taxonomy): domain Eukaryota; kingdom Metazoa; phylum Chordata; class Actinopteri; order Cypriniformes; family Leuciscidae; genus Squalius; species Squalius cephalus. The sequence goes on from CM040798.1 coordinate 338,101, forward strand.
CATAGAGCCTCTTTCACCTAGATATCATCATATAGAGACTGTGTCTGTTCCCCGAATTTGGAAATCCAAAAAACGTCCAAACTCATCTAAGGTTAAAAATTTAATTGATTCAACAAATAAAAAAACGATATAATACAGATGAGCAAATGCTAAAGCTTGGGTTGCTGAAAATTAGAGCCCTGCACGGGCCTCAAATCTAGGCCGGAGCCCGGCCCTGGCCCGACCCGTGTCCGACAGCTCATCAGAATTATCAGCCCGAGTCCGACCCAAGGCCGTTTTTTTTTTTTTTTTTTTCACAGCGGCAGCCTGCCCTATTTGCAGCCATTAAAATATGTCCGTTTTTTTAGTTATGTTTCTTTTCTTTTCATTTCTTTATTAAGTTAATTTAGACAAATGTTTGGAGCATTTAAAAAAAAAAAAAAAATGACGACCAAGCAAGCCGAGCCGACAGTGAGTAAAACATGTTTGATCAATTTAGCCTCTCAAATCAACGCTAATACTTTACTTGGCTACAATAAAATCCATAGATATAAAACACTTCAAGCATATCACACAGACAGTTATTTTAATGTTTTTTTTATTAAACCACAGTGAGTAATTTTTTTTGAAATACTGAGGCAGGCTCAAGCTGCTCGCAAACGAAATGAGCAATAGCCAATCTAAACAAATTAAATTAAATAAATCAAAAACAAACTTGCAGGTTATCTTACCTCAAAAATGCACCACAGAACATGGCCATTCTTTTTTCCAGTAGTTTCCAACAGTTAAACAAAAATAAAATCCAATCAAACGAAAAGTTAGAACAGTCTCTTACAGAGCATCGTGGAGAAAAAGAATAGCATCCACAGTGGAAGATTTTAACCCAGTCCTCTCTTCTATCACTCTGCGATTTTTCTCTTAATATTCTCCATTATTTGCACATGAGGTGAATCGTTGGTTGCGCTGACGGGAAACCTTCTGTGTGTGTGTGTGTGTGTGTGTGTGAGACTGTCATGTCAATCATATGTCAGTGTAATTATAAGATTATGAAAGTTATGAGGTTATTAAATGTCTTTCTATGTTTGTTTTTCTATCGTCGACATCAACTTCTCATATTTTTTTAATTAATGTCTAAAAATATAAAAAGAAGGATAACCCAAAAAAGGCCCGAGGCCCGGCCCGCATGTGAACTATGACGTGAAAATTGGCCCGAAGCCCGGCCCTAGGGGCGTAAAAAAGTCGGGGCCCGTCGGCCTCGGGCTGAAATGCAGGGCTTTATGCTGAATATTCGATCCCTTACTCCAAAAGCACTTATTGTTAATGATTACAGACTATAATGTAGATGTGCTGTGTTTGACAGAAACCTGGCTAAAACCAAACGATTACATTACTTTAAATGAGTCCACCCCACAAGATTACTGTTATAAACATGAGCCTCGTCTGAAACGCAAAGGGGGAGGAGTTGCTGTAATTTTTAGTAATATTTTCAAAACCACTAAGAAATCAAGTTTTAAATATAATTCTTTTGAGGTGTTAGTACTTAATGTAAAAATATATAGTATAAATGATAAATCACGTTTGAGATTTGTGCTGGCTACTGTACACAGGCCACCATACAGACTTTATCAAAAAATTTGTGTATTTTCTATCAGAATTAATATTGACTGCAGATAAAGTACTAATTGTTGGTGATTTTAATATACACATAGATAATGAAAAAGATGCATTGGGTTTGGCATTTAAAGACATTGTAAACTCTATTGGAGTTAGACAACACGTGTCAGGACCTACTCATTGTCGTAATCATACTCTAGATCTAATATTATCACATGGAATAGATGTTGATGCCATTGAAATTCTGCAGCAGAGCGATGACATCTCAGATCATTATCTAGTCTCGTGTAAACTTCATTTATCCAAGGCTGCAAAGCCGACTCCGTGTTTCAAATATGTGAGACCTATCACTTCTGCCACTAAAGATTGCTTTATTAATAATCTTCCTAATCAGTTTCATCATCTCAGCATCCCAGATAGCTTAGAAGAACTCGATATTACGACAGAAACTTTTAACTCTCTCTTTTCCAGCACTTTAGACACAGTTGCTCTGTTGCGCTTAAAGAAGATTAAAGAAAATAGTCCAACGCCGTGGTACAACGAGCACACTCGGCCCTTAAGAGAGCAGCCAGAGAGATGGAGCGCAACTGGAAGAAAACAAAACTAGAGGTATTTCGCATTTCATGGAAAGAGAGCTCGATTGCATACAGAGAGGCTTTAAAAGCTGCTAGATCTGCTTATTTTTCAAACCTATTAGAAGAAAATAAACACAATCCTAGGTATTTATTTGAAACGGTGGCTAAACTAACGAAAAATAAAGCTTCAAGCCCAGAAGTTTCCAAGCAGCACAGCAGTAATGACTTTATGAACTTCTTCACTTATAAGATTGATAATATCAGGGAGAAAATTATAACTATGCAACCGTCTACTACAGTATCGCATCAGGCAGTGCATTGTAGTCTCCCTGAGGAAAAATTTGATTCATTCATTGCTATAGGAGAGGAAGAATTCGTTAAACTTGTTAAATCATCTAAATCGACAACATGTATGTTAGACCCTATACCGACTAAGCTACTGAAAGAGATGCTCCCAGAGGTCATAGATCCTCTTCTTAATATCATTAATTCATCTTTGTCTCTAGGATACATACCAAAAACCTTTAAGCTAGCTATGATTAAACCGCTTGTTAAAAAACCGCAACTTGATCCTACAGAATTAGTCAATTACAGGCCGATCTCGAATCTACCTTATCTGTCAAAGATACTAGAAAAGGCATTATCCTCACAACTATGTTCCTTTTTAGAAAGAAATGATATCTGCGAGGATTTCCAGTCAGGATTTAGACCCATTTGACACCATTGACCACAACATTCTTTTAAATAGACTCGAACATTATGTTTGCATTAGTGGAATTGCATTAGCATGGTTTTCATCATACTTATCTGACCGTTATCAGTTTGTAGCAGTAAATGAAGAGATGTCTCACTGATCACAAGTTCAGTATGGCGTACCACAAGGCTCAGTACTAGGACCGCTGCTGTTCACTCTGTACATGCTACCATTAGGAGATATCATTAGGAAGCATGGCATTAGTTTTCACTGTTATGCTGATGATACTCAGCTCTATATTTCTTCACGCCCTGACGAAACTTACCAATTCACAAAACTAACGGAATACATAGCGGATATAAAAAATTGGATGACTAGTAATTTCCTTCTACTAAATTCTGAAAAAACAGATTCTAATTATTGGACAAAAAACTTCCTCCCGTAATAACCTAGAATACTGTCTAACACTTGATGGCTGCTCTGTTAAGTCTTCGTCGTCGGTTAGGAACCTGGGTGTGTGTGTGTGTGTGTGTGTGTGTGTGTGTGTGTGTGTGTGCGTGCTCTTTGATACCAATCTTTCATTTGAAAGTCACGTGTCTAGTATCTGTAAAACCGCATTCTTCCATCTTAAAAATATATCTAAATTACGCCATATGCTCTCATTGACAAATGCGGAACAATTAGTTCATGTGTTCATGACCTCAAGGCTAGATTATTGTAATGCTCTACTGCAGGGGTCGGCAAATAACTATGGCCGCGGGCCAATATTTTTTTTAGCCAGTAGGTGGCGGGCCAGCTACACGTAGCTACACAAATTAAACCGCTTAAAATACACTCTGTATTCACCCGCTTTATATTCCGACCTGACGGTCCGCAAAATTTAGATCTCACTTCCAGAATCTCACATTAAAATGTCTCTAACGGAAAGAGAGAGATTAAGTAGCCTATAACAATTATAAATGCTATACAAATATTGTGTTCGTGTCAATATAAATATTAGGCTATTTTAACATTGTAGCCTACTGTCAGCAGAGAAAAAATTTCATAGAAAAAAATAATGAAATATAAATAACAAATAAATAACAAATCACTCAAGCAACATAAATAAAAACCATATTGCCCTACTGACAAATGAAGAAGGCTATTTTCTGCCAAACTATTTCAAACATCCTTGCAAAAAAAAAAAGAATGTTGTTGACTGACAATGGTTTCAGTACCAAACAGCTCCTCAGATCTAGGTGTAGGTTACAGGTGGTCAGAATGAAGTGCGAATGCGCTGTCAAAACATGTCGGGAGTGGGCTATTGTCAGTCAGACGACCGCCCGCTCCGTCCAAACTACACCAGAGTTCTGACCGCTACTTATACTTTAAAATAGAGTCCTGCACGGGTTCGGGTAGCCGACGGGTAACCCGCAAATTTTGCTCAAACGGGTGAAAAATATCCAACTGTGTCGGATACGGGTGCGGGTCAGGTCGGACACGGGGGAAACACGGGTCTAAACAAGGGTTTAAAACAATCACATTCAAACGTAAAAATATATGCATATTTTTAGAAACACATCTACAAAAATATGCCTGTATTTCAAGTTTATAAAATAATTTAAAATCCACATCAGTTTATTTGTGTCCACGCGCCACGCCTTCCCAGGAATCTATAACGTTACCTACTTTCAGTTTTAAAAATTCCTCATAACCGCGCGCGCGATCTGCTTGCACTGCAGTCGTCGAGATGGATGCTGAGGAGTTGAAGAAAAGAATAGCTAGTGGAGATTGTAAAGTTGTCGACAACAGTCGTCAAAAATCAAGTCCAGTGTGTGGGAGAAATTTGGAGTTATCTGAAGAAAACAATATTGTGAAAGGCTTTGCTGCATTTTCGTGTTGGATAGCCGCAAATGTGGAACTTCATCGCAGGAAGCACGCAGATAACTGTGGTAAGTTAACAAAGCAGTTCTATCGAACAGTATTTTTCAAATTTAACACTGTTAAGTAGCCTACTATGTGTGGTGTGCAGCGGCGCGTGTTTGAACCCAAAATATAATATTCAGAAGTAAACAGTGTAGCTGACTGAGTGTTTTATGTCAGAATGTTTATTTTTAAACCACAACCAAGAAAACAATAGGCTATTGTCAGATGTAGGCGCGCGGCCACGGCTTTTCTCAAGTATTGGAAGAGTTTTGTGCAGCAGCATAGTGCAAATATTTTTTATCAGGTAAAACACATATCAGTGTGTTATACCCGAATAATTAAAAAAAAAAAAAAAACGATTGAACGAATGATATGCGGGGCCTATTTGTAAACCGTTATTGTAAAATAAAAATAGGCTGATTAAAAAAAATGGACTTCCAAAATAATCCGGCGGGCCAAAAAATATTGCTGGCGGGCCAGTTTTGGCCCGCGGGCCGCCTATTGCCGACCCCTGCTGGGTGGTTGCCCTGCACGCTTAATTAACAAACTACAGCTGGTTCAAAACGCAGCAGCTCGAGTTCTTACCAGAACCAGGAAGTATGACCATATTAGCCCGGTTCTGTCAACACTGCACTGGCTCCCTATTAAACATTGTATACATTTTAAAATATTGCTGATTACTTACAAAGCACTAAATGGTTTAGCTCCGCAGTGCTTGAGCGAGCTCTTAACGCATTATAGTCCTTCACGTCTATTGCGATCTCAAAATTCTGGCCAGTTGATAATACCTAGAATATCTAAATCGACTGCTGGCGGTAGATCCTTTTCCTATTTAGCACCAAAACTCTGGAACAGTCTTCCTACCATTGTCCGGGAAGCAGACACACTCTGTCAGTTCAAAGCTAGACTAAAGACACATCTCTTTGACCTAGCGTTCACATAATACATTATAGACTTCTATAATTCAGTGTTAGGCTGCATAGATTAGATCAACCGGAACCGGGAACACTTCCCATAAATCCTGATGTTCTCGTTACATCATGAGAAGAATGGCGTCTACGCTAATTTTAGTGTCTTTGTTTATCCCGAGGTTTTCCCGCAGCCTGCCGGATCCAGGCCGTATCCAGATCTGATGAAGGACCTTCGCCTGGACCCGATGACAACGCAGTGCTGAAGTGCCAACTAGTCTCTCCCTATGGAGGATCCCTTTCCCACTCTACAGACAAAGTGTTGTCGGGAAAATTCGTTTTGTGCACCTTCCCCGAAGTGACAAAATAAAATAAAATTCTGTATCAAAATGTATAAGATAAGACCAGGAGAAGGAGGAGAAGGAGGAGGAGAAGAAGAAGGAGGAGGAGGAGGAGAAGGAGGAGGAGGAGAAGAAGGAGGAGAAGGAGGAGGAGGAGAAGAAGAAGGAGGAGGAGGAGAAGGTGGAGGAGGAGGAGAAGGAGGAGGAGGAGGAGAAGGGGGAGAAGGAGGAGGAGAAGGAGGAGGAGGAGGAGAAGGAGGAGAAGGAGGAGAAGGAGGAGGAGAAGAAGAAGGAGGAGGAGGAGGAGGAGGAGGAGGAGGAGAAGGAGGAGAAGGAGGATGAGGAGGAGAAGGAGGAGGAGAAGGAGGAGAAGGAGGAGAAGGAGGAGGAGGAGAAGGAGGAGGAGGAGAAGGAGAAGGAGGAGGAGGAGGAGGAGGAGGAGAAGGAGGAGGAGGAGGAGAAGGAGAAGGAGGAGAAGGAGGAGGAGGAGAAGGAGGAGAAGGAGGAGAAGGAGGAGGAGGAGAAGGAGAAGGAGGAGGAGGAGGAGGAGGAGGAGAAGGAGGAGGAGGAGAAGGAGGAGGAGGAGAAGGAGGAGAAGGAGGAGGAGGAGAAGGAGAAGGAGGAGGAGGAGGAGGAGGAGGAGGAGAAGTAGGTCCGGTACCTGTTCTTGCTGAGGTCACTGGATCTGAACACGTGTCTCCTCTTCCTCGTCTCTGATTAAGATTAAGAGTGTCGTTCAGTTAGAGTAAGAGTGTGTCTCAGAGCAGCAGCTGGCCTAATGAACAAACTGAACATTCATGCATGTTGTAGACATTTACAATGTTATATAACATAATGAACATATATTACCTGGCCTGAAGAACACAGAAGAGTTGCTCAAGGTGACTCCAGAAGTGAGCTGAAACATTTGTTGCATCATGTATTTGATGGCAGGAATCAGTCTTGTTTTCTGTCTCGTCTTGAACAGGAATCCATCACTGAACTCAAGGCTAATGTTGAACCAGAGGAAGCACTTTCTTAAGAACCTTTATATCACCACTGCAGGTTCTTTCATCAAAACTGATTGAAAATGAGTATTTGTGAGTATTATTGAAGATTCTGTCTGTAAAGTGTTGCCAAAACAATGGAGCATTGTGTGATGATGAGCGTGAAAACACCACATTAAAGCTGTTCAAACTCTCTAATTAAACACACCTGATTCAGCTCATTAGCAGAGACTCCAGGCCCGGCAATAATCAGGTCAGATCAGAGACAAACACAGAATGTGTGCAGCTATAACCAATGAAGACTAGTGTAGGGTAACTCGAACTAATAACCTCTTGGCAAAGACCATAGTCTATTCCCTTCTGCAGGTCTGAGATAAAGCTTCACCTCAGCTTTGACCCGGACAGGAAAGAGTCTTCGTCCTCACACTCCTCATTCATGGGAAATGGGGATTCACCATCAGGGCAACACCAGATTGACAGATTTCTTTTAAAGGGGAGGTATAATGCCCTTTTCACAAGATGTAAATTCAGTCTCTGATGTCCCCAGAGTGTGTATGTGAAGTTTTAGCTCAAAATACCTCAGATATTTTTATATAGCATATTAATATTGTCACTTTTTGAGGGTGAGCAAAAACACACAGTTTTTGTCTGTTCCTTTAAATGCAAATGAGCTGGTGCTCCCGCACAGAGGGCGGAGCTTCAACAGCTCGTGTCCTTTTACCTCACACACACACGCACTGAAAATTTCAAAAACTTTTACTGTGCGTTCACAACACCGCTGGCGAGAGCGTCAAAGTGGCCGGAAGTCATTCGTTTTCAATGTGAGCTCCGGCGAGGCGCGTCTTGGAAAACAAGAGCGGCGAGAAGAGTTGAAGTCAGGTCAACTTTATGGTAATGAACTATGACGCAGTTCGGCAGCAACCAGTCGGAGTGTAGAAGTCCTCCGCTTGAGAGGATTCCAGACCACATTAGTTCTCAAGCAAAATAGAGGAGAGGTTGATCATGTGAATTTGATAAGAAGACACGCAACATTATTTATATTTACACTATTTAACATTTTCGCGCTAAAACGCTTGTTTTTCAGCGGGAATGCAAATTAGATTAGCACTTAACCATGAACACAAAAGACACACCACATAAATGGCTTATAATTGGTTTATTTTGTTTGCAAACATGTCACTATAATTGTTAAGTTCTTTCCATCGATCAATTTCTTACTTTCACATTTAAAAGATTCCATGAGGTTAACTTATAGTCAAGTCAAGTCATCTTCATTTATATAGCGCTTTTAACAATGTAGATTGTTCCAAAGCAGCTTTACAGTGATAATAGGAAATTAAAGTATAGGAAATTAAAGTAAAGTGTTTTGGCTTTATAGCAGATCTAGAATAAAGTTATTGTCCAGCTAAAGTTAGTTTGATTGATTCACTTCCGTCGCAACGATCGTTAGTTATTAACTTAGGGGCACGACACCATTCTCACAGAAAACTCTTAAGTTCTTTCTGCGCAAACTTCAAAAACGCGAACCAGTGAGAACGCCGAGAACTTATACCCTACTTGGTCAGTCTCCAAAAATAACGACCAACATGCTTTGCGGCCCCTTTAAATAAAGTTTAAAAAAAGACCAAGCATTAGATCTACGTCAGAGCGTCCACAAACCTTTATACGGCGTCGTTGGCAGGGCGGCGAGAGCCAATTTTGCTTGTTGATGCTATTTTATTCCAGCCGTTACTCCTGATCGGAGGCTTCTGTAAATATTTAGTTTATACAACAACTAAGTTTAATGGTGAAATGCAAAAATATTTAGTAGTGCGTAAGTTGTATCTTAGTGCCCATTTACGTCAAAACTAGGCTACGTTGTAACTTTCGCACAGCTGGTGCACCGCATTCATCTATTATATGGCATGCATGTAATTATTATATGACATACATTTATTATTATATGACATGCATTTATTATTATACGACATACATTTATTATTATATGACATGCATCAATTATTATATGACATGCATCCATTATTATATGACATTCATGTCAAGTCAAGTCACCTTTATTTATATAGCGCTTTTTACAATACAGATTGTATCAAAGCAGCTTCACATTTATAACATGAAAATAATACAACAAAGTTTGTTTCTAGAAGAAAATTGGGTAACACTTTACAATACGGGTGCACTAATCTGCATTAATTCATGCTTAACTAATGCACAGATAATCATGTGTTAATGTATGACTCATGAAGAACTAAACCATTAATTAATGATTAATGCATCAGCATCTAATAAAGATTCTAAATGATTAATAGATTAACTAATAAATGAATTGTTATTAATTAAATGTGTCATAATGTATATGCATATTACTTAACAATTAGTTAATAGTCATGTGCCTCGACAAGTAAAGTCATAACATAATGATACATTTGCAAATAATTAGTTAATGATTAATTAAAGCAGACAGCTGGAAGTTGAAGTACATTGCTTTGACCAACTGTGGTAATTAACACATTAATTTACACTTTTAGTTAATAAAATAAGTTATTAAGGAATTAATACATTATGACACATTTAATTAATAACAATTCATTTATTATTTAATCTATTAATCATTTAGAATCTTTATTAGTTGCTGATGCAGTAATCATTAATTAATGGTTTAGTTCTTCATGAGTCATACATTAACACATGATTATCTGTGCATTAGTTAAGCATGAATTAATGGAGATTAGTGCACCCGTATTGTAAAGTGTTACCGAAAATTGCATCATCGTCCACCCATAATAAGGCAGATCAATAATATTGTTGAATATTAAATGTCCCCAACTAAGCAAGCCAAAAGCCAAGGCAACAGTGGCAAGGAACCAAAACTCCATCAGTGACAGAATGGAGAAAAAAACCTTGAGAGAACCCAGACTCAGTTGGTCAGTTCTCCTCTGGCCAACGAATGAACAGTGTATGATTATGATCCAGGCAGCATTACAGCATTGCAGATCCACCACCTGATCTGGATACGGCCAGGGGTCCACCTCACTTCAGGAAACGGAGAGACTGGTTGACACTTCAGGACTGCATTGTCGTCGCGTCCCAGCGCTGGTCCTTCATCAGATCTGGATCCGACGGACTGCAGTAAACCTCGGTATAAACAGAGAGACTAATATTAGCGTAGACGCCATTCTTCTTATGACATAACGAGTACATCAGGATTTATGGGAAGTGTTCCCGGTTCCGGCTGACCTGATCTATGCATCCTAATATGGAATTATAGAAGTCTATAATGTGTTATGTGAATGCTAGGTCAAAGAGATGTGTCTTTAGTCTAGATTTGAACTGACAGAGAGTGTCTGCTTCCCGGACAATGTTAGGAAGACTGTTCCAGAGTTTTGATGCTAAATAGGAGAAGGATCTACCGCCAGCAGTCGATTTTGATATTCTAGGTATTATCAACTGGCCGGAATTTTGAGATCGCAATAGACGTGAAGGACTATAACGCGTTAAGAGCTCGCTCAAGCACTGCAGAGCTAAACCACTTAGTGCTTTGTAAGTAATCAGCAATATTTAAAAATTTATACGATGTTTAATAGGGAGCCAGTGCAGTGTTGACAGAACCGGGCTAATATGGTCATACTTCCTGGTTCTGGTAAGAACTCGAGCTGCTGCGTTTTGGGCCAGCTGTAGTTTGTTTATTAAGCGTGCAGGGCAACCACCCAGTAGGGCATTACAGTAATCTAGCCTTGAGGTCATGAACGCATGAACTAACTGTTCCCATTTGTCATTGAGAGCATATGGCGTAATTTAGATATATTTTTAAGATGGAAGAATGAGGTTTTACAGATACTAGACACGTGACTTTCAAATGAAAGATTGGTATCAAAGAGCACACCCACACACACACACACACACACACACACCCACCCAGGTTCCTAACCGACGACGAAGACTTAACAGAGCAGCCATCAAGTGTTAGACAGTATTCTAGGTTATTATGTGAGGACGTTTTTTGTCCAATAATTAGAATCTCTGTTTTTTCAGAATTTAGAAGTAGGAAATTACGAGTCATCCAGTTTTTTATATCAGCTATGCATTCTGTTAATTTGTGAATTGGTAAGTTTCGTCAGGGCGTGAAGAAATATAGAGCTGAGTATCATCGGCATAACAGTGAAAACTAATGCCATGCTTCCTAATGATATTTCCTAATGGTAGCATGTACAGAGCGAACAGCAGCGGTCCTAGTACTGAGCCTTGTGGTACGCCATACTGAACTTGTGATCGATGAGACATCTCTTCATTTACTGCTACAAACTGATAACGGTCAGATAAGTATGATTTAAACCATGCTAGTGCAATTCCACTAATGCCAACATCATTTTCGAGTCTATTTAAAAGAATGTTGTGGACGATAGTGTCAAATGCAGCACTAAGATCGAGTTATTATATTATTATATGACATGCATCCATTCTTATATGACATTCATCCATTATTATATGACACGCATTCATTATTATATGACATGCATCCATTATTATATGACATTCATCCATTATTATATGACATGCATCCATTATTATATGAAATGCATTCATTATATGACATTCATCCATTATTATGACATTCATCCATTATTATATGACATGCATCCATTATTATATGATATTCATCCATGATTATATGACATGCATTCATTATTATATGACATTCATCCATTATTATATGACATGCATCCATTATTATATGAAATGCATTCATTATTATGACATGCATCCATTATTATATGAAATGCATTCATTATTATATGACATTCATCCATTATTATATGACATGTATTCATTATTATATGACATTCATCCATTATTATGACATTCATCCATTATTATGACATTCATCCATTATTATATGACATTCATCCATTATTATATGACATTCATCATTATATGACATGCATCCATTATTATATGAAATGCATTCATTATTATATGACATGCATCCATTATTATATGACATGCATCCAGATTGTGATTGGTCAGTGTCAGCGCTGGCCTTCTGGAGTCTAATGATGCTCAACTCTTGATTTCCTACATTGCTGTTCAAGTTTCATGTGTCTCGTATCACCCGCGCTCTCTTTCTGCTCATAATAAAATCATGCTCACTCAAATCAATATTTCATGTCATTTATTTATTTATGAAGTAAGTAGCCATGTAATCTGCAGGATAATGTACAGTCAGGCTCTGAGTCTGGGTTTACTGCACAATAACACCCGCTGACGGCATATTACATAATTCAGCAGAGAGAGACCATATAATATTACGACTGAACTCATTTTTATTTGTAATGTGCTTTATTAAAAGCCCCCCCACACACACACTTCATAAACGCAACAGGCCCAAAGTACTGAAGGAAACTTTATTAAAATAAATGAAGGAACAGAGAAACATCACAATGGCAAACGCTTCACTAAGCTAGCAGATCAGTATTGGACAGTGATGGTTCTTCGATGCTCACAGGACGAATGCTGCGAGAACATGAGGCTGTGAGGGACTCAATTCATTCTACAGGAGTGAAGCACACACACACACACACCCTCTGATTTATGTATAGCTATGTACAGGTCTGAGACGCTGTGATTGGCTAGTGGATCCGCGTCAGTTCCTCCACGATCTTAATCACCTCGTCCACCGTGGCTTCACGCTTCATTCCACTGCCGTCGTCAATCTGCAACACACACACGAACATAAGCATATAACAAAAGTGCATATAAAAGCATCGTATGAATCACACACATCATGTTAGTGTTTTCTCACTGAAAGAAACGTGAAACTCAAAGAAAGTTCAGTTTCACATCCGTAATTACACCTTTCCTGTGATTCAACTCATCGATATGATCTTTCCAGCATGACTTTAATGCACCATATGCTGCTTATAATATCCCACAATTCTGTGCGTGATCCCGTGAAAGTTGAGTTGAAGAAAAACAATGGCGTCTGAAAACTTCAGTCAATGTTTCTGCCCAATTTCTTCAACTTTAGACAAAATTTCTAGCAAGAACCAGAGCCTGTCTACGGAGAGCCTGGCCACTCCCTATTAAGTCCTATTGTACCGAATGTTGGTTGTAGTTCCACCAGAGCTCCACTGGGGGCGATCGCCCATGAGTGCAGAATGAATTGGGGTCTATGGAGCTAGACGGCTAAATGTGTCTCTTTCACCCGATCGCCGTTGAGAAATCTCAGATTTGATTGTAGGTTCTGCAAGTTCAACATGGGTTATAGGTCGAAAGTTGAATGAACGAGTACTTATGTCCTTTCGATTTCTGACAGGTTGAGTTGTTGTTGCCCATAACACGCTAGCATTCTGCTAATGAACGCTGATTGGGCAGTGAAGGACTGATTACGACCAGAGATACCGCTTGATGGTCTTTTAAAACAACAAAACAAAAGCTCTTCTAGCACGTGTGTTTACCTGTGTCAGCTGTGTTGTGTGTCTGCCTGTGTCAGCTGTGTTGTGTGTTTACCTGTGTCAGCTGTGTCGTGTGTTTGCCTGTGTCGGCTGTGTCGTGTGTTTGCCTGTGTCAGCTGTGTTGTGTGTCTGCCTGTGTCAGCTGTGTTGTGTGTTTACCTGTGTCGGCTGTGTCGTGTGTTTCCCTGTGTCGGCTGTGTCGTGTGTTTCCCTGTGTCGGCTGTGTCGTGTGTTTGCCTGTGTCGGCTGTGTCGTGTGTTTGCCTGTGTCGGCTGTGTTTACCTGTGTCGGCTGTGTCGTGTGTTTGCCTGTGTCGGCTGTGTCGTGTGTTTGCCTGTGTCGGCTGTGTTTACCTGTGTCGGCTGTGTCGTGTGTTTCCCTGTGTCGGCTGTGTCGTGTGTTTGCCTGTGTCGTGTGTTTGCCTGTGTCGGCTGTGTCGTGTTTGCCTGTGTCGTGTGTTTGCCTGTGTCGGCTGTGTTGTGTGTTTCCCTGTGTCGGCTGTGTCGTGTGTTTCCCTGTGTCGGCTGTGTCGTGTGTTTCCCTGTGTCAGTGTTTTGTGTTTGCCTGTGTCAGCTGTGTCGTGTGTTCGCCTGTGTCGTGTGTTCGCCTGTGTCGTGTGTTCGCCTGTGTCAGCTGTGTCGTGTGTTCGCCTGTGTCGTGTGTTCGCCTGTGTCGTGTGTTCGCCTGTGTCAGCTGTGTCGTGTGTTCGCCTGTGTCGTGTGTTCGCCTGTGTCGTGTGTTCGCCTGTGTCAGCTGTGTCGTGTGTTCGCCTGTGTCGGCTGTGTCGTGTGTTTCCCTGTGTCGGCTGTGTCGTGTGTTTCCCGGTGTCGGATGTGTCGTGTGTTTGCCTGTGTCGTGTGTTCGCCTGTGTCGTGTGTTCGCCTGTGTCGGCTGTGTCGTGTGTTTCCCTGTGTCGGATGTGTCGTGTGTTCGCCTGTGTCGTGTGTTCGCCTGTGTCGTGTGTTCGCCTGTGTCGGCTGTGTCGTGTGTTCGCCTGTGTCGTGTGTTCGCCTGTGTCGGCTGTGTCGTGTGTTTGCCTGTGTCGGCTGTGTCGTGTGTTTCCCTGTGTCGGATGTGTCGTGTGTTTGCCTGTGTCGGCTGTGTCGTGTGTTTCCCTGTGTCGGATGTGTCGTGTGTTTGCCTGTGTCGGCTGTGTCGTGTGTTTGCCTGTGTCGGCTGTGTCGTGTGTTCGCCTGTATCAGCTGTGTCGTGTGTTTCCCTGTGTCGGATGTGTCGTGTGTTTGCCTGTGTCGGCTGTGTCGTGTGTTTCCCTGTGTCGGATGTGTCGTGTGTTTGCCTGTGTCGGCTGTGTCGTGTGTTTGCCTGTGTCGGCTGTGTCGTGTGTTCGCCTGTATCAGCTGTGTCGTGTGTTTGCCTGTGTCGGCTGTGTCGTGTGTTCGCCTGTGTGTGTCAGCTGTGTTGTGTGTTTACCTGTGTCAGCTGTGTTGTGTGTTTGCCTGTGTCAGCTGTGCTGTGTGTTTCCCTGTGTCAGCTGTGTCGTGTGTTTGCCTGTGTCGGCTGTGTCGTGTGTTCGCCTGTATCGGCTGTGTCGTGTGTTTGCCTGTGTCGGCTGTGTCGTGTGTTCGCCTGCCTGTGTCAGCTGTGTTGTGTGTTTACCTGTGTCAGCTGTGTTGTGTGTTTGCCTGTGTCAGCTGTGCTGTGTGTTTCCCTGTGTCAGCTGTGTCGTGTGTTTACCTGTGTCAGCTGTGTCGTGTGTTTGCCTGTGTCGGCTGTGCTGTGTGTTTGCCTGTGTCGGCTGTGTTGTGTGTTTGCCTGTGTCGTGTGTTTACCTGTGTCAGCTGTGTCGTGTGTTCACCTGGGTCGGCTGTGTCGTGTATTTCCCTGTGTCGGCTGTGCTGTGTGTTTGCCTGTGTCGGCTGTGTCGTGTGTTCGCCTGTGTGTGTCAGCTGTGTTGTGTGTTTACCTGTGTCAGCTGTGTTGTGTGTTTGCCTGTGTCAGCTGTGCTGTGTGTTTCCCTGTGTCAGCTGTGTTGTGTGTTTACCTGTGTCAGCTGTGTTGTGTGTTTACCTGTGTCAGCTGTGTCGTGTGTTTGCCTGTGTCGGCTGTGTCGTGTGTTTACCTGTGTCGGCTGTGTCGTGTGTTCACCTGGGTCGGCTGTGTTGTGTGTTTGCCTGTGTCGGCTGTGTCGTGTGTTTGCCTGTGTCGGCTGTGTCGTGTGTTTGCCTGTGTCGGCTGTGTCGTGTGTTTACCTGTGTCAGCTGTGTCGTGTGTTCACCTGGGTCGGCTGTGCTGTGTGTTTGCCTGTGTCGGCTGTGTCGTGTGTTCGCCTGTGTCGGCTGTGTTGTGTGTTTGCCTGTGTCGGCTGTGTTGTGTGTTTGCCTGTGTCGGCTGTGTCGTGTGTTTGCCTGTGTCGGCTGTGTCGTGTGTTCACCTGGGTCGGCTGTGTCGTGTGTTTGCCTGTGTCGGCTGTGTCGTGTGTTTACCTGTGTCGGCTGTGTCGTGTGTTCACCTGTGTCGGCTGTGCTGTGTGTTTGCCTGTGTCGGCTGTGTCGTGTGTTCGCCTGTGTGTGTCAGCTGTGTTGTGTGTTTACCTGTGTCAGCTGTGCTGTGTGTTTGCCTGTGTCGGCTGTGTTGTGTGTTTACCTGTGTCAGCTGTGCTGTGTGTTTGCCTGTGTCAGCTGTGTTGTGTGTTTGCCTGTGTCAGCTGTGTTGTGTGTTTACCTGTGTCAGCTGTGCTGTGTGTTTGCCTGTGTCGGCTGTGTTGTGTGTTTGCCTGTGTCGGTTGTGTCGTGTGTTCACCTGGGTCGGCTGTGTCGTGTATTTCCCTGTGTCGGCTGTGTTGTGTGTTTACCTGTGTCGGCTGTGTTGTGTGTTTCCCTGTGTCGGCTGTGTCGTGTCTTTACCTGTGTCGGCTGTGTCGTGTATTTCCCTGTGTCGGCTGTGTTGTGTGTTTCCCTGTGTCGGCTGTGCTGTGTATTTCCCTGTGTCGGCTGTGTTGTGTGTTTGCCTGTGTCGGCTGTGTCGTGTGTTCGCCTGTGTGTGTCAGCTGTGTTGTGTGTTTACCTGTGTCAGCTGTGCTGTGTGTTTCCCTGTGTCAGCTGTGTTGTGTGTTTACCTGTGTCAGCTGTGTCGTGTGTTCACCTGTGTCGTGTATTTCCCTGTGTCGGCTGTGTTGTGTGTTTACCTGTGTCGGCTGTGTCGTGTGTTTGCCTGTGTCAGCTGTGTTGTGTGTTTACCTGTGTCAGCTGTGTCGTGTGTTCGCCTGTGTGTGTCAGCTGTGTTGTGTGTTTACCTGTGTCAGCTGTGCTGTGTGTTTCCCTGTGTCAGCTGTGTTGTGTGTTTACCTGTGTCAGCTGTGTCGTGTGTTCACCTGGGTCGGCTGTGTCGTGTATTTCCCTGTGTCGGCTGTGTCGTGTGTTTGCCTGTGTCAGCTGTGTTGTGTGTTTACCTGTGTCAGCTGTGTTGTGTGTTTACCTGTGTCAGCTGTGCTGTGTGTTTGCCTGTGTCGGCTGTGTTGTGTGTTTCCCTGTGTCGGCTGTGTTGTGTGTTTACCTGTGTCAGCTGTGTTGTGTGTTTGCCAGTCATCAAAACTCACATTCACACACACACACAACATCATGGTGCTGGTATATAGATCATGTGTTTCCCTGTGTCAGCTGTGTTGTGTGTTTACCTGTGTCAGCTGTGTCGTGTGTTCACCTGGGTCGGCTGTGTCGTGTATTTCCCTGTGTCGGCTGTGTTGTGTGTTTACCTGTGTCAGCTGTGTTGTGTGTTTCCCTGTGTCAGCTGTGTCGTGTGTTCACCTGTGTCGTGTATTTCCCTGTGTCGGCTGTGTTGTGTGTTTACCTGTGTCAGCTGTGTTGTGTGTTCACCTGGGTCGGCTGTGTCGTGTATTTCCCTGTGTCGGCTGTGTCGTGTGTTTGCCTGTGTCAGCTGTGTCGTGTGTTCACCTGGGTCGGCTGTGTCGTGTGTTCACCTGGGTCGGCTGTGTCGTGTATTTCCCTGTGTCGGCTGTGTCGTGTGTTTGCCTGTGTCAGCTGTGTTGTGTGTTTACCTGTGTCAGCTGTGTTGTGTGTTTACCTGTGTCAGCTGTGTCGTGTGTTCACCTGTGTCAGCTGTGTCGTGTGTTCACCTGTGTCAGCTGTGTTGTGTGTTCACCTGTGTCAGCTGTGTCGTGTATTTCCCTGTGTCGGCTGTGTCGTGTGTTTGCCTGTGTCAGCTGTGTTGTGTGTTTACCTGTGTCAGCTGTGCTGTGTGTTTGCCTGTGTCGGCTGTGTTGTGTGTTTCCCTGTGTCAGCTGTGTTGTGTGTTTCCCTGTGTCGGCTGTGTTGTGTGTTTCCCTGTGTCAGCTGTGTTGTGTGTTTCCCTGTGTCGGCTGTGTTGTGTGTTTACCTGTGTCAGCTGTGTTGTGTGTTTACCTGTGTCAGCTGTGTTGTGTGTTTGCCTGTGTCAGCTGTGTTGTGTGTTTACCTGTGTCAGCTGTGTTGTGTGTTTACCTGTGTCGTGTGTTCGCCTGTGTCGGCTGTGTTGTGTGTTTACCTGTGTCAGCTGTGTTGTGTGTTTCCCTGTGTCGGCTGTGTTGTGTGTTTGCCTGTGTCAGCTGTGTTGTGTGTTTACCTGTGTCAGCTGTGTTGTGTGTTTACCTGTGTCAGCTGTGTTGTGTGTTTGCCTGTGTCAGCTGTGTTGTGTGTTTACCTGTGTCAGCTGTGTTGTGTGTTTACCTGTGTCAGCTGTGCTGTGTGTTTGCCTGTGTCGTGTGTTTCCCTGTGTCAGCTGTGTTGTGCGTTTCCCTGTTATCAGCTGTGTTGTGTGTTTCGTTACAGGAACTTGCTGTACATCTGATCTGTGTGTTATTTTGGGTCTTGTGTCTGTCGTTACATTAAAAAGAAACTAACAGCTAATAAACATCTTTCTTTCTTCACGGCGCTGTGGATTCAGAACTGACGGGTGAATCGCGTTCACGGTCCATGACGAGCTCACAAACTCATCAGAAGGAGACGATGACGCCATCAGTGTGCGCGTGAAGGCGTGAGGCTCACCTGGAGAGTGCTGACCACCTCCTGCATCTTGGCCCGGCCCAGGTCCAGGAAGCTCTCGATCAGGTCTCCGTCGATGAAGCCTGTGGCCTGCTCCGTCTTGCGCTCGGTGTGGAACGACCTCCAGGTGGCGCTAGTCAAGGACTCAACAGGTCAAATACTGTTCAAGCCCAAGAGTGTCAATTCAGCAAACACACACACACTCTCCCCTCTCTCTCTCTCTCTCTCTCTCTCACACACACACACACACTCTCTCTCACACACACACTCTCTCTCTCTCTCTCTCTCTCTCTCTCTCTCTCTCTCTCACACACACACACACTCACCCTCTCTCTCTCTCACACACACTCACCCTCTCTCTCTCTCACACACACTCTCTCTCTCTCTCTCTCTCTCACACACACACACACACACACTCACCCTCTCTCTCTCTCTCTCTCACACACACGTGATAACGCAGCACGCGTCTCTGAGAGATTGCGTGTTAAAGGATATAAGCTGTGCTCAATCTTGCCGACACTCTTGATGACCTTGTTGAGTCGGTTCTGTAGATCCAGCAGTAAACTATACCAGCCCTCCGACAGAGACGTCACCAAACCTCAAACACAAGAGAGAAACAGTCATCAAAACTCACATTCACACACACACACAACATCATGGTGCTGGTATATAGATCATGACGTGGTTCTTTTTCTTGAAATTGAACTGTATATCACACGGCAGAAACTCACAGCTGTACTCTACACGTGACCTAACCTGATGACGTCACAGGTGTGTGTGTGTGTGTGTGTGTGTGTGTGTGAGAGAAGCTCACCGATCATGCCGTTGACGGTGCCGAACAGCACGGACCCCTGTGTGGGAGTGGAGCTCTCGCCCAGGTTCTGCAGGACCAGGGAACCGTGGGAAAACACGTTAACAAACTCGCCCAGGTGGAACAGACCCACTTCCTGCAGATGCTGCCGCTCCTCATCTGTGGTCGCCGCACTGAACACACACACACATTGTTGCTCACAGGACACACACACACTCTTGGTTCCTTACACTCGCTCAGACAGCATCACAACGCTCACACACGGATCCTCACTAGCGCTCACACGCGGATCCTCACTAGCGCTCACACACGGATCCTCACTAGCGCTCACACACGGATCCTCACTAGCGCTCACACGCGGTTCCTCACTAGCGCTCACACGCGGTTCCTCACTAGCGCTCACACGCGGATCCTCACTAGCGCTCACACTCGGTTCCTCACTAGCGCTCACACGCGGATCCTCACTAGCGCTCACACGCGGATCCTCACTAGCGCTCACACGCGGATCCTCACTAGCGCTCACACACGGATCCTCACTAGCGCTCACACGCGGTTCCTCACTAGCGCTCACACGCGGATCCTCACTAGCGCTCACACTCGGTTCCTCACTAGCGCTCACACGCGGTTCCTCACTGGCGCTCACACGCGGATCCTCACTAGCGCTCACACGCGGTTCCTCACTGGCGCTCACACGCGGATCCTCACTAGCGCTCACACTCGGTTCCTCACTAGCGCTCACACGCGGTTCCTCACTGGCGCTCACACGCGGATCCTCACTAGCGCTCACACGCGGTTCCTCACTGGCGCTCACACGCGGATCCTCACTAGCGCTCACACGCGGTTCCTCACTAGCGCTCACACGCGGATCCTCACTAGCGCTCACACTCGGTTCCTCACTAGCGCTCACACACGGATCCTCACTAGCGCTCACACACGGATCCTCACTAGCGCTCACACGCGGTTCCTCACTAGCGCTCACACGCGGATCCTCACTAGCGGATCCTCACTAGCGCTCACACTCGCTTCCTCACTAGCGCTCACACTCGCTTCCTCACTAGCGCTCACACGCGGATCCTCACTAGCGCTCACACTCGGTTCCTTACTCGCGCTCACACTCGGCTCCTCACTCGCGCTCACACTCGGATCCTCACTCGCGCTCACACGCGGATCCTCACTCGCGCTCACACGCGGATCCTCACTCGCGCTCACACGCGGATCCTCACTCGCGCTCACACTCGGCTCCTCACTCGCGCTCACACGCGGATCCTCACTCCCGCTCACACTCGGTTCTTCACTAGCGCTCACACTCGGTTCCTCACTCGCGCTCACACTCGGTTCCTCACTCGCGCTCACACTCGGTTCCTCACTCGCGCTCACACGCGGATCCTCACTCGCGCTCACACGCGGATCCTCACTCGCGCTCACACTCGGCTCCTCACTCGCGCTCACACTCGGCTCCTCACTCGCGCTCACACGCGGATCCTCACTCCCGCTCACACTCGGTTCTTCACTAGCGCTCACACGCGGCTCCTCACTCGCGCTCACACGCGGATCCTCACTCGCGCTCACACTCGGTTCCTCACTCGCGCTCACACGCGGATCCTCACTCGCGCTCACACTCGGCTCCTCACTCGCGCTCACACGCGGATCCTCACTCGCGCTCACACTCGGTTCTTCACTCGCGCTCACACTCGGATCCTCACTCGCGCTCACACGCGGATCCTCACTCGGCTCCTCACTCGCGCTCACACTCGGCTCCTCACTCGCGCTCACACTCGGCTCCTCACTCGCGCTCACACTCGGATCCTCACTCGCGCTCACACTCGGCTCCTCACTCGCGCTCACACGCGGATCCTCACTCGCGCTCACACTCGGCTCCTCACTCGCGCTCACACTCGGTTCCTCACTAGCGCTCACACTCGGTTCCTCACTCGCGCTCACACTCGGTTCCTCACTCGCGCTCACACGCGGATCCTCACTCGCGCTCACACTCGGTTCTTCACTAGCGCTCACACTCGGTTCCTCACTCGCGCTCACACTCGGTTCCTCACTCGCGCTCACACTCGGATCCTCACTCGCGCTCACACGCGGATCCTCACTCGCGCTCACACTCGGCTCCTCACTCGCGCTCACACTCGGTTCCTCACTAGCGCTCACACTCGGCTCCTCACTCGCGCTCACACTCGGCTCCTCACTCGCGCTCACACTCGCGCTCACACTCGGTTCCTCACTCGCGCTCACACTTGGCTCCTCACTCGCGCTCACACTGGGCTCCTCACTCGGCTCCTCACTCGCGCTCACACTCGGCTCCTCACTCGCGCTCACACTCGGTTCCTCACTCGCGCTCACACTCGGCTCCTCACTCGCGCTCACACTCGGCTCCTCACTCGCGCTCACACTCGGCTCCTCACTCGCGCTCACACTCGGCTCCTCACTCGCGCTCACACTCGGTTCCTCACTCGCGCTCACACTTGGCTCCTCACTCGCGCTCACACTCGGCTCCTCACTCGCGCTCACACTCGGTTCCTCACTCGCGCTCACACTCGGTTCCTCACTCGCGCTCACACTTGGCTCCTCACTCACGCTCACACTGGGCTCCTCAATCGGCTCCTCACTCGCGCTCACACTCGGCTCCTCACTCGCGCTCACACTCGGTTCCTCACTCGCGCTCACACTCGGCTCCTCACTCGCGCTCACACTCGGTTCCTCACTCGCGCTCACACGCGGATCCTCACTCGCGCTCACACTCGGTTCTTCACTAGCGCTCACACTCGGTTCCTCACTCGCGCTCACACTCGGTTCCTCACTCGCGCTCACACTCGGTTCCTCACTCGCGCTCACACTTGGCTCCTCACTCACGCTCACACTGGGCTCCTCAATCGGCTCCTCACTCGCGCTCACACTCGGCTCCTCACTCGCGCTCACACTCGGTTCCTCACTCGCGCTCACACTCGGCTCCTCACTCGCGCTCACACTCGGTTCCTCACTCGCGCTCACACGCGGATCCTCACTCGCGCTCACACTCGGTTCTTCACTAGCGCTCACACTCGGTTCCTCACTCGCGCTCACACTCGGTTCCTCACTCGCGCTCACGCGCGGATCCTCACTCGCGCTCACGCGCGGATCCTCACTCGCGCTCACGCGCGGATCCTCACTCGCGCTCACACTCGGCTCCTCACTAGCGCTCACGCGCGGTTCCTCACTCGCGCTCACGCGCGGATCCTCACTCGCGCTCACACTCGGCTCCTCACTAGCGCTCACACTCGGTTCCTCACTCGCGCTCACACTCGGCTCCCCACTAGCGCTCACACTCGGTTCCTCACTAGCGCTCACACTCGGTTCCTCACTAGCGCTCACACGCGGTTCCTCACTAGCGCTCACACGCGGTTCCTCACTAGCGCTCACACGCGGATCCTCACTCGCGCTCACACCCGGTTCCTCACTAGCGCTCACACACGGATCCTCACTAGCGTTCACACTCAGTTCCTCACTCGCGCTCACACTCGGCTCCTCACTCGCGCTCACACTCGGCTCCTCACTCGCGCTCACACTCGGCTCCACACGCGGATCCTCACTCGCGCTCACACTCGGTTCCTCACTCGGCTCCTCACTCGGTTCCTCACTCGGCTCCTCACTCGCGCTCACACCCGGTTCCTCACTAGCGCTCACACACGGATCCTCACTAGCGTTCACACTCAGTTCCTCACTCGCGCTCACACGCGGATCCTCACTCGCGCTCACACTCGGCTCCTCACTCGCGCTCACACTCGGCTCCTCACTCGCGCTCACACTCGGCTCCACACGCGGATCCTCACTCGCGCTCACACTCAGTTCCTCACTCGCGCTCACACTCGGCTCCTCACTCGCGCTCACACTCGGTTCCTCACTCGCGCTCACACTCGGCTCCTCACTCGCGCTCACACTCGGCTCCTCACTCGCGCTCACACTCGGCTCCACACGCGGATCCTCACTCGCGCTCACACTCAGTTCCTCACTCGCGCTCACACTCGGCTCCTCACTCGCGCTCACACTCGGCTCCACACGCGGATCCTCACTCGCGCTCACACTCGGCTCCTCACTCGCGCTCACACTCGGTTCCTCACTCGGCTCCTCACTCGCGCTCACACTCGGTTCCTCACTCGCGCTCACACTCGGTTCCTCACTCGCGCTCACACGCGGATCCTCACTCGCGCTCACACTCGGATCCTCACTCGCGCTCACACTCGGATCCTCACTCGCGCTCACACTCGGCTCCTCACTCGCGCTCACACCCGGTTCCTCACTCGCGCTCACACTCGGATCCTCACTCGCGCTCACACTCACACGCGGATCCTCACTCGCGCTCACACGCGGATCCTCACTCGCGCTCACACGCGGATCCTCACTTGCGCTCACACTCGGCTCCTCACTCGCGGATCCTCACTCGCGCTCACACGCGGATCCTCACTCGCGCTCACACGCGGATCCTCACTCGCGCTCACACTCACACGCGGATCCTCACTCGCGCTCACACTCGGCTCCTCACTCGCGCTCACACGCGGATCCTCACTCGCGCTCACACGCGGATCCTCACTCGCGGATCCTCACTCGCGCTCACACGCGGATCCTCACTCGCGCTCACACACGGATCCTCACTCGCGCTCACACGCGGTTCCTCACTAGCGCTCACACTCGGCTCCTCACTCGCGCTCACACTCGGCTCCTCACTCGCGCTCACACACGGATCCTCACTAGCGCTCACACGCGGATCCTCACTAGCGCTCACACTCGGCTCCTCACTCGCGCTCACACACGGATCCTCACATGAGCACTGCACATGACACGTGACACGACACACTCGTTTCCAGTGGAGAGTAGCCCAGTACTGGAGCTGCATGGAGTTATGATCACTCTACAGATAAAGCGTTGTCGCGAAAATTCAATTACAAACCTGCGCACATATATTCAAACGCGCATACCTATAGACTGAACTCGTAATACATCAGCGTTCTCACAGGTTTCGCGTTTAAAGTCTGTGTAGAGTTTCCTGTTAAAACGGTGTCGTGTTAGCGGCCCCTAAGTTAATAACTAATGATCTTTGCGACCAAAGTGAATCAATCAAATTTACTTTAGCTGGACAATAACTTTATTCTAAATCTGCTGTAAAGCTCTGTTACTTTAAACTATCCTTGTATCTCTGTAAAGCCGCTTTGGAACAATTTACATTATTAAAAGCGCTATATAAATGAAGATGACTTGACTTATGATCATACGCGTATGTGGAAAATTCAGCTTCGTATGCGTTGAAATATTTGATCTTCTGCGGCTAGACCGTATGTGATGTATTCTAATCAAAACTATGAGCAAGAAACCAGAATTACCAAAATTACCACTTTAACGTTATTCTGTAAACACTATTTCTGTAAAATGGCAGTTATTAATAATTATGGCAGAAATAATTATATAATAATTATTAAATCAATATTTATGTTGATTAGCTTTATAAAATCTACTGTTTTAATTTTAAATGTATTGAGAGTCATTTATTTTGTGTGGATTTATTCACACCTGCATTACATTCATTAAAATCATTAATTTGACCATGGTAATAAGCAGAAGGGTAACGGTTGCTTCACGACCAATTCTAAAGTTGCGTGCGACTGCCAATAGGGGAGAAATGCGACAATCTTGTGCACATGTGTGCAGTGGAAAGGCGGCTTGAAGCTCGGGTCGGGTTAGGGTTAGGGTTACTGGTTCTGTTGGTTAATGCGGAGAATATGAGCAGAACCGATGTCAAATCTTTCATCCTTGGGTGAAATTCCTATTGAAATGACTGGATATGTTCTCTGAGCCTGTGTAAATGTGAGCGCTCCTTCAGACGCCTGTCAGTCTCATCTAACATCGGTCGTTCAGTGTGTGATGACGCCCTCGATCCGTTACCTGTCCTTCTGGCAGACGAACAGGTTGAACGCATTCTCGGCTCCAAGGAAGTTGTCATCATCCAGGATTTCGACAGCACTCATCCAGTTTGGATTGAAATCACGGGCAATCTAATGAAAAGAAAACAGTAAGAGGAAGTTAAGCTTCCTTCCAACCAGAACCGCAGCAGAACCCCCAGAATGCAGTGCGTCAGCGGTCACCTCCTCGAAGCTGCCCTCCATGGGCTTGTATGCTAGCAGGAGCACCGAGCGCATCAGGTCCCCCACCAGGATGAAGTCGCCCTTCGTCTTCAGATACAGAGCCATGATGTTATTATAGTGGTTACACTCCGTCCGCAGCTCCTTCTCTGCCGTCCACTCGTACAGACGCACCTGCGCAGACACACACGTTAGCGGCAGAGACACGTGTTAGACACACACGCTAGCGGCGGAGACACGTGTTAGACACACACGCTAGCGGCGGAGACACGTGTTAGACACACACGCTAGCGGCGGAGACATGTGTTAGACACACACGCTAGCGGCGGAGACACGTGTTAGACACATTAGCGGCGGAGACACGTTTGTGGAGGAGACACACGCTAGCGG
The DNA here is from genome assembly GCA_022829025.1 of Squalius cephalus. Taxonomy (NCBI): domain Eukaryota; kingdom Metazoa; phylum Chordata; class Actinopteri; order Cypriniformes; family Leuciscidae; genus Squalius; species Squalius cephalus. The sequence goes on from CM040798.1 coordinate 363,869, forward strand.
CGGAGACACGTGTTAGACACACACATTAGCGGCGGAGACACGTTTGTGGAGGAGACACACGCTAGCGGCGGAGACACGTGTTAGACACACACATTAGCGGCGGAGACACGTTAGCGGAGGAGACACGTTAGCTAGCGGCGGAGACACGCGTTAGACACATTAGCGGCGTTGACACATGTTTGCGGAGGAGACACACGTTAGCATGGGGACACGTGTTAGACACATTAGCGGCGGAGACACGCGTTAGACACACATTAGTGGCGGACACACATTAGCGGCGGAGACACGTGTTAGACACATTAGCGGCGGAGACACGTGTTAGACACATTAGCGGCAGAGACACGTGTTAGACACATTAGCGGCAGAGACACGTGTTAGACACATTAGCGGCGGAGACACGTGTTAGACACATTAGCGGCGGAGACACGTGTTAGACACATTAGCGGCGGAGACACGTGTTAGACACATTAGCGGCGGAGACACGTGTTAGACACATTAGCGGCGGAGACACATTAGCGGCGGAGACACATGTTAGACACATTAGCGGCAGAGACACGTGTTAGACACATTAGCGGCGGAGACACATTAGCGGCAGAGACACGTGTTAGACACATTAGCGGCGGAGACACGTGTTAGACACATTAGCGGCGGAGACACGTGTTAGACACATCAGCGGCGGAGACACATTAGCGGCAGAGACACGTGTTAGACACATTAGCGGCGGAGACACATTAGCGGCAGAGACACGTGTTAGACACATTAGCGGCAGAGACACGTGTTAGACACATTAGCGGCAGAGACACGTGTTAGACACATTAGCGGCGGAGACACATTAGCGGCAGAGACACGTGTTAGACACATTAGCGGCAGAGACACGTGTTAGACACATTAGCGGCGGAGACACGTGTTAGACACATTAGCGGCAGAGACACGTGTTAGACACATTAGCGGCGGAGACACATTAGCGGCAGAGACACGTGTTAGACACATTAGCGGCGGAGACACGTGTTAGACACATTAGTGGCGGACACACATTAGCGGCGGAGACACGTGTTAGACACATTAGTGGCGGACACATTAGCGGCGGAGACACGTGTTAGACACATTAGTGGCGGACACACATTAGCGGCGGAGACACGTGTTAGACACATTAGTGGCGGACACACATTAGCGGCGGAGACACGTGTTAGACACATTAGCGGCGGAGACACGTGTTAGACACATTAGCGGCAGAGACACGTGTTAGACACATTAGCGGCGGAGACACGTGTTAGACACATTAGCGGCGGAGACACGTGTTAGACACATTAGCGGCGGAGACACGTGTTAGACACATTAGCGGCGGAGACACGTGTTAGACACATTAGCGGCAGAGACACGTGTTAGACACATTAGCGGCAGAGACACGTGTTAGACACATTAGCGGCGGAGACACGTGTTAGACACATTAGCGGCGGAGACACGTGTTAGACACATTAGCGGCGGAGACACGTGTTAGACACATTAGCGGCAGAGACACGTGTTAGACACATTAGCGGCGGAGACACGTGTTAGACACATTAGCGGCGGAGACACGTGTTAGACACATTAGCGGCGGAGACACGTGTTAGACACATTAGCGGCGGAGACACGTGTTAGACACATTAGCGGCAGAGACACGTGTTAGACACATTAGCGGCGGAGACACATTAGCGGCAGAGACACGTGTTAGACACATTAGCGGCGGAGACACGTGTTAGACACATTAGCGGCGGAGACACGTGTTAGACACATTAGCGGCGGAGACACGTGTTAGACACATTAGCGGCGGAGACACGTGTTAGACACATTAGCGGCGGAGACACGTGTTAGACACATTAGCGGCGGAGACACGTGTTAGACACATTAGCGGCGGAGACACGTGTTAGACACATTAGCGGCGGAGACACGTGTTAGACACATTAGCGGCAGAGACACGTGTTAGACACATTAGCGGCGGAGACACATTAGCGGCAGAGACACGTGTTAGACACATTAGCGGCGGAGACACGTGTTAGACACATTAGCGGCGGAGACACGTGTTAGACACATTAGCGGCGGAGACACGTGTTAGACACATTAGTGGCGGAGACACGTGTTAGACACATTAGCGGCGGAGACACGTGTTAGACACATTAGCGGCGGAGACACGTGTTAGACACATTAGCGGCGGAGACACGTGTTAGACACATTAGCGGCGGAGACACGTGTTAGACACATTAGTGGCGGACACACATTAGCGGCGGAGACACGTGTTAGACACATTAGTGGCGGACACACATTAGCGGCGGAGACACGTGTTAGACACATTAGCGGCGGAGACACGTGTTAGACACATTAGCGGCAGAGACACGTGTTAGACACATTAGCGGCGGAGACACGTGTTAGACACATTAGCGGCGGAGACACGTGTTAGACACATTAGCGGCGGAGACACGTGTTAGACACATTAGCGGCAGAGACACGTGTTAGACACATTAGCGGCGGAGACACATTAGCGGCAGAGACACGTGTTAGACACATTAGCGGCGGAGACACATTAGCGGCAGAGACACGTGTTAGACACATTAGCGGCGGAGACACGTGTTAGAGGCGGAGACACGTGTTAGACACATTAGCGGCGGAGACACGTGTTAGACACATTAGCGGCGGAGACACGTGTTAGACACATTAGCGGCGGAGACACGTGTTAGACACATTAGCGGCGGAGACACGTGTTAGACACATTAGCGGCAGAGACACGTGTTAGACACATTAGCGGCGGAGACACGTGTTAGACACATTAGCGGCAGAGACACGTGTTAGACACATTAGCGGCGGAGACACGTGTTAGACACATTAGCGGCGGAGACACGTGTTAGACACATTAGCGGCGGAGACACGTGTTAGACACATTAGCGGCGGAGACACGTGTTAGACACATTAGCGGCAGAGACACGTGTTAGACACATTAGCGGCGGAGACACGTGTTAGACACATTAGCGGCGGAGACACATTAGCGGCAGAGACACGTGTTAGACACATTAGCGGCGGAGACACGTGTTAGACACATTAGCGGCGGAGACACATTAGCGGCAGAGACACGTGTTAGACACATTAGCGGCGGAGACACATTAGCGGCAGAGACACGTGTTAGACACATTAGCGGCGGAGACACGTGTTAGACACATTAGCGGCAGAGACACGTGTTAGACACATTAGCGGCGGAGACACATTAGCGGCAGAGACACGTGTTAGACACATTAGCGGCAGAGACACGTGTTAGACACATTAGCGGCGGAGACACGTGTTAGACACATTAGCGGCGGAGACACGTGTTAGACACATCAGCGGCGGAGACACGTGTTAGACACATTAGCGGCGGAGACACATTAGCGGCAGAGACACGTGTTAGACACATTAGCGGCGGAGACACGTGTTAGACACATTAGCGGCGGAGACACGTGTTAGACACATTAGCGGCGGAGACACGTGTTAGACACATTAGCGGCAGAGACACGTGTTAGACACATTAGCGGCGGAGACACGTGTTAGACACATTAGCGGCGGAGACACGTGTTAGACACATTAGCGGCGGAGACACGTGTTAGACACATTAGCGGCGGAGACACGTGTTAGACACATTAGCGGCGGAGACACGTGTTAGACACATTAGCGGCGGAGACACGTGTTAGAGGCGGAGACACGTGTTAGACACATTAGCGGCAGAGACACGTGTTAGACACATTAGCGGCAGAGACACGTGTTTGCGGAGGAGACACGCTAGCGGCGGGAAGGAGATGCGCTGCAGAGTGTGACAGGGCCTAACTCACGGTGCTGTTGATGCTGGCCAGCAGTTTGCCGTTGAACTCCACCATCGAGTAAACGGCTCCTTTAACCTCCTTCTCTGCCACCGTCTGCAGTTTACCTGAGAGTACAGAGAAAACAGCACATATGACTACACACACTCACAGACATGTAAAAGACAAAGATCAAGGGTTTTCAGTCTATTATGATCATCTTCAGCTCTAAAGGTTTCTGTATAAAGACCCTATTTATACTGTGGAAAAAAAATCATATACTAATGTCAAAATATTAGTGTTAAGTAATAGTACTGTTAGAAATATTTATTCACTCAATTACTTATTTTAACCTTTTTTTATTTTTTATTTGCACGTTTATGTTTACGTTTATGTTTATTTTATTTCAGTTTTCTTTTTTACACAGTTTTTCTCTAAACATTTCCACGGATCCCACTTTGAAAACCCCTGACCTAGAACACAGGTTCACAGGTTTTTGTTTGTGGGAATTTAGTTGCGTTTCCAAATATTAATAAGAAATGGTAAAACTTCACATTCATAATTGAAAAAGCCACAATATTTGTAGAAACATGTAATAACCCTGTAGAGAATGGTGGTGTTTTTGAGGTTACCGTCAGTGTAGTGGAAGACGATGATGCGGCCCTGCTTAGGCTCCGCCTCCTCTGGATACACCATGGCTGTGCCGACGATGAAGTAGACGGCCGGATCCCGGCCCAGCTTACAGGAGACCATGCTGAGTGCGTACTCGTTCTGCAGGAACTGATGCGCGTGCAGCACTGCGGGAGAGGAGCGTTAGACCACACACATATACACACACACACACACACACACACTTACCCTCGAACGTGTGCTGATCCACCACCAGCAGACTGTGCACTTCCACCTCCTCCCCGAATGACGTCTCGTGAGGCGACGTGCTGCTGGGAAACAGCTTACTGGAGCTCACACTGCTGGACAGAGCCTGCGCGCACACACACAAAGATGCTGTGATGCACTTCTGCATCCACAGAACATCCCTTTACTGCACTCACTCACTCACTCACTCAGCCTCACTCACTCAGCCTCACTCACTCCCTCCCTCCCTCCCTCCCTCCCTCCCTCCCTCCCTCACTCACTCACTCACTCACTCACTCACTCACTCACTCAGCCTCCCTCACTCCGCCTCCCTCCCTCCCTCACTCACTCACTCACTCACTCACTCACTCACTCACTCACTCACTCACTCACTCACTCACTCACTCACTCCCTCCCTCACTCAGCCTCCCTCACTCCGCCTCCCTCACTCACTCACTCACTCACTCACTCACTCACTCACTCCCTCACTCACTCACTCACTCAGCCTCCCTCACTCCGACTCACTCACTCACTCCCTCACTCACTCACTCACTCACTCACTCACTCACTCACTCACTCACTCACTCACTCACTCACTCACTCACTCACTCCCTCCCTCCCTCACTCACTCACTCCCTCACTCAGCCTCCCTCACTCCGCCTCCCTCACTCACTCACTCACTCACTCACTCACTCCCTCACTCACTCACTCCCTCACTCACTCCCTCCCTCCCTCACTCACTCCCTCACTCCCTCACTCCCTCCCTCACTCACTCCCAGCCTCACTCACTCAGCCTCACTCACTCAGCCTCACTCCCTCCCTCACTCACTCACTCAGCCTCACTCCCTCACTCCCTCCCTCACTCCCTCACTCACTCACTCCCTCCCTCACTCACTCACTCCCTCCCTCCCTCACTCACTCCCTCACTCCCTCACTCCGCCTCACTCACTTACTCACTCACACCCTCCCTCACTCACTCAATTTTCAATTCAATTTCAATTCAAATGAGCTTTATTAGCATGACTGTGTAACACAATGTTGCCAAAGCATTATATATAAATAATAAAACAAACAGACAAAACATATGTGTATAGATCATGTCACTCACTCCCTCCCTCACTCACTCCCTCCCTCCCTCACTCACTCCCTCCCTCACTCACACCCTCACTCCCTCACTCACTCACACCCTCCCTCACTCCCTCACTCACTCACTCACTCAGCCTCACTCCCTCACTCCCTCAGCCTCCCTCCCTCCCTCACTCACTCAGCCTCCCTCCCTCCCTCACTCACTCAGCCTCCCTCACTCCCTCCCTCAGCCTCACTCACTCCCTCCCTCACTCACTCACTCCCTCACTCCCTCCCTCACTCACTCACTCACTCACTCCCTCATTCAGCCTCCCTCACTCAGCCTCCCTCACTCCGCCTCCCTCCCTCACTCACTCACCCTCACTCAGCCTCCCTCACTCAGCCTCCCTCACTCAGCCTCCCTCACTCAGCCTCCCTCACTCCCTCCGCCTCCCTCACTCCCTCCGCCTCCCTCACTCCCTCACTCACTCAGCCTCCCTCACTCCCTCCCTCACACCCTCCCTCCCTCACACCCTCACTCACTCACTCACACCCTCCACTCACTCACTCACTCACTCACTCACTCACTCAATCCCTCCCTCACTCACTCCCTCACTCAGCCTCCCTCACTCAGCCTCCCTCACTCCGCCTCCCTCCCTCACTCACTCTCCCTCACTCACTCTCCCTCACTCAGCCTCCCTCACTCAGCCTCCCTCACTCAGCCTCCCTCACTCAGCCTCCCTCACTCAGCCTCCCTCACTCAGCCTCCCTCACTCAGCCTCCCTCACTCAGCCTCCCTCACTCAGCCTCCCTCACTCAGCCTCCCTCACTCCCTCACTCACTCCCTCACTCCCTCCCTCACTCACTCAGCCTCCCTCCCTCACTCACTCTCCCTCACTCAGCCTCCCTCACTCAGCCTCCCTCACTCAGCCTCCCTCACTCAGCCTCCCTCACTCAGCCTCCCTCACTCAGCCTCCCTCACTCAGCCTCCCTCACTCAGCCTCCCTCACTCCCTCACTCCCTCCCTCACTCACTCAGCCTCCCTCACTCCCTCACTCACTCAGCCTCCCTCACTCCCTCCCTCACTCCCTCCCTCACTCCCTCACTCACTCAGCCTCCCTCACTCCCTCCCTCACTCCCTCCCTCACTCCCTCCCTCACTCCCTCCCTCACTCAGCCTCCCTCACTCACTCCCTCACTCACTCAGCCTCCCTCACTCCCTCCCTCACTCACTCCCTCACTCACTCCCTCACTCACTCACTCACTCTCAGCCTCACTCACTCCCTCCCTCACTCCCTCCCTCTCAGCCTCACTCACTCACTCACACCCTCCCTCACTCCCTCACACCCTCCCTCCCTCACACCCTCCCTCCCTCACTCACTCACTCACTCCGCCTCACTCCCTCACACACTCACTCACTCACACACTCACACACTCACACACTCCCTCACTCACACACTCCCTCACTCACACACACACTCCCTCACTCCCTCCCACACTCACTCCCACACTCACTCCCACACTCACTCCCACACTCACTCCCACACTCACTCCCTCACACCCTCCCTCACTCACACACTCACTCACACACTCCCTCACTCACACACTCCCTCACTCACACACTCCCTCACTCACACACACTCCCTCACTCCCTCCCTCACTCACTCAGCCTCCCTCACTCCCTCCCTCACTCCCTCCCTCACTCCCTCCCTCACTCCCTCCCTCACTCCCTCCCTCCCTCACTCCCTCCCTCACTCACTCCCTCTCAGCCTCACTCACTCACTCCCTCCCACCCTCCCTCACACCCTCCCTCACACCCTCCCTCACTCCCTCCCTCACTCCCTCACTCCCTCCCTCACTCCCTCACACCCTCCCTCACTCCCTCCCTCACTCCCTCACACCCTCCCTCCCTCACTCCCTCACTCCCTCACTCCCTCACTCACACACTCCCTCACACACTCCCTCACTCCCTCCCTCACTCCCTCCCACACTCACTCCCACACTCACTCCCACACTCACTCCCACACTCACTCCCACACTCACTCCCACACTCACTCCCACACTCACTCCCACACTCACTCCCACACTCACACACTCACTCCCTCACACCCTCCCTCACTCACTCCCTCACTCACACACTCACTCACACACTCCCTCACTCACACACTCCCTCACTCACACACTCCCTCACTCACACACACTCCCTCACTCCCTCCCTCACTCCCACACTCACACACTCACTCACACACTCCCTCACACACTCCCTCACACACTCCCTCACTCCCTCCCTCACTCCCTCACTCCCTCACTCACTCACTCACTCACTCCCTCACACCCTCCCTCCCTCACTCCCTCACTCCCTCACTCACACACTCACTCACTGGTGGTGGTTGAGGACAGACCCCTGATATGATTGTAAAGCGCTTTGGGTGTACAGTAGTACATATGAAAGCGCTACATAAATGCCTCATTCTATTCATTCTTCTATTCTCACTCACTCACTCCCTCACTCCCTCCCTCACTCACTCACTCACTCCGCCTCACTCCCTCACTCCGCCTCACTCACACACTCACACACTCACTCACTCCCTCACACACTCCCTCACTCCCTCACTCCCTCACTCACTCCCACACTCACTCCCACACTCACTCCCACACTCACTCCCACACTCCCTCACACACTCCCTCACTCACTCACTCACTCACTCACTCCGCCTCACTCCCTCACTCCGCCTCACTCCCTCACTCCGCCTCACTCCCTCACTCCGCCTCACTCACACACTCACACACTCACTCACTCCCTCACACACTCCCTCACTCCCTCCCTCACTCACTCCCACACTCACTCCCACACTCACTCCCACACTCACTCCCACACTCACTCCCACACTCACTCCCACACTCACTCCCACACTCACTCCCACACTCACTCCCACACTCACTCCCACACTCACTCACACACTCACTCACACACTCACTCACACACTCCCTCACTCACTCACACACTCACTCACTGGTGGTGGTTGAGGACAGACCCCTGATATGATTGTAAAGCGCTTTGGGTGTACAGTAGTACATATGAAAGCGCTATATAAATGCCTCATTCTATTCATTCTTCTATTCTCACTCACTCACTCCCTCACACACTCCCTCCCTCACTCACTCCCTCCCTCACTCCCTCCCTCCCTCCCTCACTCCCTCCCTCACTCCCTCCCTCACTCCCTCACTCCCTCCCTCCCTCACTCACTCCCTCACTCACTCCCTCACTCACTCCCTCACTCACTCACTCACTCACTCCCTCACTCACTCCCTCACTCACTCCCTCACTCACTCCCTCACTCACTCCCTCCCTCACTCCCTCCCTCACTCACTCCCTCACTCCCTCACTCACACACTCCCTCACTCACACACTCCCTCACTCACACACTCCCTCACTAACTCACACACTCACTCACACACTCACTCACACACTCACTCACACACACACTCACTCACACACTCACTCACACACTCACTCACTCACTCCCTCCCTCCCTCACTCCGCCTCACTCACTCCGCCTCACTCACTCCCTCACTCCCTCCCTCACTCCCTCCCACACTCCCTCCCACACTCACTCCCACACTCACTCCCACACTCACTCCCACACTCACTCCCACACTCACTCCCACACACACTCCCTCACTCCCTCCCACACTCACTCACACACTCCCTCACACACTCACTCACTCCCTCACTGGTGGTGGTTGAGGACAGACCCCTGATATGATTGTAAAGCGCTTTGGGTGTACAGTAGTACATATGAAAGCGCTATATAAATGCCTCATTCTATTCATTCTTCTATTCTCACTCCCTCACTCCCTCACTCCCTCACACACTCCCTCACACACTCCCTCACACACTCCCTCACACACTCCCTCCCTCACACACTCCCTCCCTCCCTCCCTCCCTCCCTCCCTCCCTCCCTCACTCACTCACTCACTCACTCACTCACTCACTCACTCACTCACTCACTCACTCACTCACTCACTCACTCACTCACTCACTCACTCACTCACTCACTCACTCACTCACTCACTCACTCACTCACTCACTCACTCACTCACTCACTCACTCACTCACTCACTCACTCACTCACTCACTCACTCACTCACTCACTCACTCACTCACTCACTCACTCACTCACTCACTCACTCACTCACTCACTCACTCACTCACTCACTCACTCACTCACTCCCTCCCTCCCTCACTCACTCACTCACTCACTCACTCACTCACTCACTCACCTGTGTGCTGGCGCTGGGCCGCACCGCTGCTGTTGTTCCACTGGCGTCCTGCATCTCTACTCTACTGGACAGAACTCCGAAACACTGAGACACTTCCTGATAACAGATCCGCCTGCGAGAGACACAAACATTAGCAGAATACACGCATGAACATGAGATACACACACCACATGCTGTACTCATACTCCAGCCAGTACTAGTGGAAGTACATGTTGTTACTTAATATTACTCATTGTTGCTTAAATGCATAGTTACTCTGTAACAAGGACATCATGAAATAAAGTGTAACCGACTAGTGATACTGATGAATTTGACGTCATAATCAGGCTTAATGAAATAAATGATTTAGCGATTGATCATTGATATGATGCATTTCCACACACACACTCACTTGGGGGACTCGTAGAGCGGCACGGTCCGGATGTGCAGCTTCTGGATCTCGTCGATGGTGCCGATGGTCAGAGTGCTGTTATTGGCCAGAGCCAAACTGGAGCAGAAGGAAGAGAGCAAACGTGTGATCCTACAACATGCCGCTCCGGCTGAGAGTGAACAGGTGAGTGGGTGAGCTGTACCTGTCGGGGTATCCCTCAGAGTTCAGCGGGCACATGTAGTTCACCTCCTTCAGGTTGACGTTGGAGAACACCAGCTTGTGGTTGCTGGAGTAGATGACGGTGGGTCTGTCGGAGCAGGCGAACACGTTAGATGTGGAGAGCGAGCGGAACGTGCGCAGAACCGTCGGCTGAGTGCCGAGCGTCACCTTCTTACGCTCACTCAAAACACCTGCACACACACACACGTGAAGGGTTAGTTCTCGGGGAAACAACTGATTTTATATTAGTTAGTCTAGCAGTTTCTGCTGTGGTACTCAAATTGAAATCACAAATTGTGAATTTTCAACTGGTCTAAAATTCTGGTGTCACAGCAATCTTAGATTACAATACAAGGTTACAGTGGTCTAAAACTGTTTAAGAACAGTGAAGACTTTGGATACGTGTTAGGAATGTAAGCCGCTGGTTGTTAGCAGTGAATGTGTGTGTGTGTGTGTGTAACCTGTCTGAATGTCCAGGCCGAAGTAGAAGAGTGCCCCGTCTCCCAGCGCACACAGCAGATAGTGACTGCCCTCGAACGTGGTCATGAGGATGGAGCGAGGGATGATCTCTACAGGACACAGAACCAGCGCTCAGTGAGACACAACAACACACTCATGCTTCAGAAGCTTCTCAGATCCATCCAACACATGGCCACTAACCCTTCACAACACAGACAACAACAGCAGCTTCTGACGGTACGTTCACACGGGGCATCAGCGTCAACGCTTGACGGAAGGCGTGGCTGAAGTTTGGCACTGACGCCATGGTCATAGCAGCGTCAGCCAATGAAATTAGACAGGAACTAAACAACAAGCTTCATTGTCATTCAATGGTCATAAAGGACCGGGTGATTGCCCACCGCAATAATTAGTTTCTCCTCCATTTTAAAATGTATCCTCAGTTTGCTTCTCTTGAACAGGATGAACGTGATTGGCTGCCGCCTGGCTACTGTATTTGCATAGAGCGATCTGATTGGCTGACGCTTCCGTCGGCGGCGCTTCACTGGCGTTGCTCGCGGCAGAAGTTGAAAAATTCTCAAAAAATTCTGCCGCGAGCAACGCCAGTGAAGCGCCGCCGACGGATCCACAATTCTTTTCGGCAACGCTTGACGTCACCCATTCAAAGTCAATGGGAAGCGTTGACGCTGATGCCCCGTGTGAACGTACCGTTAGGGGATGAATTTATAATCATATTTTGAAATGGAATACCAGCATTAGTTGAATATGTTGACTTTTAAGTGTGAAAGTAAGTCTTAAAATGTGCTTATAGTGGTCATGAATTGAGAAGTCAAAATGTCTTTGATCTTTTGACATGTAAGAGGTTATTGCACTGTAAAAACTTTTCAGTTTTTAGAACTCAAAACTTCCTCAGACCAAAAACTGCTTTTATTGAAACCAAGCTCAGAAAACGACTCCATCCGGATTTGATGACATTATGAGGTAATAATGGTGCGACTAGAGACGCCTCTGCAGAATCAGATCGACGCCCACTTCTACATCATCACGTCTTTGGCCCCGCCCACCGGCTCGTTAGTGAGATGAGAGAGAAGAGAGAGTCAGGATCACTGGACTAGAAATAACATTAACTTCCAAAGGATCCTGATATTGGGAATGTGCTAATTTATTTTCAACCATGTGAAAGTCTTTTATTTGTTTGTTTGTTCATTCACTGTGGATTCTTGGGTAAATCAGTTGCAATTTCGGTGCAGGCTTTTTACTGTAAGACATGGACCCGACTAGGGGTGGAACGGATCGCAGGTGATCGTACGGACCAGGCCCCACGGTTCGGCATGCATGTGATTCGCGGATTAACTGCTAAATTTAACATCATGGAGTGAAAGTTTATAGTTTGGACGTGTTTTGTCTTGCCAATTTACACATTCAAACAATTTTAAACGCAGAGGAAGAGGCGGAAATCGGGACTAGGGCGATGTGACCTAATAAAAAAATCCCAGATTTTTTCACAAAAAATTTTTTTTTACCGTTTAAATCGATTTTTTCCCCCTACTTAAAACACACCTCCGCCCAGCATCTCTCTCACACACACCTCCGCCCAGCATCTCTCTCACACACACACACCTCCGCCCAGCATCTCTCTCACACACACCTCCGCCCAGCATCTCTCTCACATACACCTCCGCCCAGCATCTCTCACACACACACACACCAACTCTCTCACACACCTCCGCCCAGCATCTCTCTCACACACACCTCCGCCCAGCATCTCTCTCACACACACACACCTCCGCCCAGCATCTCTCACACACACACACACCAACTTTCTCACACACCTCCGCCCAGCATCTCTCTCACACACACACCTCCGCCCAGCATCTCTCACACACACACACACCATCTCACTCACACACACACACACACACCTCCGCCCAGCATCTCTCACACACACACACACACACACACCTCCACCCAGCATCTCTCACACACACACACCTCCGCCCAGCATCTCTCTCACACACACACACCTCCGCCCAGCATCTCTCTCACACACACACACCTCCGCCCAGCATCTCTCTCACACACACACACCTCCGCCCAGCATCTCTCTCACACACACACCTCTGCCCAGCATCTCTCTCACACACACACACCTCCGCCCAGCATCTCTCTCACACACACACCTCCGCCCAGCATCTCTCTCACACACACACCTCTGCCCAGCATCTCTCTCACACACACACCTCCGCCCAGCATCTCTCTCACACACACACCTCCGCCCAGCATCTCTCACACACACACACCTCCGCCCAGCATCTCTCTCACACACACACCTCTGCCCAGCATCTCTCTCACACACACCTCCGCCCAGCATCTCTCACACACACCTCCGCCCAGCATCTCTCTCACACACACACACCAACTCTCTCACACACCTCCGCCCAGCATCTCTCTCACACACACACCTCCGCCCAGCATCTCTCTCACACACACCTCCGCCCAGCATCTCTCACACACACACACACACCAACTCTCTCACACACCTCCGCCCAGCATCTCTCTCACACACACACACCTCCGCCCAGCATCTCTCACACACACACCTCCGCCCAGCATCTCTCTCACACACACACACCTCCGCCCAGCATCTCTCTCACACACACACACACACACACCAACTCTCTCACACACCTCCGCCCAGCATCTCTCTCACACACACACACCTCCACCCAGCATCTCTCTCACACACACACATACCATCTCACTCACACACACACACACACACCTCCACCCAGCATCTCTCTCACACACACACATACCATCTCACTCACACACACACACACACACCTCCGCCCAGCATCTCTCACACACACACACACACACACACACCTCCGCCCAGCATCTCTCTCTCACACACACACACCTCCGCCCAGCATCTCTCACACACACACACCTCCGCCCAGCATCTCTCTCTCACACACACACCTCCGCCCAGCATCTCTCACACACACACACTCACACACCTCCGCCCAGCATCTCTCACACACACACACATACCATCTCACTCACACACACACACACACACACCTCCGCCCAGCATCTCTCACACACACACACACACACACCTCCACCCAGCATCTCTCACACACACACACCTCCGCCCAGCATCTCTCTCTCACACACACACCTCCGCCCATCATCTCTCACACACACACACTCACACACCTCCGCCCAGCATCTCTCACACACACACACACACACACCTCCGCCCAGCATCTCTCACACACACACACCTCCGCCCAGCATCTCTCACACACACACACACACACACCTCCGCCCGGCATCTCTCTCACACACACACACCTCCGCCCAGCATCTCTCTCACACACACACACCTCCGCCCAGCATCTCTCTCACACACACACACCTCCGCCCAGCATCTCTCTCACACACACACACACCTCCGCCCAGCATCTCTCTCACACACACACACACCTCCGCCCAGCATCTCTCTCACACACACACACCTCCGCCCAGCATCTCTCTCACACACACACACACACACACACCTCCGCCCAGCATCTCTCACACACACACACACACCTCCGCCCAGCATCTCTCACACACACACACCTCCGCCCAGCATCTCTCTCTCACACACACACACACCTCCGCCCAGCATCTCTCTCACACACACACACACCTCCGCCCAGCATCTCTCTCACACACACCTCCGCCCAGCATCTCTCACACACACACACACACCTCCGCCCAGCATCTCTCTCACACACACACACACCTCCGCCCAGCATCTCTCTCACACACACACACACACACCTCCGCCCAGCATCTCTCACGCACACACACACACCTCCGCCCAGCATCTCTCACACACACACACCTCCGCCCAGCATCTCTCTCTCACACACACACACCTCCGCCCAGCATCTCTCTCACACACACACACCTCCGCCCAGCATCTCTCTCACACTCACACACCTCCGCCCAGCATCTCTCTCACACACACACACACCTCCGCCCAGCATCTCTCACACACACACACACACACCTCCGCCCAGCATCTCTCACACACACACACCTCCGCCCAGCATCTCTCTCACACTCACACACACACACACACCTCCGCCCAGCATCTCTCTCACACACACACACACCTCCGCCCAGCATCTCTCACACACACACACCTCCGCCCAGCATCTCTCTCTCACACACACACACACACCTCCGCCCAGCATCTCTCTCACACACACACACCTCCGCCCAGCATCTCTCTCACACTCACACACCTCCGCCCAGCATCTCTCTCACACACACACACACCTCCGCCCAGCATCTCTCACACACACACACCTCCGCCCAGCATCTCTCACACACACACACACACACACCTCCGCCCAGCATCTCTCTCACACACACACACCTCCGCCCAGCATCTCTCTCACACTCACACACCTCCGCCCAGCATCTCTCTCACACACACACACACACACCTCCGCCCAGCATCTCTCACACTCACACACACACACACCTCCGCCCAGCATCTCTCACACACACACACCTCCGCCCAGCATCTCTCACACACACACACACACCTCCGCCCAGCATCTCTCACACACACACACACACCTCCGCCCAGCATCTCTCACACACACACACACACCTCCGCCCAGCATCTCTCACACACACACACACACCTCCGCCCAGCATCTCTCTCTCACACACACACACCTCCGCCCAGCATCTCTCACACACACACACCTCCGCCCAGCATCTCTCTCTCACACACACACACCTCCGCCCAGCATCTCTCACACACACACACACACACCTCCGCCCAGCATCTCTCACACACACACACACACCTCCACCCAGCATCTCTCACACACACACACCTCCGCCCAGCATCTCTCTCACACACACACACACACACACCTCCGCCCAGCATCTCTCACACACACACACACACACCTCCGCCCAGCATCTCTCACACACACACACCTCCGCCCAGCATCTCTCACACACACACACACACACACACCTCCACCCAGCATCTCTCACACACACACACCTCCGCCCAGCATCTCTCTCACACACACACACCTCCGCCCAGCATCTCTCTCACACACACACACCTCCGCCCAGCATCTCTCTCACACACACACACCTCCGCCCAGCATCTCTCTCACACACACACCTCTGCCCAGCATCTCTCTCACACACACACACCTCCGCCCAGCATCTCTCTCACACACACACCTCCGCCCAGCATCTCTCTCACACACACACCTCTGCCCAGCATCTCTCTCACACACACACCTCCGCCCAGCATCTCTCTCACACACACACCTCCGCCCAGCATCTCTCACACACACACACCTCCGCCCAGCATCTCTCTCACACACACACCTCTGCCCAGCATCTCTCTCACACACACCTCCGCCCAGCATCTCTCACACACACCTCCGCCCAGCATCTCTCTCACACACACACACCAACTCTCTCACACACCTCCGCCCAGCATCTCTCTCACACACACACCTCCGCCCAGCATCTCTCTCACACACACCTCCGCCCAGCATCTCTCACACACACACACACACCAACTCTCTCACACACCTCCGCCCAGCATCTCTCTCACACACACACACCTCCGCCCAGCATCTCTCACACACACACCTCCGCCCAGCATCTCTCTCACACACACACCTCCGCCCAGCATCTCTCTCACACACACACACACACACACCAACTCTCTCACACACCTCCGCCCAGCATCTCTCTCACACACACACACCTCCACCCAGCATCTCTCTCACACACACACACCATCTCACTCACACACACACACACACACCTCCACCCAGCATCTCTCTCACACACACACATACCATCTCACTCACACACACACACACACACACCTCCGCCCAGCATCTCTCACACACACACACACACACACACACCTCCGCCCAGCATCTCTCTCTCACACACACACACCTCCGCCCAGCATCTCTCACACACACACACCTCCGCCCAGCATCTCTCTCTCACACACACACCTCCGCCCAGCATCTCTCACACACACACACTCACACACCTCCGCCCAGCATCTCTCACACACACACACATACCATCTCACTCACACACACACACACACACACCTCCGCCCAGCATCTCTCACACACACACACACACACACCTCCACCCAGCATCTCTCACACACACACACCTCCGCCCAGCATCTCTCTCTCACACACACACCTCCGCCCAGCATCTCTCACACACACACACTCACACACCTCCGCCCAGCATCTCTCACACACACACACACACACACACCTCCGCCCAGCATCTCTCACACACACACACCTCCGCCCAGCATCTCTCACACACACACACACACACACCTCCGCCCGGCATCTCTCTCACACACACACACCTCCGCCCAGCATCTCTCTCACACACACACACCTCCGCCCAGCATCTCTCTCACACACACACACCTCCGCCCAGCATCTCTCTCACACACACACACACCTCCGCCCAGCATCTCTCTCACACACACACACACCTCCGCCCAGCATCTCTCTCACACACACACACCTCCGCCCAGCATCTCTCTCAACCACACACACACACACACCTCCGCCCAGCATCTCTCACACACACACACACACCTCCGCCCAGCATCTCTCACACACACACACCTCCGCCCAGCATCTCTCTCTCACACACACACACACCTCCGCCCAGCATCTCTCTCACACACACACACACCTCCGCCCAGCATCTCTCTCACACACACCTCCGCCCAGCATCTCTCACACACACACACACACCTCCGCCCAGCATCTCTCTCACACACACACACACCTCCGCCCAGCATCTCTCTCACACACACACACACACACACACACACACACCTCCGCCCAGCATCTCTCACGCACACACACACACCTCCGCCCAGCATCTCTCACACACACACACCTCCGCCCAGCATCTCTCTCTCACACACACACACCTCCGCCCAGCATCTCTCTCACACACACACACCTCCGCCCAGCATCTCTCTCACACTCACACACCTCCGCCCAGCATCTCTCTCACACACACACACACCTCCGCCCAGCATCTCTCACACACACACACACACACCTCCGCCCAGCATCTCTCACACACACACACCTCCGCCCAGCATCTCTCTCACACTCACACACACACACACACCTCCGCCCAGCATCTCTCTCACACACACACACACCTCCGCCCAGCATCTCTCACACACACACACCTCCGCCCAGCATCTCTCTCTCACACACACACACACACCTCCGCCCAGCATCTCTCTCACACACACACACCTCCGCCCAGCATCTCTCTCACACTCACACACCTCCGCCCAGCATCTCTCTCACACACACACACACCTCCGCCCAGCATCTCTCACACACACACACCTCCGCCCAGCATCTCTCACACACACACACACACACACCTCCGCCCAGCATCTCTCTCACACACACACACCTCCGCCCAGCATCTCTCTCACACTCACACACCTCCGCCCAGCATCTCTCTCACACACACACACACACACCTCCGCCCAGCATCTCTCACACTCACACACACACACACCTCCGCCCAGCATCTCTCACACACACACACCTCCGCCCAGCATCTCTCACACACACACACACACCTCCGCCCAGCATCTCTCACACACACACACACACCTCCGCCCAGCATCTCTCACACACACACACACACCTCCGCCCAGCATCTCTCACACACACACACACACCTCCGCCCAGCATCTCTCTCTCACACACACACACCTCCGCCCAGCATCTCTCACACACACACACCTCCGCCCAGCATCTCTCTCTCACACACACACACCTCCGCCCAGCATCTCTCACACACACACACACACACCTCCGCCCAGCATCTCTCACACACACACACACACCTCCACCCAGCATCTCTCACACACACACACCTCCGCCCAGCATCTCTCTCACACACACACACACACACACCTCCGCCCAGCATCTCTCACACACACACACACACACCTCCGCCCAGCATCTCTCACACACACACACCTCCGCCCAGCATCTCTCACACACACACACACACACACACCTCCACCCAGCATCTCTCACACACACACACCTCCGCCCAGCATCTCTCTCACACACACACACCTCCGCCCAGCATCTCTCTCACACACACACACCTCCGCCCAGCATCTCTCTCACACACACACACCTCCGCCCAGCATCTCTCTCACACACACACCTCTGCCCAGCATCTCTCTCACACACACACACCTCCGCCCAGCATCTCTCTCACACACACACCTCCGCCCAGCATCTCTCTCACACACACACCTCTGCCCAGCATCTCTCTCACACACACACCTCCGCCCAGCATCTCTCTCACACACACACCTCCGCCCAGCATCTCTCACACACACACACCTCCGCCCAGCATCTCTCTCACACACACACCTCTGCCCAGCATCTCTCTCACACACACCTCCGCCCAGCATCTCTCACACACACCTCCGCCCAGCATCTCTCTCACACACACACACCAACTCTCTCACACACCTCCGCCCAGCATCTCTCTCACACACACACCTCCGCCCAGCATCTCTCTCACACACACCTCCGCCCAGCATCTCTCACACACACACACACACCAACTCTCTCACACACCTCCGCCCAGCATCTCTCTCACACACACACACCTCCGCCCAGCATCTCTCACACACACACCTCCGCCCAGCATCTCTCTCACACACACACACCTCCGCCCAGCATCTCTCTCACACACACACACACACACACCAACTCTCTCACACACCTCCGCCCAGCATCTCTCTCACACACACACACCTCCACCCAGCATCTCTCTCACACACACACATACCATCTCACTCACACACACACACACACACCTCCACCCAGCATCTCTCTCACACACACACATACCATCTCACTCACACACACACACACACACCTCCGCCCAGCATCTCTCACACACACACACACACACACACACCTCCGCCCAGCATCTCTCTCTCACACACACACACCTCCGCCCAGCATCTCTCACACACACACACCTCCGCCCAGCATCTCTCTCTCACACACACACCTCCGCCCAGCATCTCTCACACACACACACTCACACACCTCCGCCCAGCATCTCTCACACACACACACATACCATCTCACTCACACACACACACACACACACCTCCGCCCAGCATCTCTCACACACACACACACACACACCTCCACCCAGCATCTCTCACACACACACACCTCCGCCCAGCATCTCTCTCTCACACACACACCTCCGCCCAGCATCTCTCACACACACACACTCACACACCTCCGCCCAGCATCTCTCACACACACACACACACACACCTCCGCCCAGCATCTCTCACACACACACACCTCCGCCCAGCATCTCTCACACACACACACACACACACCTCCGCCCGGCATCTCTCTCACACACACACACCTCCGCCCAGCATCTCTCTCACACACACACACCTCCGCCCAGCATCTCTCTCACACACACACACCTCCGCCCAGCATCTCTCTCACACACACACACACCTCCGCCCAGCATCTCTCTCACACACACACACACCTCCGCCCAGCATCTCTCTCACACACACACACCTCCGCCCAGCATCTCTCTCACACACACACACACACACACACCTCCGCCCAGCATCTCTCACACACACACACACACCTCCGCCCAGCATCTCTCACACACACACACCTCCGCCCAGCATCTCTCTCTCACACACACACACACCTCCGCCCAGCATCTCTCTCACACACACACACACCTCCGCCCAGCATCTCTCTCACACACACCTCCGCCCAGCATCTCTCACACACACACACACACCTCCGCCCAGCATCTCTCTCACACACACACACACCTCCGCCCAGCATCTCTCTCACACACACACACACACACACACACACACACCTCCGCCCAGCATCTCTCACGCACACACACACACCTCCGCCCAGCATCTCTCACACACACACACCTCCGCCCAGCATCTCTCTCTCACACACACACACCTCCGCCCAGCATCTCTCTCACACACACACACCTCCGCCCAGCATCTCTCTCACACTCACACACCTCCGCCCAGCATCTCTCTCACACACACACACACCTCCGCCCAGCATCTCTCACACACACACACACACACCTCCGCCCAGCATCTCTCACACACACACACCTCCGCCCAGCATCTCTCTCACACTCACACACACACACACACCTCCGCCCAGCATCTCTCTCACACACACACACACCTCCGCCCAGCATCTCTCACACACACACACCTCCGCCCAGCATCTCTCTCTCACACACACACACACACCTCCGCCCAGCATCTCTCTCACACACACACACCTCCGCCCAGCATCTCTCTCACACTCACACACCTCCGCCCAGCATCTCTCTCACACACACACACACCTCCGCCCAGCATCTCTCACACACACACACCTCCGCCCAGCATCTCTCACACACACACACACACACACCTCCGCCCAGCATCTCTCTCACACACACACACCTCCGCCCAGCATCTCTCTCACACTCACACACCTCCGCCCAGCATCTCTCTCACACACACACACACACACCTCCGCCCAGCATCTCTCACACTCACACACACACACACCTCC